>CM053509.1:12821023-12863752 GCA_028627145.1 Eidolon dupreanum
TATGAAAGCATGGCTCCATATCCTCCACTAAGACTCAGATATAATCACTCTGGAAAATAATATCTCAAGGCTAGTATATCCTGAGCTCCAGATAAAACACAGCCAAAGAAGAACTGTCTTCAGTGTGGTCAGCACTGACTCTGGATAACTGGAGCCAAAGAAGAATAATCACAGAATCACCTGGACTCTCCCAACATAGATAGTTAGGAAACCAGACAAAACTTAAATAAGATGTCTTTGATCTTCTTTCGTGCAGACCCAGTTCTTGACCTTCCTATTTTCACCATCCTTTATGTATATGAAATTGTGTAGTTATTTAGGGGTGCCACCAAACAACAGCTGTTAGATGACTTGATTTCTAATGGCCTCCTTACTCTAACATCCCTGGTTCTGTGAAAGTCTAAATGGCAGGTGGCATGAATATCATAGCAATAGTAGTGTTCCTTGGCCATGTGCCAAGGCATTATGCTAAGCACTTTCATTTAATCTTTAATAACCCAAGGAGGTAGCTGCTACGGTCCACAGCTAGGAGGTTCAGAGGCGAGATATAAACCTAGGCTTTCGGCCCACAAAGTCCGCACTCTTGGCCAACTCTATTCCGCCAACCAGAACATCATTTAGAGCATTCCTGAGGCAGATCTGGAGATCCCAGTGAATTCAAAGGATTATCCAACCTGACTTCTGGAACATGAGCTGGCATGATCTTTAAAATAAAGGGAAACAGAAAGTCAAAGAGAAGAATCAGAGTGATTTTCTTCACATGATTTAACCAAAAGTTCTTTCTTAACACTTCTCTATCTGCTTTCTGAACAAAGCATAAAAGTAAGAATGGGGAGGAAAGGGTGGGTGGACTTAGGGAAATGTGGTTTTTCAATACATAAAGTGCAGGAACTGAAGTCTACTTTAAAATATGGTGAAATGCTGCACGTTTTGTTCCCCTAACCTCATCTCCCATGTCCCCTACAATAAAGAGTAATAACAAATGTATGTATATATATGGGTGTGTATATATATATACACACCCACATATATACACACACACATACACACACACAGACACACACACACACATAGTGTCTCTTCTACTTTTGTGCATTTTACTTTTCAGGCTTATTAAAAATAGCACTCATTAACACCAAACAGGAATTTATATCTAGTACACATAAATTAGCATATCAATTTCAACAATCCTCACTCTATGGTAATGAAGTAAAGTTAAAAAAGAAAAATCAGAATAGCTTTAGTCATCCTATTCCTTCCTTCTCCCACATTCTCAATTTATCTCTTGCCTTCTCTATCCCCATTCCCAGCTGCCAATTCGAAGCTGTAGTAGTTCTGAAACTCAGGCATAGAGTGGCATTTACCAGGAGGCTGACTGCTACAGCTGAACCAGTAACTCACTCCAGGTTCGTGGAAACCCACGCAAAGACCCCATTCCCTCTGCAATCTTGCTTGCGCCTTCCCTCTCTGTCTTTCTCTCTCTCTCTCTGGAATACACCCTCCAGATGTTCTCAGGGCACATGTCTCAGTGTTGTTCATGCAGGAGAACTGCCCAGACCATTTGTTAATGGATCCCTTTCACAGCAAATATGAGGATAAGGATTCGTCCAGGAAATCTAAACTATTTGCTCATACTTTGTAGAAATGAGTCAGAAGACAAGGTGATAAGACTGATACAAATTAGAGGCTGCTTATAATAAACAATGTGGACCAGATAAGGAGGAAGGTGGAATTGTGACTTGTCTCTGAGCTGGGGGAGAGCGAGGAACAGGTGCAGCAGAAAAGATTTCCCTCGCTTGAGAGCCTGAGTCTTAAATGTTTAATGTTTAGCCTCACAGGCTAAATAAAATTACCTGCCCTACCTTGAAAAAGCTGAAAAATGGGAGGAAAATGGAATGGAATGATACCGTATCTAGAGGCTTTAATTAAATATTTAAAAAGGCTTTGACATCCATTATTGACTTCTTTAATATTCAAACGTTCATAATCATTACATTTCCATAAGGAAGACAGTCATTTGTTTATTCATTTATTCACCAAGAATGCATTAAGGAACTACTAGGAATGTCATAACACTAAATGCTGTGGGAGCTACAAAAATGTGTAAAAATAGGGCTGCTATTCCCAAGAGATACAGTGTATATAAGGGAGGCTTAGAGTCTTCCTCTTTGCATGGACCACAGTACTGCTGGTACAAGGGAAATTCAAGATCATCTAGTCCAGTGCTTCTCAAACATTAAGATACATACAAATCACCTGAAGATCTATTTAAAATGCAGATTCTAACGTAGCAGTTCTTGGTGGCACCTGAAATTCTATGTGTAACAAGCACCCAGGTGATGCAGAAGCTGCTGGTTCATGGACCACACTTTGAGAAACAGAGGTAGATTGTAATATCTGTCTAAAGTACCCAGGTATTTCAATGCAGCTGGAGTCACTGTGCATTAATCCTTTATATACGAATAGCTATTACCCCAAAAGGGCAGCCTCATAATATCTTTACGATATAATGTCCCCCTGAGAAGCATCATGCCCACATCTGCGACTCACCAGCTATTCTGCCTTTGCAAACTATTTACCTCTGTAAGCCTGTTTATCCACCAAAAAGATGGGGACGATAATGCCTAACTGAAAAGGCTGTGGGAGAGGATGAAAGCAGCCATACTAATATCGTGCTAGTACATAAAAATTGCCAGTAACGAGGAGCTCTTACCATTATTATGAGTTGAGGAAAATGTGTATGTCTTTTTAAATTTTAATAATTAAACTTTATCTTTCTAGTGATAAAAGGCAATATCATTAATAAAAGTAAACCTCAGTAGGTATTTGCGAGTTGAGTCATTTTCGAAGCACTGGTGAAGGACACGTTCCAGCATTAGTGCTTGGTCAGAGGCTCCCATCAGTAATTAAGGACCACGTGCCATCAGCAGTGTGTGTTTCCATTATGTAAGACACACTAACTTCTGGAAGAAGTCAGCCCCAATCTCTCCCCTGCTAATAAGAAATTGGGAGGCACGAAACGACCCCAGATGGTGCATGTTTGTAGCAACAAATGGAGGTATTTTATTGCTGTGAGTTAAGTTTTACTTTGTGTTTTTAATGAGGGATTCACTGCCCACGACATTTTAATTGTAAACTAGATTGCCCCACGAGGTCCTAAACCATTTTATGTTAAATATAAAGCTTTGTAAACTTGTATGGGTAATATTCATCCCCTGAAGCACAGGAATATAAAAATATTTCACAATGAGCCATGAATACATAACATAACCCCAAAAGTGTAACAATATTACTAACCTATTTCGTTTCACCAGATGATTTCTTCTTCCACCTGCATGAAGCCACGTTCAAATGAGAAGTTTCAAAGTTGACTCCAAAAATATCAACAGTTATTTTCCTAAAATTCTAAGTGAAAATAACCAAGTAGCAAGTGGAACGAGATTATTTAACATTCCTTTGACAGAATATTCAGAACAGACAGGGAAGTCATTTACCTACATTTCTTTTCCTTGATTACCTGAAAAGTAACATTACTCTGAGATGGCTTATTTAATAAGATTTAGTCTCCATCTCCCAAGAACCATTCTAACTTTTCAATTCTCACCTCTCATTTGGGAGAATGTGGTTTTTTGCAAATGAAGACTTGGAGAAAGGAAGCCACGTGGAACATTTTTAGAGCCTTTACCAAAGACTATGAAAATAAGACACCTAGAGATACATTAAGTGTCAATAGTATTCCATTTCAAAGGAGAATTAGTTTCTAGTCCCATCTTTGCCACTAAATACGATTGTTTGACCTTGGGCAAGTCAATGAGTCCCTAGAACTCTTGTTTCTCATACCCTAAGGAAGAGTTTTTCAAAATTCTGGTTGAGGATCACCTATATACAGCATCACCTGGAATGCTTCTTAAAAATGCATATTGCTCGGTCACAAAGATGTCACTTTTCTTGGCAAGTTTCCCAGGTGATTCTTATGCTCACAAAGTATGAGAACTACTGGAGTAACTCAGACACAAGTCCTTTCAGCTTCGATATTCCTTGTTTTGGAATACACACCCAACCTGAACCACAGCTGTTGATAAAGCCCACCCCTAACCCACTCCACCATTTCCCTGTGATACTGTATTTCAGTCTCCATTTACAACTTGGGTTCTCCCATCCATCTGACAAGTATTAATTGTGTACATACAACATACAATGCTGTCTTCATCTCTTTCTTAATTGAAACAGGGCGTGTGAAGGACATGATGGGTAGTATGTGGAAGAGAGTATAGGCAACTTGCAAGAGACTACAAAATGACTAAGATTAATACAGTCAAGACTTCCTTAAATTTATAATCAAAGGAATCATAGCTATGTTAAAATTTTAGAGTTAAACCAATAGCTAAAAGCAAGATGAATTAAAGCGTATCTAATATGACCCTATTTTTGTAACATAATATCAAAAACACTATTTAGAAAGATGGATATGTGTGCACTGTCTATATAGGTGCATTAATGATTCTTATATAATATGTGAGCATGAAAACGAAAGGAAGTCATTGCTTTTCCTGAAAGGCTGGGAGCAAAAAGTGATTTGGGTAGAAATGAAAAGAAAGAGAAAAGAAAACAAAAAGAGACTAAGTTAGATATAGCAATTATGCATTTATGTAAAATTATACATCTATGTGTATATATATACATTAAGTTAAAACAGAATAAATTTGAATATTGTAAAACTAAGCCAGAGGTTATGTAATTAACTTAACAGTTATACATGTTAAAATATATCACATAAAACTGGCCATCTGCAGCATCCTTCTGAATACTATAGCTCTATTCTACTTAGATATTTTCTAATGAAAAACCTAGAAACCTCAGGAGTTCTCTACAAAGAAGGAACTTTGGCTCTATTCAGGTCAGACTATCATTAAAAGCTTTGATTTGGATTGGACTTACCGTGCCAAGAATTATTTGCACAATTCTGAGCAGCCTCTGTTGTCACTCTGTTCTTCACGCAATCATTTATAACATGAAAAGATAAAGCTAGATTTAAAATTTTTTTTTTCACGACTGCTCCTGCTGTGTGCAAATTCTGCCTCTGTAGGAATCCAAGTTTGTTTTTTTTCTCTTTTATCAAGTGGCAAGCAAAAAAATTTGCTTCATATATATTTTTTTAAAGTAATTTCTTTTAGTTATCCCTGAAGGGAAGCCCACTACAGCCACCATAAACCATCCAGAAGACAATGAAAAAATAAAATCCTCTCCTGCCAGGGAGAGGTGAGACTGGAGGGGAATCCTGAAGCTGAGTTTTCTCTAAGAATTAGAGGGGCGGCAGTGGGGGGAGTGGATAGAAAGAGGAAGGAAGGAGGGAAGGAAGGAAGGAAGGAAGGAAGGAAGGAAGGAAGGAAGGAAGGAAGGAAGGAAGGAAGGAAGGAAGGAAGGAAGGAAAGGTGGAGAGAGGAAGGGAAGGGAGGGGAGGGGAGAGGAGAGGAGAGGAGAGGAGAGGAGAGGAGAGGAGAGGAGAGGAGAGGAGAGGAGAGGAGAGAGGAGAGGACGGAAGAAAAAAACCTAAACGTCTACAGTATATGAAGGGGTCTTTTCAATCAAGCAGGTGTGTGCCAGTTGAATGTAGCCTGCAGAGAAAGGGAACTGTCCCAGAAAAGTGGCAGCCTTGCATTCTTATCCTAGCCAAGATGTGGGTAATAATCCCATCTGTTAGGGAGATGATGAAATGTGAGGCAAAGAAAATAAGTTCATGAACTCGAGATGTTAAAAAAAAGAGAAACCGGGAGCTCATTCAATATCTCAGAACTGCCTAAAGCTTTCTTTGAGCCAAGTTTAATTTCCTTTGTCAAGTACAATTTGCAGATCTCATAGGACATCAACTGTGGGTGCGTGCACTTCTCCTAGTACATTTTGTACTGTAGTGTCCATCTGCAGCTCAGCAGGGTGAACATATGAAGTAATTTACCTAAAGGCTCCAATTCCTTTCTGTAATATTGGAATTTTCAGGTCTGGGCAAGTCTGCAGAAGACAGCATCCGTCAGTTTTCTGCTTAATAAAAAACAATGCTCTTTCTGTTCTAGAACTAAACATCCAAACTTGAACTTGTAGGTTTCAGGGCTCCTAAGGATAACTATGTGACCTTGAAAACAGTTACTTCACCTTGCAGTATCTTTATTTCCCAGATTCCGAAACAGAAC
Source organism: Eidolon dupreanum (assembly GCA_028627145.1). Classification (NCBI taxonomy): domain Eukaryota; kingdom Metazoa; phylum Chordata; class Mammalia; order Chiroptera; family Pteropodidae; genus Eidolon; species Eidolon dupreanum. The sequence continues at coordinate 12,827,209 of CM053509.1, forward strand.
TTATGTGTCATCTCAGATTCAAAGCAGAGGCCCAGAGATGTGAAGTGACATATTCGAGGTCCCACAGTTCGTCTTTTAGTTGCAAGTGACTGGCTTAAGCGAAAAGAGGAGTTACTGTTTCAAGTTTAAGAGTAAGCTTAAGACGATCCTCTACCAAGCTTTTGATTCTCCCTCTTCTAAGTTAGCTCCATTCCCAGGTAGGACCTCTCTTTATACTGTCAGGTATCTGCCAGTAGTTCTAGACTTTATTCTCTTGGGGTAAAGTCCAGAAAGAAAAAGCATCTGTTTCTGCACCATAATTAGCAGCAAAAAAAATTCATCACATCTGTGAAAATAAAATGTCCTACTTGAACCAAAATGTCCTGCTCACAGCCAGGGCTTGAGTGACTCAATCATGTGCCCAGCCCTCAGGCAGGAAGTTCCACAGGTAGCACATGGACAGAGCATGGAGGAGGCATAAAGTCCAAACGGCAGAGACTGTTAACAGAAGGAAGGAAAATGGACGAAAGGAAGGTCAGCAAGTATCTGCTACACCAGCAGAGTCCGAAACAGAAGCCAAGTCTTCAGGATGCTAGTTCCTATCTCATTCCACCCTTTTTCCTTCTGTATGTGGCTATAAGATTGACAACTGATGGAGAAGTTAATGACATGATGATTCCTAAGATTTAACTAAAAATCGATGTTTGGTGATAATCCAAGGAACAAAATCCACTCATTTAATGTTAACGTTGTACTGTCAAGCACATTGTCATTCATCTTCATGACCTTGGATTTGGCAATGTATTTTAGATACAACACCAAAAGCATGAGCAACAAAGGAAAAAAAAAAAAAACAGAATAAACTTGACTTGATCAAAATTTAAAACTTTTTAAAATAAATGTAACAGTGATGTCATGTATAGCATGGTGACTGTAGCTAATAATACTGCATTACATATTTGAAAGTTGCTAATAGAATAACTTAAAAGTTCTCCTCACAAGAAAAAAATTATAACTACGTACAGTGACAGATGTTAACTAGACTTATTGTGGTGATCATTTTGCAATGTATACAATTATTGAATCATTATGTCCATACAACTGAAACTAATGTAATGTTATATGTCCATTATACTTCAATAAAAATTTCTTTAAAACTTTTGTGCATCCAAAGACACTACCAACGGAGTGAAAGGGCAGCCCATGTGACGGGAGAAAATAAAAGGGTTTATTATCCAGAACATATAAAGAACTCCTACAACTCAACAACACAAGACAAACAGCCCAATTTAAAAAAATGAGCAAAGGATTTGAATACACATTTCTCCAAAGAAGATATGAGAGTGGCCGAAAAGCACATAAAAAGATGTTCAGCGTAATTAGTCACTAGGGAAATGTAACTCAAAACCACGAGATACCACTTTAGGCCTACTACGATAACAATTAAAAAACAAAACAAAACAGAAAACATGTATTAGCAAGGATATAAACACTGGAACACTCTTGCGTTGTTAGTGGGAATATAAAATGGTGCAGCTGCTATGGAATATAGTCTGGTAGTTCTTCAAAAAGTTAAACATAGAATTACCATATGACCTAGCGATTCTACTCCAATGAATTGAAAACAAGACTGAATCAAAAACTTGAACACACCAGTGCTTATTGCAACATTATTCACAATAGACAAAAGGTGAAAGCAACCCAAGAGTCCATTAACAGATGAAGTGGTAAACAATATTCCACGTACATTTAATGGAATATTATTCAGCCCTAAAAAACAATGAATTAAGAAGTACAAATTATTAGTTATAAAACAGTCATGGGGATATAGACTACAGCATAGGGAATACAGTCAATAATATTATAATTGCTATTACAGTGCCAGGTGGGTATTAGACTAATTCAGGGAATCACTTCATTAATTACATATATGTCTAACCATTGACCTGTACACCTGAAACAAAGATAAAATTTAATTTAATTTAGTTTTTAAAAAGAATGGGGTTCTGATTCCTGCTGCAGCATGGATAAACCTTAAAAACATGCATTATGAAATAAGTCAGACACAAAAGGAGAAATGTATGATTCCATGTGTATGGAAATATCTACAACAGGTATATTTATTGAGACAAAAAGTGGGTTAGCAGTTACCAGGGGCAAGAGTCGGGGGATGGGGAATTATTACTTAATGGGTACAGAGATTCTGTTAGGGTGATGGAAAAGTCTAAGAAATAGATAGTGGTGATGAGTACACAGCATTGTGAATGTAGTCAATGCCACCGACTATACACTTAAAAATTATTAAAATGACAAATTTTATATAATATAAATTTAACACAATAAAATAAAAACAAGAACAAAGTCAAATATATTTTCAACCTGCACATTTGTAGCAAATAACTTCCTCTTACACCTTATTGGTTCAGAACTGTCACATGGTCAGCCAGCTGCAAAGGATGCTGAAGATTTTGTTTTTATTGGAATACACTGCAAACCAAGAAATTTGGTCAAACTAGTATTGAAGAAGCAGAAAGTAGATATCGAGTAGAAAACCAGTAGTATCTAACATTTCTGTTCATTTTTTTGTTTCTAGTTTCCTCTTAAGCATCCAAAACTGTCTCAGCATGGGAGCAATCGCTATTCCCCATTTATTAGAAAATATAGATGCCACATATCTAGAGATTGTCATTGACATATTTGGCAAAAATGCAACTACCATTTGTGTTAGTTGGATATTGAAACCAGCTGAGCCTATGATTTATTAACTTAATGAGAAATGCCTGTCACTTTCTGATGTTGAGCCAAAAAATATATTCATCCAACGGATATATTCTGTATTGCACAGCTATACATCTGTACTTCCCACGTGGCATTCATGTGTCTTCATAGTTTTTAATCTGAAATGTTTTTCCTTCATTTATTGATTCATTCGCTCAACAAGCACAGTGCACCTACCTATGTGTGCAAGACACACAAGGTAAAGAAAGTATCACCAGATAAGACATCCATCTTTAAATAACCTCCAACCAAAAAGGAAAAGCGAGAGAAGCTATCAAATAATTATGATGGCCTAAACGACTGCTCTGACTCCATATCTCCACCCGTAAGGAGGGCTTGTCTGACTTTCCCCAACACAGAACCCTTTAGTGCTGGGGTTCTCAACTTCAAATCTCTCTTGGACCTGGTCCTTTCTGATCTTGTGTCCAACTCTTAATAAAAGCTTTAGTTTAGTTGTACCCATTATTCCATTCTCGATATTCTCCCCAAGGACCAAAGACCTACCCTAAAATCTGTTTATCCATACATTTATTATGTATATAGTTTTTAAGAATATTTTATTAAGCAGGCCCTGTGATAAGTCCAGGGATATTTTAATGGACAAAGGCAGCCATAGCCTCTGTACTCATAGAATTTAGTCTACAGAGAGAGGCATCCAACAGTCGAACATCCTCCCAAACAAACTTAACATCTCTGCCACAACAGGGATGCAGAAGAGTGACACAGGGGAGGACAGGTCTACACTCTGTTGACTGTAATCAGGACCTGACATTAATGGCTAAATCTATACATTAGTTTTATTAGCAATCATACTAGTAAGAACATGAATGGCAGTTAACCGTTTATTAAGTACTTACTGTATGTTTGGTTTTCTTGGTCTTCACTTGCCTCTAGGCATGCCCACAAACCTACTGGTTGGCATTTTCTGATTCTTATTACAGATGCTCCTCAACTTACAATGGGATTACATCACCATAAACTCATTGTAGATGTAAAATATTGCAAGTCAAAAAGACATTTAATATACCTAACCTACAGAAATCACCACTGCTTCACCCCACCTACCTCAGTTGTGCTCAGAACAATTACACTAGACTATAGCTGGGAAATTAGCTTAAGTTCATCTCAAAAATAACTGCCTTTCTCTTCTTTTCTTAACTAGAAGCAGGAGACATAGATAGGCATTATGTAGACATGCTGGAATGTCTACATAATGGTGAAAACACCAAACACAAGGTCCGAAAAATGTTGAAACATGGTACACTGTATAGCAGTAGTTCGCAACCTTTTTGGCACCAAGGAAGGAGAAGTGCTCCTATGAGAATCTAAGGCCTGATGTTCTGAGGTGGAGCTGAGGCCGTGATGCTAGCGCTGGGGAGCAGCTGTAAATACAGATGAAGCTTCACTTGCTGGCCCGCCGCTCACCTCCTGCTGTGCAGCCAGGTTCCTAACAGTCCACAGACCGGTACAAGTGCGTGGTCCGCAGTTGGGGACTCCTGCTAGTGTAGAGTATCGGCTGTTTACACTCATGGCTGACTGGTAGCTTTGCCTCACTGCTGTTGCCCAGCATCACGAGAGAACATTATACCATATATCACAGGCTGGGAAAAGATGAAAATTCAAAGTATGGTTTCTACTGAATGCATATCACTTTCACACCATCAAAAAGTCAAAAAATCATAAGTCAAACCACCGTAAGTTAAGCACTGTCTGTGTTTCTGTGTGCTAATACTGTCCCCAGAATCACTGACTCTTATATAATCCCAGACCCATTTTCCTCTCATTATATGAAACATGGCCTAAGTCACAGCACTTTGCCATCCTATGAAAGCTGACTGATGTCCAGACCCAGATGTTTCTGGTGGGGTCCATCTTAATTACATCACAAGCTCCTTATCTAATACAAAATTTCTAATGTTTTATTTTCCCAAGTATATACAACTTATGATTTGTTTCTTTGAGTCAAAAATTCCAGGAGCATTCTTCTAGCTTGTTAACCCTAAAGTTCGATCTCTTAAAAGTCACAGCTTCAACTATAGCTTCGTTTTGCTAATACTAAATTTTCCAAGTAGCATAATGTAAAGTGCACCTGAGATGATATTCAGGTAGGTGGACAATCTCCTGCCATTGAGTCAGGGAGGCACAAGTATCTGCTCCCAACCCCACCCCCCAGGACCTCGATCTGATCTCCCTAGGGAAAGGAGCTTCCGGCATTGTGAGAAGGAACCTCTGTATGAGAAAACTTGTGAGGCGTGGACACAACAAAGCCACTTTGGAAAAGGGGCCACACTGTCCCTATATTTGTGTGGGACATAACTTTGCTCTAGCACAGAGAAACCTAGAGAAAGCCATGGGGTATCTCGAAGGCCTTGATGCCTGAGCAGCCCAGGCGGGAAGCAACTGCAGCCCACAGAACAATGGAGGGTTAGAGATCTGCCAAAGAGACCATGGTTAGTAAGTAGCTGTGGCCGCCAACTCTCAGTGGCCAGCCATCGGCCATTCCTCCCATTCTTCCTGGCCATCACAATCCTGATTTTGTCCAGTGGCAATGTACTCAGTCCCAGGAGGAGAATGACAATCTGTTTAATTTGATCCCAGTGATTTCACAGCCCTTTGAAAATGGCTATGGTAAGGGTGGTTCAATCCAAGTCCAGTAGAAGCTTCTGAGAACTGTTCTTTCCTTTTCAAATAAGGGGGGATACACAAGGAGACACTCTCTACTTCTCCCTTTCTGCTTTTGCACATTTTCTACTATAAGAGGAATAAAATGGTGTAGGAAAATAAAGAAGAGGCCGAGGCTCAAGGAGAGAGAAGGTGGCTCAGCAGTCTGTGTGGAGCTGGATTACAAGAGTCCTGACAATTGGAATGGTCAGGTGACTGGCCCTCTGTGCTGTCAGAATCATGACTGATGAACCTTGCCCATTAACCTCTGCCCCTTGTGTGGTCAGTACACGATGAGGATAACGGGAGGGTCTGAGTGAGGTCCTTTGTTCTGTCACAACAAGGCATGGTACAAATGGGAAGCATTATCATCTCGTTACCCTTCATTCCACGAGGGGTCCTCATTAACAACTGGAAGCTGTATCCCGCCACAGCCATAAAGCAACAAACGGTACAGAAATGAGCCATAAACTACTTCTAATTGCATTATCCCATCGCATCAGAACCGAGGACTGCTCCAAATTAACAGGCAGCTAATTTAAAGCAGATATAGGGATATCATTTTCTATGAAACTCTTAATTAGCCTCTAGAAACTGCCACCATGGGGTATTACCTCAGAGCCCTAGATGCATCTCCAGAAGAGCAATGGCGATCACAGCACATAGCCCAAAAGGTAGGTATGGCCCCTCCCAGAGTTTGCAACCCATTCTAATTGCTCACAGACCGTGATCAGAAAGCTTGTCCCATAGTGACGTTCTGTGCAATAGGCCTCTTACTTAATAAAGTGGTCTATAGCTGTTTCTTTATGGCTAGAGCTATGCTACAGCAAGCCCCTTCATTGCCTCTCCCCGGTCTTGTGAATGTTCTGACTGAGACAGTGCTGGCTCTTTATGGATTTAGTTTAGAAGAATACTAAGACCAACTGAAAACTCTAGCTGCCGACGGAGGATGCATAAATTTGGTGAAGAGCTGTAACGCCTTCTGTTCAATAACTGCCTGGGAGTATGACTGCATTCAATATTAGGGTTTAACCTGGACCAGAGTAGAGAAAGGGTAACACATGGGAGGGCACAGCTGACGGCACTGTCAGTCATCCTGCCAGTGACAAAAGCAGCATGGAGTTTAGGTTGTCCTCCGCTGGCTCAGTAGCTGAAAAAGACCTTTAGAACTAGCTTTCGCAAATGTCATTAAATTCTTTTTTGTGATACAAGATGTTCAGTGTCTAACCCTCCTTACTTCCTTGGATTCTGGACGTTGCTACTTGGAAGATATAATTATACTTATTAGAACATAGAGGACCTAAAACCAGCTGGAAAAGTCTCTCCTTTAAATTTTTCAAAAAAAAGAAAACCAACTAATTATATCACAGAAGCAAAAACATGGTAATTAAAATGACCATTATGTTGCAGGCTTCCTATAATTATTGTGATTCATTTCTGTAACTGGGAATTTGAGGGTTTGAATTTATTTTCCAGTGCCTAAGTATAAAAAAAAAAAAAAAGCAATTTATTGACTTTAGTGTTGATCACTGGGAATTAATTTTCACCCATTTCTTCCAACTTTATTGAAGGACTATATCATTCCTCCTTCTCCTTGTCATTAATTTTTATGGGATAGTTTTCCTGTCACATTGACAAATATACTTCCTACCTTGTGCCAATCACAGAACTCAATGCAGAGCTTATTCTAGCTACTCATATTCTCTAAATACTATGTTTTTCCCCCATCTGGATCAGGATAAAGTTAACTCTTCATAGTTGCTTGAACCCATCTGAATAACTTGCTAAATCATCCAAAATAGGCTGCCATAATTATTTACTAATTATTGCTAAATCTATGTCTAAACTGTTAGATTTCATCTAATCACCACTCTATATAATAATGTCATACAGAAGACTGACAGATAATATAATATGTGAAAATAAAAAGCTAAAAGAAAATGGTGGGAAAGGAATAGAGGATCTTTAAAAATAGTAACATGAAAACCAAGGAAGGAGGAAAAGAAGTGAATTATTCTATGAGAAGCCAGAAGAAAAACAGGTGTTATTCTATGCAAAATTATACATCAGATATGATGCTGGGCATGCTACATGCATTAATCGTGCACCTAAGATCAATCCTAAGACATATTTTTGTCTTTCATTTTACAGTTGAGTTTGAAAGAGGTTAAGTAACTTTTCATGTTCATTCAATGATAGAACTGTAACCCATACTAGATTTTTTCATTCCAAAAATCAAAATAATCGCCATTTTTAAATTAGTGTTAGCATGGTACATCTTCCTGCTTCTCTCTGCTTTTAACTTATCTGAATCTTTATTAAATTGGGTTTTTTTGAGACAACATATAGTTGTGGTCTTGTCTTTTTGTCCACTCAGAATTTCCATCTTTTAATCAGTACATTGAAACCATCCATATTTAAAGTGATCGTTAATATTGTTGGATTAATATCTACCATCTTTTTAACGTTTTTTATTTGTTGCATTTGTTCTTTGATTTCTCTTCCTCTTTTTTTTTTTCTGCCTATCTAATTTGAATTTAGCATTTCTATAATTCCATTATATCTCCTATCTTAGGATATCATTTAAACTTTTTAAAATTTTTGCTGGTTACCCTTGTTTACGATATACATTTTTAATAACCTAAGTCAACCATCAAACAACACTACACTCCCACATGCAGTATAGGTGCCTTATAGGAGAGTATGCCCCATTTCTCCCTCCCTTCCTTCATGACGCTGCTGTCATTTACTTCATGTATCCATATACTATAATCAGCCAATACAGTGTTACTATTATTGCTTTAAACAAACTATGAATCTTTTAGATTAATTAAAAATAAGAAATAAAAAAAGCTTAAAAATTTATTTTACTTTTGTTCTTGCTCTGACTCTCCTCCTTTCTTTATGTAGATCCAAATCTCTAACCCATAACACTTTTTTTTTTTTCCTGTCTAAAGAACTCTCAAAAACTTTTCTTGCAGGGCAGGTCTGATGGTAATGAAGTCCCTCAATTTTTATCTGAGAAAGTCTTTATTTCTCTTTCACTTTTGAAGAATAACATTGTTGAACACAGAATTCTAAGTCGATGAATTTTCTTCTTTCAACCTTTTAAAAATTTCACTGTACTTTCTTCTTTCTTGCATAGTTTCTGATAACTAGTTTGCCATATTCCTTATCTTTTTCCAGGTCCCTCTGGCTTTCTTGAAAATTTTCTCTTTGTCCTTGATTTTTTGGTGACTTGAATAGGTTACACCAAAGTATGGCCTATTTTGTATTTATTTTGCTTGGTGTCTTCTGAACTTTCTGGGTTTGTGGATGGTGTTAGGCATTAAATTTAGAAAATTCTCAGTCAGTATTATTTCAAATACTTCTGCTATGTTTTCTCTTACCTCTTTTTCCAGTATTTTAATTATGTATACGATGCACCTTTTGACACTGTCTCACCAGTTTATTTCACTCTTTTTTTCTCTTTGCTTTTCAGTTTGGGAACTCTCTACTGACCTATCAACTTTACTGATTTTCATCCTCAGCTGTGTCAAGTCTACTAATAAGGCCACAGGGCATTTTTTATCTCTGTCATTGTATATTTCTAGCATTTTCTTTTCATTGTTTCTTATAATTTCCATCTCTCTGCTTACTTTGCCCATTTATTTTTGCATACTGTCTACTTTTTCCAGTAGAGACCCTAACATACTAATTACCATAATTTTAAATTCCCTATCTTCTAATTCCAGCATCTGTGGCATATCTGGATCTGGTTCTGGTGATTTCTTTCTCTTCAGGCTCTCTATTTTTCTTGCCTTTTGGCTTACCTTTGAAATTTTTTTTGTTGAAAGCTAGACTTGTAGTATGATGTAATGGGAACTGAAGATTTAAATAGGCTGTTAGTGTAAGGATTTACATTTTAAGCTGGCAAGGAGTTGATTTATGTTCAATGTTTGCTGTAACTGCAAACACCGGAACCTTCAAATTCTTCTAGTGTACTGGTTTTTGTCTCCCCTATCGGCTTTGAGGCTTCGCTATGTATTTTTCAGCTACAATCCTCTGCTGCCATACTGGAGACTTTGTGATGTTAGGTAGGGCGTGAAGGAGGGGGATTATTCTGTAATGTTTAAATTATGTCTCCTTCTTTCATCAAGCCTATGTCACAGGGCTTGTGTCAGCCTTCACAAGTGTTCTGTCCTTCCTTCAATAGTATAGTTTTTCCCCTTGCTTCTACTCTCTTCCCTGGCTGCAGCATTCCCAATATATTTCCTTGAAACCTAGTCCCCTGTTGACTATATTTTTGTTGTCCATTTAGATGAGATAGGAAGGATGAAGGGATTCAAAAGAATGAGAAAATTTTCCCTCCTTTCTGCTGGGGTGAGGTTTCAGAATTGTGCTCTGGCAAAGTCCTTTCCCCTGGAGGAAGCGCCTATGTGATGGAGAGGTCTCAGAGCATATCTCACAATGTCCCCCCCCACCCCCCATCACTGCTCCCTGTGAAAGATCACGAGAGGATCTTTCAAACGGCTAAGACCCGAGAGTTTCTCACTCTCAAACTAGTCCACAGTCAGCCTGCAGCCATTTGTTAAAATCACCATCTAAGTGTTCTTAACATTTTACAGTTCCAGTGGCTTCTGCTCCCAGTGAGCAGATCTTGGTTGCTGTATCTCTCTGGATGCACCTGCCGCTACAGATTTCAAGGTAGTGGTTTGTCCCACAACCTCAGTTCTCTATTGAGGCCAAGCAAAGAAGACAACTTTTCAGTTTGTCAAAGTTTTACTCGTAAGGATGGGGGTGACAGCTTCCAAGCTTTTTACATGTCAGAGCTGAAACTGTAAGGAAGATTCCTTACAGTTTTGGATGAGGAAATTAATAAAGAATAAGTTAAAGTTTGATTAACCAGACAGAGCCAAAATCTAAAGAACTGAGGTCTTTTCAGAAATTATATTATTCATTTTAGATATTTAAGCTCCATCTATAAGTAATGAAAAGTGATCAAAGTTTCCAGATTTTTTCTCCACTTTACCACAAACATTAGTCCATTAAATATTCTTTTTAGCTAAAAAAGAAAAAAAGAGTCTATTGCCAAAAAGTTTGAAAATAAAGGGTCAGAAAAATCCTGCATTAAAAGTCTCATGTTCAGTGCTATTTATACCACGTTTCCCATATTTATCTAATTATGGAACCATATTATGCCCTTCTTATTAACATCTATGACAGACAGAATAACAGCACACTAGAGAGGTCCACATCCTAATCCCCGGAACTTGTGAATATGTTACCTTATTGGCAAATGGGTTTTGCCTGTATGATTAAATTGAGATTCTGGATTATCTGGGTGGACCCAGTATAATCACACATGTCCCCGAGGGAAGTAGGAGGGTCGGAAACAGAGAGAAGGCAATGTTAAGACGGAAGCAGAAAGAGATGTAAAAATGCTCTGCTCCTGGCTTCAAAGATGGAGGAAGAGAATACAAGCCAAGAAATGAAGGCAGCATCTAGAAGCTGAAAAAGGCAAAAACAGATTCTCCCATGGAGTTTCCAAAGGAATCAAACTTCCTGACACCTTGAATCTATTTAGCACTGTGAGACTGATTTTGGACTTCTGACTTCCAGAATGATTAGATAATCTGTGTGCATGATTTTAAGCCACTGAGAGTGTGCTCATTTGTTCTAGCAGCACTAGAGTACTATACAACACCCTATTGTATTAGTCTTCAACAAAACACCCTCTGGGAAATGCTACAGTATAAGGCACAGTGTTAAGACTTATGAGGGCTACAAAGAGAAACAGACTCCGTTTACACTCTGAGTAACCCTACAAGTTAGCAGAGTAAGTGGAAGGGTAAAGAACTGATATAACACAGAGTGTTTAAAAAAAAATACTTCATAAAGATATTATTATTGAGGAATTATAAAAAAAGCAAGAGATTGGTTTTTACTATGTATGTTTGAGGAATTTAACAAATATTTATTCAAAACGTACGGTGTGATAGGCACAGTACCAGGCAAAGTAGCTATAGAGATGAATAAGAAATGATTCATGCTCCTCCTTTGATAAATTATTTTGCACAAGAGCCAAGTCAATGAAAAACAAGACTGGCTGCAGTCTACGTTGGAAGTAAAAACAGCTGTATAAGGTTCGCATTGTTGAAAATATTTAAATTACTGAATGAGAGAATGCAATGAGGAAATGTCATTTCTCTGTTCTAAAACATTAATTTCTAGGCATATTAGCATTATAAAAATATAAGTGGCATTTTAATCCCTCATCTCATTCGTCAATGCCTCATAGGTATCTCATTTCATCTTCAAAATATCTAGAAATAAAAATATTAATACCATCATTTCTAACTTAGAAATAAATATGGAAACTGTCACTCTATGAGTTAGCACCCCAAACTTACCACCTTCTCTACCTATAAAATCTTTATTCCTAGGTGATTAAGAACAAGTAAGGTTTGTGAGCGCTGGTGTGTCACAATCAAACCTGTGAATCTCACTGTCCTTTTCACGTCATGACTTTTCCTCCTGAATCACTAGAGATGCCAAACACTGATTCACAGTTAACGGCTCCCTTCTCTCTGAGGGGAGTTTCCATATTATGACAGAAAACTAAGCAAAGGGAGAGTACAACTGCTTATCAATGAATGAGTCATAAAACATTGAGGCTACATAGTTGATGTTAAAACTGTTGGTGTTTCTGGGACAAGAAATTAGAAGTTAAGAGGAAAACCCTTAATTTACCTACACACCCCACTCCCCAGGCGACATACATATGTTGTCATAGAGATAACTTCCTTGGCGCATGGCAGTTACAGAGTCTGTATTTCATCTCTGCTTAGAGGTTCTAAATCGAAATAGGAGGCTCACGTCTATACGTATTTCTTAAAAAATGTTACTCATTTTGTCCCTAAATTCTAAGTTCTTATGAAACTTTGTTTTAATCCAGATAAAAGAACAAAAGTCATTATTTAAGTGATTATTTAAGTCATAAACCTTGAGAAATGGTTATCAGAGGCAGTTAATGACCTAGCCTCTCAGCTAATGGAGGTTAACACTCTAATAAACCATTTGTTAATGGCAGCAATTGACCGATTGCAAGAGAATTACAGCTATTATAACTCTTTTATGAGTGATAGGAGGGAAAGACACAGTCAGATGGGGACAGCACATACAAGCACACCAAAAAGTGACTATAGAGAAAACCACTGCCACCTGTCACTAAAAGGTTCCCCTTGCAATGAATGGGAAGGGGAGAGGAGCCACCATAATATAAGCATATAGTGAATAAAACTATAGAAAATGTTAGTCTTGGTATAAAAGTAAAAACTCCCCAAACTAAGCCTGCCTGAAGCATTCAAATGTAGCCTCAGTAAAAATGGACACTGAATACTCTGATGGAAGTTTGGAGCCAAACACTGAGCAAACGCTGAGAGAACTTTTGCCTTCTCAAGGAAATATCTTTCCAAATGCAATTATAATACTTCTCAAAAAATGTGTATTTTGAGGACTGAAAATTGGAGTCATATGTCCCTGACAATTAGTGAGAGTTTTTTTTAAATAAGGATATTTTTAAAGTAAGAGAGTAGGCATTATCTTTCTAAATCAGAAAGTCAAGAATATGCAGTTTTGGTTACTATTATATTTAATGAGTGGAGGAGAGATAAAAATAAATGGCTTTAATCAGATGGACTTTCATTTCTCATTTGTATAAAAGAGTTCAGAGCTAGGCTGTCCATGAAGTCATCAGGGGCCCAGATTCCTTCTCAGACACCATTTTAGCAACTCTAGGATATGGTTTCTTCCTCACAGCGATGGCTGCAAGAGCTCCCTCCACTAAACTGGTGTTCTCAACAGCAGGATGAGGCAGAGAGGAAGAAAGTCTTAACCCTCTGCATGGTGGAGAATTAGACTTACCCAAAAAGAGATCTGGCCTTTGCCCTCAGCTACAGGGAGGTTCCCTGTGGTCCCTGAAATCCTCCTCATGGTAGGGCTGTCTTTGTTTGCCTAGAGGATTTATTTGGTCCCTAGATGGTCTAACCACGTAATTTACGATGGGGTTTACACAGAACAATTCTAACCTCCAGAGGAACCAGAGGCTATAGGTGTTAGCCCAATCTCCTGAAGGGGCTAAAGACTTCCGGTCAGCCACATGAGCAGCATGTGACTGAGCCCCAATAAAATCTCTGGACACCAAGGTTAGAGTGAGTGTCCCTGGTTGGCAAGACTCCACATGTATTGTCACTACTGTGTCCAGAAAGAGTTTATACCACCCATAGCTCCATGAGGAGATGACAACAAAACACCTCTGCCTTTGGGTCCCTATTGGATTCTGCCTTAGATTATCTCTTTCCTTGACTAATTTTAATCTGTTTTTTTTTTTACCCTGCAATTAACCATAACTGGAAATATAACAGCTTTTGCCAGAGATGCCACTGAGTTGTTTTTTGTTTTTGTTTTATTTTTTTTTGGGGGGGGGGGAGTGTATATGTTTCCCGTGGGAGTGAGAGAGCGGGCAGAGAGTGGGCACTTAGTCCTGTGTGCAGCTATATGTCCACACAGCATTCAGGAAACCTCATTTTTTTACAGTTTTTGGTCATTCATCAGCACAAATCACTGCTGTCAGCCTTATCACAATCCCACAATCTCACCAAGTCAGCTACTCTCTGCCAGACATATCTGAGTCCTCCTAAAATGCTCATGGGGATGATTTTCCTGCTCCTGACTCTTGCTGAGGCTCCAAGAAACTCCATTATGATGTCTGAAGCCCATCTACCAAGACACTCCTTGTAGTCACTCCCCCAGCTTCCCCAGCCTGTGACACAGTGGGAACGCCTAAGCCGCACAGCTTCTTTGGGCTCCACCTGGCAAAGGATATAGGCTTTCTCTGCTCCTGGATCCACAAAACCTACCTGCGCGTTCTATTTTTTCCCCATATCTTCCCAGCCTTCCTTGGGAAAGAGTTTGGAAGATACAGGTTTGGGAAACCACCAACGTCCATGCTTTCCTCCCTTCCCTCTATACTGGGAAGCTAGTCTAGTCTCAGGATCCAAACGGGCCAGATAAGAGTGACCACATAGTTTCCTATGCCCTCGGTGGCCTTACAGTCTGGACTTTCAAATGAAAAAACCTTGATTGTATTTCTGGGTTACAGTTATTACAGAGAGGCATAGTGTAGGGGTCTTTAAGGGTGGCCCTCAGACCAGTAGCATCAGCATCACCTGGGAACTTGTTAGTACGTAAATTTTCAGGCCTCACCCGATACTCACTGACTCAGAAATTCTGCAGGTGGTACTCAGCAGTCTGACTTAAGGAGCCCTTCAGGTAATTCCTATGCAAGTTCAAGTTTGACAAACATAGTGCAAGGTTAACTTCTGGAATCAAGACTGCTGGGTTCTTTTGAGCTGTGTGACCTCAGGCAAGTGGCTTAACCTCTCTGTGCCTTCTTCAGTTATGACATCTATAAAATGGGGATGAAACTTGTATTTATCTCATGCTGAAGGTTTTGTAATGATTACACGGACTGATAAATGTAAAGTACTTAAGACAGTATCCGGCATGTAGAAAAGATTATAAAAATAGGTGCTACCTCTATTATATCTTCCAACTGAAACTCAAATTGCAGGAAGGTCTGGGCAACAGAAAACGTCAGAGAAAGAAGCATCAGTTACTATTTCAACTATACCAACCCACATAACTTAAAAGAAATAAAAATGCTTTCCTCAACTCCTTTAAATTCATTTTATAATTCACATTTTGTATTCATTGGCTTTTTCACTTTTTACTTCAAGTTAAAGGTTGCATTGAACCATATAAAAAAAAACAAAAGATTTCCTAAAATAAATCATTCAGGACTTTCCCAAAAGAATGGAACAGTTACATGGAAACTAGTTTTGCTGGTCTGTCAAACACTGTTGATCCACGGGCTGACCGGAGCACTTGCTTACTGGTTTTATACATTCGGATACATGCCACGGGCTGAGACACTGGAAAGAGTTTCAAAATGCAAATTCCTTTCCTTCAATAGGATTGGACCTGTATGACCATATGCTGGCTGAGCTTACTCTTACTGTTAAATAAATTACCTCTTGAAAGAAACTGCTCATTTTCATGAGGTTAATTTAATTCTTCAAAGAATCCAATGTCCCATTTAATAATTTAGATAATTTACTAAACATTTGTCATTTACTCTAGTTTCCAGAAAACACTCGCCTCATCTGATATGTCAGCACACCTCTAGGGAGGAGGCAGCCACAGATTTGGAAATTAACACATTCCACAACTTCGTGAAGCTATCTATCACCTATATGATCAATGACCCAGTTCTTATTTAAAAGGGAGTATCATCCTGATGTCATCACTCTCTCTCTCTCTACAAAAGTTTTCCACAAGAAGAGGGTAGGTTTGTTAATGATCATCAAGGACAACTGATAACAGCTAAAAATCTTTGCCTTTGCTACTTTCTTGTAAGGACTATTTAAGAAGGCATGTAACAGGCAAAAGTACATAAGGATTAGCTACATCTTCTAAACCCTCCAACCATCTGCTTTATTTAGGCTGGCTTTCTCTTATCAGATTCACAGTAAAGAATAGTCTGGTGTCAAACACCCCACTGAAAACAGAGAAATATGTTAGGAAAAAAAAAAAGACATGCTTTCCATATTATATGAAACACCTGGGTGTTTGAAAATATAGCTATTTTGGATAATCTTTCAGGCTTGATGTTGGTGATATTTGGCATCACAGAAACATGACCACAGTGAAGTTAAAACATTAAATAAAATCACAGCATTTTTAAGTTGGAGAGAGCCCTGCTGATGAATCATCTCATCCAACTCTTTCATTTCACATACAGGAAAACTCAAGGCCGACCTTGGTGTCCTACCTCAAGCTTAAATGCTTCCTAAAACACTCTGGATTTCAACACATGGACTTAAAATTACAGACCTTGCAAACCTAATCTTTTCATAAGCAGGGATGCATCTGCATTTTCTAGGAACTCTCCTGGACATTTTGAGTTCTGAAACTGAGTAAGACCTTGTCTCTTACTCACAAAGTGCTTACCACGTAATAGAGGAAGTAACACGCACATCAAATTATAAAACAAGATACTGGCTTAGCTGGAAGGAAAGCATTCAGAATAGAATAGCAGGGCGCCCTGCTTAAAGACAGATGATAAAAGACCTTAAACACTATGCCAGGAGAAATGTGCCTCATCTATTAATAACAGCAAACATTGATTGAATTTATTACGTGTGACTGTGCTGAGTCTTACCTGCATGATTTCATGAAATCCTTATAATAACCCTGTAAGGTGAGTTCCATCAAGATCCTTTTTCACACATGAAAGAACTGAAGCAACAAGAGGTTAGTGGGTCGTCCCAAGTAAAATGGACAAACAGCGAAACTGGGACTCACACTTGCCTGACTCCAAGCCTCATTCGCTTAACTGTCTGTTCTCGAGCAGGGGAATGACATGAGCAAGTGATTCTTCTAGAAGATTAATCAGGCAATAGCACGGAGCATGCACCGTCTTTTTCCTGGCCCACAGCACAAGTAGGAATGCTTAACGACAGTTTCCTTTAGCCATTTAGAGATTTATGAGAAAGTCATTTCAGACTCCTTGAATTTAAGACTATTCATTTCTTTTTGCTTCAACATTTCATTTTTTAAGTTATGAGCTAGGACCTGAACATTTCCTTTTTCTCAGGCTCTTCTCTCTTCCCCTCCTTTATCTCTCTGTAGAGCCATTCAATATCTCTCTCCCTCTCTCTCTCTCTCTCCTTCTCTCTTCCCCTATCTCTCCTTCTCTTCCTCTCCCCCACTCTTCCTCTCTCTCTCTCTCTCTCTCTCTCTCTCTCACCATTTCTTTAAGGGCCTTAAGCAAAAAGAAAAGGCATCTCCCACCCAGGCTAAGCACCAGAATAAATACAAAAAAGGAAAGAGGGGAGGGAGGGAATGTGCTCAATATAATTACAAACAATTGCACACAAAGCTTCCTCCATGGCTTAATGCTGAAATGTATCCGTTCAAACTAATTAGTTTTGGGGGGACTGCTAATAAATCCTAATATTTCTCAAAGAGAAATGGCTTGTAATTTAATTTATATTAAGCTGTTACCAAAGTTTTTGCTAATTAAATCTGGGCTTCAACAGCAATTAATCCCAGGAACAATCTGAAAATGTAAATAATGTAATAAAGTAAATAACTCTGCATGCCCCCACCCCCCGCCCACCAAAGCCATGGGCTTCTCGGCCCTGAGCTCATGTGCATAAGAGAAAAAAGGAGAGGGAACTGTTTCCTGCTCTCTCAAAACAGAACGCTTGCTTTTTAACAAGAATATCTGTATACTGCATATTTCCTTCAGAAAATGAATTGTCTGTTGTTAATTTTGAAGGTTAGCTGTGGCGGTGTCATCTATGAACAAATGACTTGTCAAGTCCGGCCCTGGGAAGGAGATGAACTAAACAGCATGGAGGCACAAGGCAATCTTCAAAGACAATGCCAGGTCTGAAGGGGCATCCCAGACCACGGGTGCTGCTCTCTTCCGTATGTCGAACTGCCTTCTGGTCCTCACACCAGTGAAAACACCTAGTCACGTATGCAATCTCTTCTTTGGTCCCATTCATTGAACCTCCAGCCCAAAGAGAACAAGAGGAGCCCAGTAACATACAGGGTGTCTCTCTGCATGCCATTTTTCCTATCCATACTGCCTAGGTAGCACGGTATATTTCTTAAAGTTCTGTAAAGTCTTCCAAGTAAAACTTCATGTGGCCACAGAAAGGTTAATGTTTAAAAAGATCTGTTTATGGAATAAAATTATGTACCTGCAAAAGCAATTATCCTTTGCACCCCTTCTCAGCGTATGAAAATCTCACACACCTACTTGTGTCGCTTTGGTGATAGTGCTATTCTTAGAGGTATGGCATTCACAGTGTGGAGGAGACAGGGTATTAGCCAACCCCACACCCCCCCCCCCAACCACCACCCCAGCTGAAGCGAGCAAGGCCTGTGTCTTCCTTGGTAGCCCCACTGTCCCTCAACAAGCTGACTCTGCTGGATCTCCTTTTCCAGAATTCTCCATCCACTTTGCAGCACTGTAAACATCAAATAAGATCACACGCACTGGAGAGTGCTCTAAATACCAAAACGCTCTAAAAACATAAGGCTATTATCTTTGAAGAATAAGTGAAGCACATCTCAAATCTTTCTGAATATATTTCCCCAAGCCATCAGTGTCTAAATAAGGAGGTGAGAGAGGGAGCAGGGGAGTAAAGACTTGAAACATTACCACTAAGGCCTAGTTATTTACAAAGCGTCATGCTAGGCGTCTCCATATATGACACTGAACTGAACTCTTAAATCCTTCCTCCAAAAGAGGTATGGTTGCTCTCATTGCAGATGGGGAAATTTAAATGCCAAAGGGGAAGAATTTTGCTCAATGTCATACAACCAGTGGATGGCCAAAACTTAGGTTCGAATCCCGGGTTACTGAATTCGGGTCCCAAATGCCTAACACTTGAAAAGGAGCCGATTTTTCCATTATCTTTGAAAGCCCTGTAATGACTGTCATTGGAATATGATCTAAAAACAGCGGACCTTTCACATGAAGTCACATTTACATCAGCTAGACATTGTTAAGTCAAGGTTTCTACTTTCCCAGCCTACAATACCCTCACCTCATTACCCATCCCCTCTCCTACCTACCTATTAAATTCTGCAAGGCCCGGATCAAACGCCACCCTCAAAAACCCTCCATCCCCCACTGATCTTTTGACTTCCAGTTGACCACACCTATTCTTGGGGCCCTTATGATACACATCCAGATGCTGTTCCTGAAATCATTCCTGTTGTTAGGGCTTCTGTCTCCAGAAAGATCACCACCACCTCCTTGAAGCAGGCCGAATATTTTTTTTTTTTTTTTTTTTTTTTTTACTCCTATGCTACTCTTTGAACATTTAATGATATTTACTGAGAGCTGATTATGGGCCAGGCACTGTGCTGAGCACTTTATATGTGTTAAGCATTACATATGATTTACTTCCTAGGATTTTCCCCAGAAGGTATAATTTTGATCCCCATTTTAAAGAGAGAGAAGCTGAGGTTCAGAGACTATAGTATCTTGCTCAAGGTTGCTCAGGACATAGACAGCACAGCTGGGATTAAAGCCAGGCAAGTCTGAGTCCAGAGCTGATTTCTCGTCCACTGGTTCCCATTTTCAAAATACCTAAGGATTTGGAATTGAACATATTGTGCTCCCTTTGTACTGCTTCACCATTCCTTCGGTGGGTATCTGATGTAACAAGACGGTAGAGTGGAGGGAGGTTTCTTAACTCATATTGGGCATCGTTAGGTTTTATAGTCCCTACAAGTTCTACACTATGAAATTTTGAATCTGACATCGGTGTGTGTTACGGTCTCCTCTAATTAAAGCTGGACCTAGTGACAACTATGCCAGGACTCTGTGGTGTGCACCTAATGAGAAAGACTTCTGTTAGCATTGACCCATCACTAAAGGCTCTGTCATCACACTATGGATTGCAGAGGAACGTGAGGCTGGTCTCACCCGAAGGCAAATTTCTTGAGCATGGCTGCCAATTGCACAGACATGCATCCAAATCAGAAAACGTCCGGCATGTTATTAACAAGAGTATAATAATATTAAAATTATAGAAGAATGAAAAAGGATAAGGATTATGTGATTATACACTGACAGCAGAAAGAGTAAAAATAAGTAGCCAGAGATGCCAGCACTGTGAAAATGAGTGTCAGAAGTGGGAAAAATAAAACTTTACATCATCATAATTCGTGTCATCTACACCATTATAGTAGTGCTTGGAGAGTTAACTGAAATCAACCAGATGTAGCATATATTTGGATTAGTTCTAAAATACCCCATTTTCCTTCTCACATTTCTTATTTCTCCAAAATAATTATACAAACTAGACTGCAAAGCCCAGAAGGGAAATTCAACTTTTATGAAGAAAACATGAAAAACCTTACACAAGAAAAATATGTTTAAATGTTTTTCTCCTCTGCTTCCCTGGTTTCTCATCTATTTTAATTAAAACTCTCTACTTAGGGGACAAGTGATTTCATATCCTAAGAAACATAAACAAAAATTTACCCTTTTCACAATGTTTTCTAGTCTTTCACAGAATTATTTCTTGCAGGTCAAAAAAATTCTTTTACAAAATCGATTAAACTAAAATGAAACAAACTAAATGTTTTTAATATAGGCATTTTTCACTCTTGAAATTATTCTCCCATTTTTGTATATTGTATATGTCCTTTCACTTTTATTTAGGCGTGCACGCGCGCACACACACACACACACACACACACACACACACACAATATCATTTATTGCCAATTATCTCTCTGAACAGCAGAAAGTCAAACAGACATCTTTCCTATCTTGTCAACGAGTAACCTTTCAATATTAGGAAGAACCACTTGTTGTATGGAGGCCTCTTTCCTTCTTGAACCCAATCTTCAACTCATTATTTTATATATCCTCCCACAGATGAGGTACATGCAGTCATATTCCATCCCCTTTGGCCATTTTCATGTTTGGGATAAATCAGAGAAAACATAATACTCTAAATGAAATAGTGTTTTGTAGTATGGTTTTAAAAGATTCACATGTGAAATTGCTAGTGTTACTAAAAGATAAAATATTCAGGATGGATTGTTTTTCTCTTCAGATCGATGCATGAATATAAAAATATCCATCCATATCTATTTATTTATGTAGAGGTGTTTTTTTTCATACAGTTGCTGAGAGAAATTATACAATATACCAGGCCAAGAAATTTTGGGATACTCCTGGAAAATTATTCTACATATATGTAGCACTTGATCTTTTCCAGGAATTTTCAGGAACACAGTTTCATTTGGTTTTCATACAGATAGAACCTGTATCAGTCTCATTTTACAGATGAGGAAATCCAATGCTGAGCATCAGAGACTCCCAAAATCTTAATCAAATTATCTGTCTATCATGCCATCACAAAATGTTTTTTTCTTTCATTGATTTTAAAATATCCACTTACAAAAATGTTCCTTATAAAGATTTTGAATTCTATATATAAAGATAGAAAAATAAATTCTTTCATAACTCTAAAAGACTAGAATCCAGTAAGCTACGATAATTTGTCTGATATATTAAGACCCTAGTTACTTACATGTTTATCTTAAAGAGCAGGAGTCAGCCAACTACAGCCTACAGGCCAAATCTGGTCTGCCATCTTATGTTGTGTTGTTATTGTTTTTTAATAGCCTGTGAGTTAAGAGTGGTTCTTACATTTTTAAATTGTTGCAAAACAGTACTTTATCACAAGTGAAAAATTATATGAAATTTAAATTTCAGTGTCAATAAATAAAGTTTATTGGAACACAGCCACACATTCATTTACATGTTGTTTTTGCCTTTGCTACCAATTTAAGCAGTTACAACAGAGACCACGTGGCTCAAAAGCCAAAAGTATTTATTATCTGACCCATTACTAGAAAGATTTGCCATGTCTGTTATAGAATATGCTCTTTCTCATTCCTACTATCTTTTCCTGGTCAGGAAATAAGAGAATGCCCATAGATGGAAAACCTATCATGCAATACTCTTAGCATGTCTCCTAAATAATTACACAAACTAGGTTGCAAAGTTAAGAGTCCTTAGGAAGTTGAAAGTTAAGACATCTTTTCCAGGAGCATGATTGTCTTATTAAAAAGCATAGGAAATTCTACTTGACACAAGAATCACATATTGGATTATTTGGAAGGTTCTAGAACTTAACCAGCCCCATTATGTACAGAGGGACCTACAAGATGGTGGTAAAGGAAATTTTAACAGACTGTACCTGAGAACTCCCACCCAACTTTTTGAAGTAGCAGCATTGAAACTCTTTCCCAAAGTAGAACAAAGAAGTTCCCCTAATCCCTAGCCTCTAACAGAGGATGTTTTCAGGGGCAGAAACCCCTACTTCTCTTTCCTCAAACCTATTAAAACTACAAAATGTCCAAGTAGGTCCACAGATCACAGGGCCCAATTACCTATAGCTGTGGGCTCACTGCAAGTCACGGCACATAGCAAAATTGCAAGTTCAAGCCATAGCCTCAAACTTCTGGCCCAGTTTGTTAAAAGGACCAACACACCTGTTAAAAATACAATGGCAAGCTGCCATGTTTTACAGTAGTCAGAAGTTCAGTGTCATGTAAAAGACTTTTGTCCCTAGTGCTGAGATAATGAGCTTGTTCCTTCTTGATGATTTATTGGATGCAGATGAGAAACTGGCTGATTGAGGCTTTGGAAGATGAAAGTTTTCCGCTCTTGGCAGTTGTACCAGTACCCTGGAGAACACGGTTTAACTGCTCCAGTTCCATTACTGCCATCAGAAAAAGCTGAATAACAAATTATGCCAGGTGAATATAAATAATACTTATTTCACTCAATTTGCTGGCTGAAAAGCACTCTGAACATCTTTGCTGAACCAACCTATGGTATTCTGATAAATAGTTACTGTAATGCTCCAGGGTCTTGTTTGTCCAGAGCAACCAGCTGGTCCCTAAATTATTACCCCTCCTTTAATCATAGTCTTACATGCTAACATTTAAGCCTCTACATTAGCTCCTTATTAGCCATAAGCCTAACTTTTTCTCCTACTCACTTCATGTAACTCAATAAACAACTAAATTTTGCTAGAATGTGAAAGAAGTTCAAGGTACCAATGTTATACATTTGAGGTTAAGGAGTACCACCTCGTATTATAGACTTTGCTTCAAATAAGTATTAAATAAGTCTTCCTGTCCAATACAGTAACCACCATCCAGACAAGGCTGTTTAAATAGAAATTTAAATTAATTAAACAAAATTTAAAGTTTACTTCTTTAGTCACACTAGTATATTTCAAGGGCTCAACAGCTACATGTGATCAGCAGCTACCATATTGAACAGTGCAGACATAGCCTATTTCCATCATTGTAGAAAGTTCTATTAGACAGGTCTGTTCTACGCCTTAGCTCACAAAAGTAAAATTATTCTTTGATCCCACTCTTACCCTCCACTTACACTCCAAAGCAAAGTTTTTGTCTTTTCTTCTACTTTGAAAAAATGGAAAGAGGCCAGGTTTGTTTTTGTTTTTTTTGTTTTGTTTGTTTGTTTGTTTTTTTGTTTTTTTGTTTTTTGTTTTTTGGTTTATTTAGTATCTGCCATGCGCTAAGCATGGATTCTCAGTTCCTCCAAATAATTCCACTTAATTCTCCCAAAACAGTCTGAGAAGTCCTTTATCCCCAGGTCCACTCTCTCTGACCTAGACCACCTCCACAAGCATCCCTTCGATAATTTTTCTACTATTAAATAAAAACTTGCTGAGCACCTACGATGTGCCTGGAACTGTTCTAGAAATTGTCATCTCCCTGGAACTGTCTCTAGAAATCCTACTTTCTTGACCCTTGATGTCTTTGCCTTTCTCAGAAATTTTTCCACAGCTCCTCCTGTTGGAGTGAAGGCAGCCCACTTTCTCTGAGTATCTTTCTACGGTTTTCCTTTAACAACCAACAATGATTCCCAAACCTTTCTCCTCCCCATCATGAACCGTAGCCAATGAGTTGTGAAACCACTGAGTCCCTCTACAAAAAATGCAAGGAAGATCTAAATACCCCCACTCTTTTTCACAATTTCATTTGGAAAGTTATAATTTTCATGTGTATATTAAAAGGCAATCACTGTCATTCATTGCTCTGAGAAAGTCTAGCCATCTCATTTGAACACTAAATGTATATGAAAGTCTGTGGCACCTCAGCTTTAATCAGTCTTCAGGGAAGAGGCCATCTTTTATCTGAAATATATTGAATCCTTCTTGCAAGTTTAATGCAAATGCTTTCTAGTAATCTAAGTGGTGGGTGAAAGATGGCCACGAATTCTAACACTCCCATCAGAAGTGGAATGTACTCCTCTTCCTCTTGGATCTGGGTTGGCCTGTAGCTGTTTTAACCAATGGGGTATGGTGGATGTGATGCTATGCCACTTTCAAGTTTAGCCTGAAGAGAGCTGGCAGCTTCAACCATAGTCTCCCTTGGTAACAGAGTCACCACATAAGAATTCTGATGGAGAGATGACATGGAGAAGTCCTGAGACTATGTAGAGAGGGAGCGAGTTCAGCCTTCCAGATGTCCCTCCAAGATGACAGGCAGGTGAGCAAAGCCACCTTGGACCCTCCGGAACAGTCCATCCACCAACTATGTATCACACAGTGACCCAAGTATTGCTAAATTCTTGTCCCAGAAAATCATAATAGATAAGGAAAAGGTTGTTGCTTAAACCATTATATTTTGGAGTAATTTGTTATGCCATAACAGATAACTAGAGCTTTGGACAATATATTAGCTAACAAGATTGGCTCTCATTTGGAGACATGTTTCAAGATGGTCCTCTACCAGTTATACGAAGAGATAGGAAACAGCCAGACATACTTTATGGAGAAAGTGACATGATAGACACATGATGCTACTGGACAGACAAAAATGATGTGGGCAAAGAGGGACAAGGTAACCCCGACAGGTTCTCCTAGATACTCTTTCCCGATATTCCACTTGCACTCTTTCTGACTTTTAAGAAAAGGCCATTTTTTGATATTTTTAGTTTACTTGCCTTGATCCCCAGTAGGCTGTAATTTTCCTGCAATCACGGATCTCTTGTCTAGATGTGCTCCCAGCATCTAGAGAAAAAATTACAAAGGAGTTATAATAGCACTCAGTTTCTAATCCAGCCCTGTACTCACTAGTAATTTAGCCCAGGGCAACTTAATCTCCATATACTTCAGTTTTATCATCTGTATAATGGCTATAATGGTAGGGTATCTAGCTCATTTGGGTACTAAGAAATGAATGACAAAATATTGCGCTTAGGGAATTAATTAAAATATCACCTACTTGATAATCTTGCCCTAGGCTAGCCTTCACAGGCTTAGAAGGCCCAACAAAAGTCTCTACTTACTTTCTAAAGATTAATTACAACACTAGAAGGGATGTTAGATACCATACTAAGCAGGGTCCTCAAAAACCAGGCTTTCCAGGAAAGCACATTGTGATGCTATATCCACCCATCTCATAATAGGAACTGACTTGGAGTAGCTCCAAGCTGTTATTGCACTTGAGGCCATTGTGAAGGAGAGAGCAGAAAGGGCTTTTTCATCCTTAAACTGGAGAGAAATGGCCCACATTCAAAAGCTTTCCCCTACACTAGCCTCAGCTGGCCCAAGACCCAGTTTCCAAAGCCTAATAGGTACAAATATAGCTCAGTAATCAGGAGACCAGAGAAAAGTTAAGAGAAAGCAGGAGAAATGAATGCTGAATCTGTGAGGCTGCACAGACATGGTCCTGTTGTGCTGGAGGTGGCTTGTGGTGGGCTGACAATGGGGACTAAAGCTTCTGGGGGCAAGTGGTGAGGGATGAGGCTCTTATGGATTTTGCTGGGGACTCTATACCTGAGGCAGAGCTGGGCCCATAGAGAAGGGACTCTCAGTGCCTCCAAGTCCAGCGAGCTCTAGGAAGCCATACCGCTCAACTGTAGTTTCTAGAAAAAAAAAACAAGAAGAAAATTTTAAAAGCATATTGGGGAGTGAGAATAATATAGGGATTGTGGATACAGGATCGAGAGTCCATTTTCCCAAGATGGTATCCTAGAACCATTACTTTCTTGAACAAACGAGTTAACCTCTCTAAGCCTGTTTCTCCATCTGAAAAGGGGAGCACAAAAATAGTACCTGCCTCAAAAGTGCTGTGAGGATTCAGTGAAATACTTCAGGACACCCTGTTTCATGATTGCCCCATTTGAAATACTTCTCTTCCACTTTTTCTATTGCTACCCTCTAACAGTTAAATATGTGTGCATGTGAATATGTGTGCATATAGTTTATACTTTGCTGTTTCCCTCTGCTAGAATGCAAGATTCAAGAAGGCAGGCATATTTACCTGTTTTATTTTTTTAATGAACTCCAAGTACTTAGAAGGGTGCCAGATGCATAGTAGATGCTCAGAAAATGTCTTAAATGAAGGCGAAGCACCTGACACATGGCTAACACGCAATAGCTGTCACTTATTTGCTTTCTCCTGCTGCTTAAATCTTATCTGAATTGCATTCCAGGAAGTTCTGTTGTTCCGTAATGCTCACTCCTTTCTTGTAGCATTTATCTCATTTTGTCTCATATTATAACTTCTGTATTTGTGTATCTGGTTTCCTCTACTAGAATAAAAGTGAGGCAATTCAAGTGTTAGCTTCAGTGACTCAAGACCAGGCCAGTGATGGCAGTGGTTAAGAGAACAGCCTTTTGAATCACACCTCAGTTTGAATATCCAGCTCTGTCACTTAACTGGGTGCCCTTGGGCAAGTTACTGTCACTAAGCTTAATTTTCCTCATTAGTAAGAAGTTTAAGAGTTGTTCTAAACTCATAGAATTGTTTTGAGGATTAAATGAAATACTGCTTTTAATGTGCTCATACAGTACCTGAAACACCATAAAAAGGAAGGAAGTGTGGGCTGTGATTATTCATCGATGCCTCCCTCACGGTATTTTGCATGGAGCCTTGCACAAAGCAACCAGTAGAGCAAACAATCACGGAACGAATGCATCTCACATTTAACTGGGAACAACCCGAGGCTTCACACAGTTCTCCTAATGTTCTCTCACTCTGCCCTGCCGTGCTCTCTGTCCCAGTCCTCTAAGCCAACTGAGTTCCAATCTCCCCTGCGGACTGACCCGACCGCATCACCCCTCACGTCGCCCTGCTTGCTCCCATTCCTGAGCCAAAGCTGTCATTCCTAAAGCTGTCTGGAGGGGCTGCAGGTTGCTTTTCAGGTTGATTCTCCACCAGCTTGTCAGAGATCAGGTCAAGCAACAAAGAGATTAGATGCCAAGGACTTACTGCATTTTAATGTTTGGTTCCTGGGCTACATTTATGCTACAGGACAACAATTACAACAATATGACCTTGCATAATAAATGGATCTGTCAAACCAGGCCTTGCAAAATGACTTGCATAAATTCAAAAACCTTAACCTGTGATATTCCAACACAGTTGTTATATACACACTAGCCTACCGTACTCATTTGTCAAAAGGAAAGGGAAGCATACATTCATTTATTCCTCTTGTCTGTTCACCAATCATTTGCTAAGTGCTAGGCTAAGACTGTTGAATAATAGTTTGCACTTTGAAGAAGCTTACAGGATAAGGGTGGTGGTCACAAAAAAGTCAATATCCTATGCAGAACAGGCCAAACCAAAAAAACTTCCGCTTCATTCTGGAAAGCTGAGCTAGTGTCTTGGTCAGTGTGGGATGACTTAACAAAAATTTTTCACAACTCTGAAGGCTGGGAGGTCCAGGACCAAAGTGATGGCAGATTCAGTGTCTGGTGAGGGCCTGGTTCCTGGTTCATAAATGGTCATCTTCTTGCTATATCCTCACACAGTAATAAGGACAAGAGAGCTCTCTGGGCCTTTTTAATAAGGTCACTAATCTCGTTCATGAGCGATCCACCCACCTCCTAACACTGTCACATTGGGGGTTAGGATTTCAATGTATGAATTTTAGGAGGACACAAATATGTGGTCTATAGCCACTGGTAACTGAAGCAAGAATATAGAAAATTTAAAAAATAATAAGGCATTTTATAGTTCCCCTCAATGGTCTAGGCAATTGTCTTATTTTCAGTTCCCTCTGCCAATTTGAAGACTGCACTGTGTCTAAGAGGACAATTACATTCTGTTGTTGCTCTCTTCAGTGTAAGTCAGCCAGCTGGTTTTATCCATTTCTACATTGATAAGGGTATTAGTTTCCTATTGCTGCTGTAACAAATTACCACAAATTTAATAGTTTAACACAATACAAATTTAGTAGCTTACAGTTCTGGAGGCCAGGAGTTTGAAATGGGTCTTACTGGGCTAAAAAAGGGTTTTTTTACATGAGAAATATTGTTTACTTATTTCTTTTTTCTTTCTTTTTTTTTAACATTTTATTTTTTTATTTTCTCCCTCCCCTCTCCCTCCTCCCTACTGGTAACCACTAGTCCATTGTCCATGTCCACAAGTCTCTCTTTGTTTATCCTGTTTATTTGTTGCTTTTAGGTTTATATCCCGCATATATGTGACATTATGTGATTTTCAACCTTTTCTGTCTTGCTTATTTCACTTAGTATGATTATTTCAAGGTCCATCCATGTTGTTGCAAATGGCCATATTTCATCTCTTCTTATGGCTGAATAATATTCCATTGTATATATGTACCACAGCTTCGTCAACTGGGCTAAAATTAAGATGTCAGCACACCTGCTTTCCTTTCTAGAACTTTTAGGGAAGAATCTGTCTTCTTGTCTTTTCCAGCTGCTAGAGGCTATCTGCATTCTTTGGCTGATGGCCCCCTCCCATCTCCAAAACTAGCGATGGTAGATTCAGTCTTTCTCCCATCATATCACTCTGGTACCAACTCTTCTGCCTCCTTCATCCACATATAAAAAACCCTTAAGATTACACTGTACCCACATACATAATCCAGCAAAATCTCCTTATATTAACATGAGTTTGTTAACAACCTTAATTCCATCTGCAACCTTAAGTTTCTTTTCATATAATATAATATAGTCACAGATTTGGGGTATATGAATATGGATATCTTTGGGGACTAGTAATCTGCCTCCAACAGCTATAGAGACTTTGCATTCACACTGTCTTTACCATACTCTAAATAATCAGGATGCAGGAGAAGGACTACTTCTGAGTGTCCCAGGCCATTGGACATAGATAACTGTTCATACAGAGTGGACTGGATGCAAAGCCAAGTCCCAGATCTCAAGTCTCAGAACCTAGCAAACACCTCACTACCTGTTATCAATTGATAATTCTGATCGGAATGCCACAAAGAGGACAAATGTGACTCAGATTCCATGCAGCTCCCTTGGGGTGGTTCCAGATGCTGAATGACCCATCAGTCTTAAGATCTTTCCGTTTCAAGTGGCCATTCCTCCTGTCTCTCCTCATTTCTCCTCCAGCCTATCCGGTATCTGACACCAACCTGAGAAAACTCTAGGAATTTGAATAAAACTTTGTTATCTTAATGACATTAGCAACTTTTGAAATAGTTTCTTATGCCAAAAATATTGTGTTCATTCTTGATTCTTCTTTTCCCACCGCCCCATGTGTAATCCTCTGGTAATTCTTATTGCCTCCACATTTAAAAGAGATAACGAATCTAAGTACTTTTCATCACCTCTACCATTCCCACCCTCCTTCAAGCCCCACCATCCTAAGCCAGTTCTAGGGCAATAGCCTACTCCACTGGCTTTTCTTGTGAACAGGTTCAGAGTAAGCCACCCCAAACTCTGCCACTCTGGCTTAATTTGAACTGAAGGCAATTAAGAAAAAGCAGACACAAAACTCTCTTCCCCCTTTCTCTTTTCCAGGAAGGGCAGGGTGATTCTTAATAACTGGGAACAATCTATGCTCACATCAGCCTGAAGGGGCACCAGAGAAATCTACATAGCAAACCTTGCTAAAACAATCCTTATCTTCTATCAGTTTCCCCCATATAGTTACCTTCCCACAATTTGCTATCCCTAGAAGTTCAAAGCGCCTTTCCTTTGCCTTGTTACTTCTGGACAAATGTATTGCCCTTTTGTTAAGATGCTAATAAGCCCGAGTTCTAACCACCCCTTTGAGTTACTCATCACAAAGTGGTGTGCATGTGCAATGCATGCAATAAACTTTGGTTTTCTCCTGTTAATCTGTCTTTTGTCAGTCTAAATCACAGGGTCCCAGACAAAACCCTAATTTTTCCTCCCCTCAATCTGTTTTCTCTCTTACCTCTAGAATGTCAGCAACCCTAAAGTGTGATATTTTTAAAACAAAAAGCAAAAGGAGATGTCACTTTTCTTCCCAAATAACTTCTTCACTGGTTTTCTACCTCACTTAAAATGAAATCCATTACTATAGCATGGTTCATAAGACCTTATGCAGCCTAGTCTGAACAACCTCTGATCCCCATCCCCAAACAGTCTTTCCTCTTTGTTCCTTATTTAGGGCATTTTACACATGCTAATTCTCTGCTTGTCCAGCACTTTCTCCAAGTCTTCCAATAGCCAGCTTCTTCACATTATTCATGATGTGATTTAAATGTAAGGTTGCAAGATAAAACAGACATCCAGTTAAATGTGAATCTCAGATTAACAATGAATAATGTTTTAGTATATGTACATCCTATAAATATACATACTGGGTGTCATGTATTTGCTAAATCTGGCAATACTATTTAAATAACAGTTATTCAATGAGGTATCCAATCTCACCTACTTCACTTTTTATCTTTTTAACCTGATTTTATTATTATTATCCTTATTGTTATAGTACTTACACTGGTTAGTGATTAGCTTCTGCTTATCATCTATCTACCCAAGTAGAATGTAAGCTCCATGAGGTGGGGGCCATGCTTTAATCACTCTGTATCCCTACAACCAGAGTTCCTAGTACAACTTAGTTGTTAAATAAACATTCATTAAAGAATAAAATTAATAAATAGTTAAGTTTCTTTAACCTGTGTGCTCTGATTGCATGGTGCCTCCATCTTCCCCTCAAAGTAGTGTACAGCTGTCTGGGAGGAATAGGGAAGGGACCAGGAATTTGATTATAACAGAAGGTAGCTAAAAAAAAAAAGGAAAAACCCCAACTGATATTTCAAAATATGTTCCCATCACATGTGTTTATGTAAGTTAGCACTTTAGGCACTCAGCTATGTCAGATCCTCTGCCCTAGGATTACATTGTGAGTGACATTTCCCTTCTGTTTGAGAAGGATGAGGGGCAATGGGTCCAGGATCCCTGGGGAGGTCTATTTGCGTTTAATTGTCTTGGCCTTTAAGGAAGGGATAGGGGTCACTTTTCCAGCTTTGCTTTTCCTGTGAATTTAAATGCATACATTTAAATCAGATCCTTCCTCCTTTCTAATAATTACCATATTTGACAGTTGTTTGTCTTCAGCAATGCCTAAATTGTGAATAATTTAGGAATCCTTTACTGGTCCCTAATCAAGACAACTGAATAAAGTGAGATCCGGACTTGCAGCATCAGCAGCTTCTTCCTGAAAATGACAGCATTAAAATAAGGAAAGTGATAGACACATTTAAAAGAAGCATTATGCCACAGCATTATGCAATACGCTCATTATATAGATATAATCTTTCTGATGTTCATATCACAATAGCTACAAATATAGACTTGATTATATTTGCCAAGAATGAAGAGGAAATTCACCAGTCCTCGATTTTATGGAAAGGTCTCTACTCCAAACACATTGGGCCCTAGTCCTCCAAAACCACAAGCCATAGTGTTCAGCTTGGAAAACATGGTCACTGTTTGTTCAATTATCAAAATGGTATCAAGCGCCTACTATGTGTTAAATGTTACTAGGCACCAGGATAAAGTGATTAAAACAAACAAACAAACAAACAAAAGAGTCCTAGGGCACATAAAAGTTATTGTTAGAAACAGATATCAAGCAAACAATACCATATATATATGTATATACTATATATTATATATATGCAATTTAAATTAGTGGGAGAAGAGAGGGTTGAGGTCGGGGGAGCTATCTTTAAAAAAATTACATGAAAGAAGAGTTTCAAAAAATGAGTAAAATTTAGTCGGGTGAGGAGTAGATGTTAAGAGACTTCTTCAGAGTAACTTCCATGAAAACTCAGTGACAGGCACAAGATTGCAGCATGTGAAAAACCGAATGGAAACCAATATGAGTGGCAGAGGAGCAGCTGGAGAAAGAAACAGGTCAGATTGGAATAGGGCAGGAGGGCTCACTGGCCTCCAGGAACAGGATTCCATTCTCAACTGCTTTAGCCTTAGCAGGTGAGTGACAGCATTAGATTGCATTTCAAAAAGTCCACTCTGGCTCATGAGAGAAGAAGCTCTTGAAGCAGGCTTTCCAGAATGCAATGAGAATACAACGACCCTATGGGAAGTTAGGAGAAGATATCAGATTCTGATATTTATTTAGTTAAAATTCTACTTTATTTAAAATTTCTATTTCTATGTATATTTTGTAATGCACAGAAATACTAGTGCAGCACTACAAGTATACTGTTTATAAGTTAAAAAACACATATCAGAGGTTTGTATGTTTACTGATAAGAGTGTAAGGTAAAAAAAAGAAATCTGGTAACTCATGGCTTAGGCAAGTTAGAAGCTCATAGAGAAAATGAGAGATAGATGGATTTGATACAGTACCTGTAAGGGAGAGAAAAATTCTTTCTTCTTCCCTCTCGGGTTCTGTACCTGGGGCCTACAAATTAGACTGACAAAAGATTAACAGGAGAAAAAAGACATACGAATTTTATTTGATGTTAATATTTTAATTCTTACATGCAGAGAGGCCTTCAGAGGAAAGAACCGAAGATCCAACGATTCAGTTAGACTCGGGGGTTTGTATATCATTTTAACAAGGGACAGTAAATTTGAGAAGAAATGGCAAACCAAAAGAAAAGAGGTTGTGGGCTCTGAGAGCAGTAATTGTGGGATGGTGAATATATGGGGTGACCTAAAGGAAGATGAGGCTTATTTTAGTTAAGATTTGTTGATGCAGACCCATTTCCCTGTCAGCGTTCTATCTCCAGTGATAAGGGTTAATCTCCTGGTTCAGGAGAGAGGAGGGAGAACATTTATGTCCTGCTTTTAGGCAGAAAGGAGGTGGACAAAGTGCTCTTGCTGCATTTGCTACTTAACTGCCTTCAGCTCAAAATAATCCTTATGACAAAGAAGATATTCTGGGATGGTATATTCTAACCGTTATTCTGGAAGATATTACATAGAGTTGCCCATGTAAGAAGAAACTCAGTTATAAATCAAGAGCCACAACCAGAGCTTGGGGCTTGGGGGGTCATACCATAGACACCATTTCAACATGTCTGCCATGTGTCTTCAGATATGACCCACCAAAGGAATCTTAATTATGGCTTTGTTTCAGCTGCTCCAGGGAAGAACTGTTTATCTCTTTAAGGCACTCCCATGGCACCCTAACATGAATTCTGTATACTTCACATTTTGAGTTCCACTGTCCCAAATATACCCCGTCCATTTGACCAAAACTCATCCGGCCATTTCCTTACGTGATAATAATCGTCAAATGAAATCTGATTTGCTATGGCCCATCTCCTTCCTGACTCTAGACCCTTATAAGGAAGCCCCACAAAAAATAGTGGGCTAAAAGTTCCTTCAGCTTTCAGGACTCATTTTACATTCTTTACTGTGAGGCCATCTCCCAAAGCCTGAGGTTTGGTTGGTCTCCACCCCCATCTTCTGAGTTGAGATCAACATCCACTAACCAGGAAATTTAAAAAAAAACAAACAAGTGCAGTTTCCCTGTGCAGCTGGGAAATTTGCTGGGGCTGTGCTGTGCGTGGATGTGACTGAGAAATTTCACTGTCTTTAACCTCAGTCTGCATAACTAAGTTGATGTTGGCTGCTTAGCATAATGGAAAGATGTTCAAAAAACCTCTCACACTTGGGGCGCTCAACAAAATACAGGCAGGCACAGCCCTGGATCCCAGAACTCAGGATGAAGGAGGAATTCGTCCTCCCTTGACTCCTCCCACTGTGCAGAGGGCAACCAGCCAAGGACACAGGTGTGCAGCTCATTAAGAACAGAATTAAACCCAACGGGATAGGTAACAGGCACATGAAGAATGCTCTGCGAAGTGCAGGCACTCTCTTCCTGCTCTGACCTTGGGAGGGAGTCAGAAGGAAAATGCTGCCTCTCTTATTTACCTGTTCTCCACTCTGCTCTCAGGCCTGCAAGAAGAGTCATGGAACTGTTTCACCTCTAGATCTGTGGCAGGAGGCTCCAAGATATAGTTGTTTTTTATAATATATTAAAGGAAATATCTGCTGAGCATATGTAGGATGTCAAGAACTTTCCTGTGAGCTGGGGAAGCTAATGACAATAGCAGAAAGCCTACATTACAAAGGAATCTCAAAATACATGAACATAACTAAAACATTATTTCTTTCTTAAAATTGTTTCCAGATAATAAAACCACAATGAGGTTCAGATGGCTAAATTTCTCACTTCCACCCACCCCAGTCTCACAGAATATGAGCTTGAAATCAGGGACGTAGCAAAATTAGAGGTCACTTCATCCCATACACTTCAGGGTTTGTTATCAAATAATAGAAACTAGAAACAAATCCTCTCTGCCTAAGGTCTATTCTTATAGCCTTGCTGTCAAAAGAAAGTGGGCACAAAGAATTTTAGTTTAGAGTAATGAACAAAATATGCGCTGGACAGAGAAAGGGTTGGAAGTTTTTAAGTATAGACTACAGGAGGAACTAGAGTTTTGGTAACCCTATCATTTTAATTTACTCTAAAACATTGAAAAGAGAGAGAAAAAATGTCTTATCTGGTTTATTTTCCTGAATGCGTTCAGGAAATTTTTAAATTTCTCTGAGCTCCTTGGGACACAGTATCTAACAAATATAACTGACATCAAATAAAAAATGAATCCAGACTTAGTAAGGAGGGACTTTATTTGAAAGAATTATTGCAAGGGGTAAGAGGTTGGGGAATTATTGCAATAGGGAAAGGGGACTATTTTAATAGGAAGAACATTCTGACTCTAAGATCTGCAAACGACTTATGAGTTATGCAAAACGAATTTTTCTTTTATACGAAGGAGTAAACAAAGCTACAAAGAACTGAGTACGGGAAAGTAGGATGAAAAGGTTGTATAATGATATCATATAGGAGAAAATGTTTTCTCATAGGACCAGCCTAGTCACAGGAAGGGTTTGTGTGTCAGTGGGTTTGGGCCACTATAACAAATACAATAGACTCAGTGGCTTGTACCCAACAGAAATTCATTTCTCCCAGTTCTGGAGGCTGAAAGTTTGAGATCAGGGTGCCAGCGTGGTCAGATTCTGGTGAGAGTCCTCTTCTGGTTTGCAGACTGCTGACTCCTAGTTGTACCCCCATGGCAGAAAGCAGAGACAGGAAGCAAGCTCTCTCTTGACTCTTATAAAGGCATAATCCCATTCGTAAACGTTTCACACTTGTGACCTCATTGAATTCTAATTACCTCCTCCTAATGCCATCTCGCTGTAGGGTAGGGTCTCAACATACAAATTTGAGGTGGGGTGAGGGGGCACAAACATTCAGCCCAAGCTCCGGCTGCAAGGTGGGCCAAAGTTCAGAGATCTGAGGGAAGGAGGGAATCTTAATAAAAGTTTGGTTAACAAACATTTTGTTCTGATTGATGAGTAGGGATAAAACAGTTCAGCTGAACATCTATAAAATGAAGAATGGGAATTTGGTGGGTCGGTGTCTGGCTCTGTCATAGATAAATAAGGGGCAGTATCCATGAGTCTTACCTAAGCCACATGAAGAAGTAGTTCTTTGCACTAAATTTTTTCTGAGAACACAAAAGGTGGGGGGAGGGTCTTAATTTTTGTTTTTTTTCTGAGAGCACAGGACTCAGGTAAAATTTAACATTGTCATTAAGGATAATTATAGACGTAACAAGTCTGTTTGTTTAAAACCAGAGTGTCCCAAAAACAACCAGTTTGAATGGAATCTCTTTTGGTTCTTAAATAACTGGGCTTTTTTTTTTTTTTAATAGAAATCTACAACACAAGCACTCTTCCAGGGTGCCATTAGAATACTGCATTAATCTGAACAGAGCTTTTAATTCAAATATGTCATAGTGTAAAAAAGTAATTGTCATCACAAGGAACTCTCTCACTTATGACCAATTCTCTAAATATCTATTAAGTACCTACAATGTGCATCCTGCTTATTACCTACATTTGTATGCAGATAAATTCTACCACTACTCAATTCCCCAAACCCAACTTTTCAATAAAATCTAGCTTAAACAGCTACTTCAAGTAATCCTACAAGAAACTCCTAATTTCTACATGAAAGAAACTTTGTCAAGGAAAATTGTCTTCTTTCCCCGAGGTTGTCATATCTTCATCTGGGTTGGTTCTACATGAGTTGTACCAAAATATATTTCTTAGCTGCTGAATAAAAATACTCAGGTATCTTTAGAAAATTCCTGGTAGAAAGTATTGCAGGCAAAGGGGCATAGAGAACA
>CM053509.1:12864252-12923424 GCA_028627145.1 Eidolon dupreanum
TATATTTTTCTCATGGTTAGACTGGAGTAATGGGGTTTGGAGAGGATGATCACAGAGGCGAAGTGTCATTTTCATCATATCATAACAAGGGTACGTGCCATCCCCATGATTTATGACTGCTGGTGTTGACCTTGATCCCCTAGCTGAAGTAGTGTTTACCAGGTTTCTCTTCCGTAAGGATACCTCTCCCCCAACCCCCACCCAAAAGGTGCTCTTGGAAGGAGGTTACTATGTGCAGTTCACATTTTAGGAAGAGAGAGGTCAGAGTATCTACATAAATTATTTGGAGTTCTTCATGGGAGACTTCATCATAATCTTTTAATACACTTTGTTCACTTTTAGTTCTCCAAGGCTTCCAGGTTCTAATTTTACAATATCATTTTCTTCTCTCTGAATACGAACCAAAACCTGACTAAAGAAAACAGGATTATCCTCCAAGGGGGAGAATGTAGAACCTCTCTCAGGAATAAGGCTAAATGTTGTGCGACAGTCATTTTCAGATGACATCTGTTTCAGTCATTACCTTTCTCATAGCAAAAGTACATTTGATTCAGTTCAAGGTTTTGAGAGAAGGTCACGCAACTGTCTCTCACCTCTCACTAAACATGTTTCTCGAGTCCAGATGTGAGAGACATCAGATCAGTCTTGAGCTTTGAAAAACAGCTTTCTCAAAGGTGCTTCAATACCACTTTTGACATACACAGCAGGACAAAGAACATCGCCAGCATTTAATTCTCTCCCTGAATTAATCTACACTACAGTGGCACTCCTAGGCACAACTGTAATGACCAAGAGGAAAGAGTAAAATTAAAAGTTAGAGCTGGACTGACTGACCTTCCTGATGGCTTCAAAGTGTCATGCTGTAACTCCAAGCCAGCCAGAGCATAAAGTTTGGAGATTCCAGCAGAAAGGCTACCTCTGCAGTGTCTCCAGCCCTGTCTGGAGGCAGGAGAGCCAGAAATACTGGGAGACTCTTTCTGCTGACAAAGTGTTTTTTTAGCCCCAAATTGTACATCAGAGGGTTTGGCCAGCTTCGATTAAGCTCTTAGAGAAACATCTGCACCTCAAAGAGTCGGCTGAGCAGACCTCAAGCCTCTCATCAGTGCCGTCATTACCCTCTGGGATACAGAGAAATATCAAGTGTTGACAGCCTCCCACATTTTCCCTTCATAAAGGAAAGATGGAATTCAGCTATGGGCAGATGACAGGAAAGGGAAAAAAGGTGCCAAATAATTTTTATGAGACATGTCATATAAACAATCTAAAAGTTCAGGTATAGAAAAGTTACACCAAGAGCTTATTTTAAGCATGAAAATCTATTCGTGGAAGAAGAAAGAAGAAAAAGAAGAATACCTCAAAACTCTAAGGCACAACTGACATCATTAGATTTTTCCTAGAATTATGTAGTCAACTATCCTCTTAGTTGTTACCGAGATATACAAGAAATATCTTCAAAAGTTAACTATAGATGTCATCACCAAAGATTAAGGTTTGAACTCTGACTTAGTGCGTAAACACATTATTATCAGTATCAGGGCTGCCTTAACAGTCCTTGTATCCCTTTAGATACTGGGATAATTTGAAGGAAAACCAACAGGGATCCGACTTACCAGTTCACACTTAATATCCATGGCTGGAGTGAGTGAGGGATAACAAGGCACATGGTAAACAGACATGAGGGCACTTCATGCCTATCTCATAAGTCTACAACCCTTTTCTCATGATATACATACCACAAGAAACCTCTTCTTCCAGAACAGCATCATTTAATTGTCTCCCAATTCCATCCCCTTCCCAAGAAAGTAGCATGTCGTGGAATAAGTGGAGCAGATTATAAAGAAGAATGAGATCAACTGGTAGTCTGCCTCAATGAACTCTGCCCTTTGTCCTAAAAATTTTCTTTCAAACCTCTTAGGAGCTCTTGATATAACACTGAACCATAATAATAATAAAAGCACAAATGTAGCTTGAAATTACAATGTCACAATCCTGTTCTAAGCACTGT
Organism: Eidolon dupreanum; assembly: GCA_028627145.1. NCBI lineage: Eukaryota > Metazoa > Chordata > Mammalia > Chiroptera > Pteropodidae > Eidolon > Eidolon dupreanum. Next base: position 12,866,258 of record CM053509.1, read on the forward strand.
GCATACATTAATCCACTTAACCTTCACGTAACAATATTATAAGAAAATCGCTTTTGTTATCCTTGTTTTACAAATAAAATACACAGACTGTGTATTGCTCAGAGAGAGGCAATCACCTCTGTTAGGCAAAGTAAAGCTGATGACAGGGAGTATATACCAGGATCAGTAAGCCAGAGAAATTTGCAAACAGTGACTGGGGCACTTGGATTAACCAAGCGTTTGCCTAAAAGGTATCCTGCCAAGGGTGGTCAAAACCTGTGCACTGGATTTATGGAGTCTGTAGACAGGATTTCTAATCCTCACTTGGACAATAGAAAATTCACAAGAGTGGTGACAGAGAAAACATAGGGCTATCCTGTCTGCTTATTGTTCTCTGTGTAGCAAGTCAAGGTTTTGCTTTGTTTTCAACTTTCTCTAGTTACAAGGTGAAAGCTTCTACCAACTAAACTTGTTTTCATGTCTGAAAGATCTACTATTGCACTTAACTCTGACAAAACAGATCCTTTTAGTCCTGCCTCCAAGCTTCTGTCCTTGCCCTTCCCTCTCACTGATAGGTCCTCCCCCACTTTAAGTCTAAGCTCCAATATCACCCCCGTGTCTTGTCAGATTCAACCACTCGACCTTACAGGTTTAGAAAAGCAACGACAGATGAAATCTACTGTATACTATTCCAGGATAAATAGAAGGTAATGGAACAGAACTTGTAAGTTTGAGTGATGAATAGAAAATAAGACTAGGGACATCAATACAGTTGGGAGAAATGGGTCTTCTGACAAAAGAACCCTGAGCACATTTGCAGTCAGAGGGAAGCTGGGCTCCATGTGTTAGATGAGAGAGGAAGATCAAAGAATTAATCAAAGGAGGGACTGATTGCAATTCGAAAGATTAGAGAAAGAAGGAAGGGTTAACCTTGGAAAAGAGAAAATGGAGTTATAATTTTGGAGTAAAGGCCCACAAGGAACTAAAGAAGGAATTTGAGAAACTTGGACACCCTCCTACAGCCACTTCCAAGAAAACAGTACTTTTTCACCTTTATTATGGGAACAGAAATGTGGGTTTGAGGAGAAGACCCACATTTCTGTCTTGGGGGGGATAAAGATCAAAGTGATGCTGAATTAAGTAAGGTTGTTGAAAATGCTTATGTGAAAGTGCTTTATATGCCTGACTTGAAATACCAAATGTAGTCTCAAAAAAATGAGAACAGAAAAATGTATACCCTAAATGTAAATATGTGATAGATGCTATTAGATATGAGCCAAGGGTAGGAAAGATACAGTGAAGAAGCATAGACTCTTAAGCACCCTATTCATGTATATTTCTGGATAGGTCAGAAAAATCTGTGAATTTCCCCTGTAGACCTGTGAATATTTTCAATTGCCATAATAAGGGAAGCGAGTTACTTGAATTTCTTAAAGCTTGAACCCTAAGCACATGATATATCTTAAGAAGTAAAACTGCACAATTTCACAGAAGGGAAAATTCTGACCTTAGCAATATGTGATATCCCAGTGGATACAAGGATTAAGTGTCTGAAATGCAGTTGTAATACAGCAGGGAACTTACAACAACCACTGAGGCATGAAATGTGAGAGGAATAACAAAGCGTGTTCAGGTTATAAAAGGCAGCATTAAATGTTTGCTGGTGTGATTGTAAGAGTGGAAGGTTTACCCCATGATACGCTCTACACACATAAAAGAAAAGTAAGGAGGAGACTGTGTGCTGAGTACAACACTGGGAAAATATAAGCCAAAGAGAACAAGGGGACAGAGGCATAATATGCTGAATACAAAAAAAGCAGAAATGGTGAGACCCACTTGATAGCAATAGGAAAGAACCCAGATGGCAATTTGAGGATTTGGAAGGCTCTAAAGGAGCCAAAGGAAACTGTCAGAGGGGAACGTTTTTATCTGCCAAGACAAAGCAGGAAAATGGAAGAAATGGCAAGAGTGACAGGGTTTTCTGAAACAGATGTTGTTGCTGGTTCCTGGCCCATGTTCCTGACTGGATCCAGCTCTAGAACGCAACCACGAAATGCACTGGTGTCTGACTTGGAGACACGCCAGAGCATTCTATGAATAGCGCCGGTCAGTGCACAGAAGAGGGAGGAAGAAAGATGAACTCTACAAGTCAGGTTGTTGAAACCAATGAAGGAGGAAGCTTTGACTTCAGTTCCTGGGTCCTCTTCCATGCTGTCAAGTCTCCAAGTACTTCACATAGTCTCTTGTGGGCTTTGCTTCTTTATCGGGGATGGAGAGGCTTGGTAATGCGGTCTTAGTGTACAGAAACTCTACTACGGTGGTCGAAAGGATGCTGCATAATCAGCCATTTTACCTCTTGTTAAAGTAGGTAACACAGACGATTGAATAACTCCAGGAATCCCACTTGAAAAGTGTTATAAGAAGATTTTAAGATTAAACAAAAATAATGGCTTTAGTCCCAGTCTCAGGATGTAGGGACCATATGAGTCAAAGGAAACCAAATTTGACAATGTGAAAATGAAAGCACTTTAAAAAATAGCTTTGCTACGGAATTCTCGGTGGTAGTGCAGGCTTCAGATGAATATTTAATCTTTGGGGAAATCCATTGCGGTGACAAATCTAAAACAGTAGCTGTTCATCCCCACAGAGTCTAGACACAGAGGGCGGAGAGGAATCACATAATGCTTTGTGTCTGATAGGCTACTTCCATCATAAGCAACAGAAATAAATGTAACTAACTAAGCAAAAAGAAAATTTAGACGGCTGTTGATGGGAGAACAAAGAACCAGGCTTAAAATCTGGCAGTTCCCGTCATGTAAGCAGCAGGAAGTACTCAAAGAGCCTCTGCTGCTGGCACAGTGGTACCCAACCACTTTTCCTCTGTATGCCACATAACTCAAGATTCACAGTCCCAGAGAGAGTGTGTTGAGATTCGCTTGGGTCACATGTCTGCCCTTAAGAAGAGAAAAGTAGGGCTAGATGTACATACAGGCCCCTCATGAACAGGTAACCGAAGAGAGGTAATTCCTCATGTGGAGCACAAACACAAACCCGGATTTCTAGAGTAAATGACCTTTTGTTTTCCTTTTTTCTCTTTTCCTCTTTTTTCTCACTGTTTATTTTTGACCAAGCTACATAAAATACATACCATAGTTTCAACCAAAATATATATATATATATACATATATATATATATATACACATATATATATGTGTGTATATATATATATATATATAAATGGAACTCTTACAAAAGAAAAATGGATATTGGAAAGTATAAAAAAATAAAAAGCAAGCATCCAACAAAACTTAAAAAAAAAAAAAAAACAGCCTGACATAAGAATTCCAATGCAGAAGCAACCATAACCTATTGCTGCTCAATACATATTGAGAGATGGTAGGGCAAACCACTGTGATGGTTAATTTTACACATCAACTTGACTGGATCAAGTAGTACCCAAATGGATCGTTAAGCATTGTTCTGGGTGTGTCTGTGAAGGTGTATCTGATTGAAACTAACCCTTGAATCAGCAGACTGAATAAAAGGATCGCCTTCCCTAATGAGGGTGGTCCACATCCAGTCAATGTGGGCCTCAATAGACCAAAAAAAACTGACCCTCCTATGAATAAGAGGTAATTCCTTCCTTGAACCTGAGACACAGGTTTTTTCCTGCCTTTGGACTTGAACTGAAACATCAGCTGCTTCTGCATCTTGGGCCTGCTGGCATTTGGATGAGAACTCACACCATTGGCTCTTAGTCATCAGCTTGCAGACTAAAGATCAAATCTGTTTCACTAGAGAACCCAGATCAATATGCTTGCCCCCTTAAAGTGGAGATATAGTGTATATGTTTCTCCTCCCTTCCTGTATTTAGTGTAGTTTGCCTTGTCTGTAGTCATTTCATTACTGCTATGTATAATTTGTCTCTCTGTAGTGAGTACTGGAGTTGAAATCAGAAAACTAATTTTAAGTACTCACTTTGACATAAATTTAATCCTGGGAAAATTCAAGAATCTTTTACCTAATTTTTTCTATCTGCCAGATTTGAACAATAATACCTCTAAAGTGTAATGACTTTTAGGAATAAATGACATAATTAAAGGGAAAGTGTCCAGCTGATGCCTGGTAAACAGCAGGTGTTTAGTTAATGCCTATAATATATAATATGGAAAATAAATCCACATTTTCTATGTACTTGTCTTCATTCCCCCAAAGCACTGGGCACACTCGATAAATATCTGTGAGCAAAAATGAAATATACTGGTAAAAACTTTTTGATTTCTAAAATTATACACACTGCTATGTGCATGGAATGAAGTGTGAATGAATGGAGCTGACCAAATAATATCAACCACTAATATGCAGCATGTGATCGCAGCACAAAAATGAGCACTGGGCAAGGCGACTATACTCTACTAGGAAGAGGAATATCCTGCTGATAAAAGTATAATCTTCAAAATAAATGACAGGGCCAATGCTGTGTACGGTTGTGTGTTAGGAGATATTTTCTATCATCTTCAAAAACAACAAAATTGAAGGCAAACCTGCTGATATCTGAAGTGCTATTGACATAAACTCTAGTGAGTATGCCATATTTTACTAAAACTCACTTCTCAATGGAAAATAATCTGACAATTGGAAAATAACATTTGCATCTCAGAGCTCAGGATTTTAAGGTCAACTATTCTAGTTTAATATCATCTTTAATTATTCACTTGAATTGTGTATATATAAACTGAAAATAACCTTTTTGTGATGTCAACAGATTCGATAAAATGATTTCATTATTTTGGCCTTGTGAGGATGTAGCCACAGAGAAAAATGCAGAGTACTAACTCAATTCTAATCGTTATGATTTTTTTTTTGACATGGCTAATATAATTTCGAAGTCAACAAAAAGAAAAATCCCTGTAGCATCATAAAATACATATGTACAAATTCTTTAGGATTCTCTAATCTCTTCAATTTGAGAAAAACTGGGACCCAGAAAGAGTACAGAAATTCCCAATTTTTACAGGACCAGTTCTGAACATGATCCAGGTTATCTGACTCATTCTTTAATTCATTCTTTCAGAAAATACTAATTAAGCATCACCTTGTGCCAGGCATTATCTAGAAGCTGGAAACACAGAGAAAAATAGGAAGCACTCTCATGAAACTTATATTTTAGAAAAGAGACTCAAACAAATAAATAAACAATAAATAAGAGAGTCCTAGATAATGAAAAGTGGTAGAAAGATAATAATTCAGGATAACGTATCAGAGAGTGTGATATGGACGCCTTTTGCATCAGGAGTTGACTGTCAACATAGATCTACCCAAGAAAGCAACATTTGGGCTGAATCAATGATCACAAAGTACCAGTCTTGTGAAGAGCTGGGCAAAGGGTATTCCAGGTAGAGGAACAGCAAGTGCATAGTCCCTGGAATGGTATACACTCGACGAATTTGAGGGACAAAGAAAAAGCCAATGTGGCTGGAGTGTATGAATGAGGAAGACAGTGGACAGAGACTAAATTGTTTATAGCCATGATGAGAACTTATGATTTTATTTTAAAAGCAAAAGATACTCCCAGTCTAGGACTTTCACAGTCCAGTGATCCCCATTATCATGAAGTTGAACCTTTTCTGGCAATAAATGACTCTACTTCTGGAAAAATGACTATAAGAGCAGGTTTGGCTCCTTCGCTGTAGGATTTCATTTATCTGTAACATGAGGCTATTCAGTAAGCCAAATGATTCTGTAAAACAGATTCCCTCTGATGGCCCAATCCATTTAATCTACCAGAGGGGTGCCATTTGTTTCCCCAGGGCTGTTGCAGAGTTGTATGTCCATCTTGGACATTATGTAGTCATCTGAGCAGCGAAATCCCAGTGAGTGAGTAATGATGGATGGCTTCCCTCTGAGGAGCACACATCCTCAATGAATCCACATCAGCAGCGCTGGTCCTTTCAGCTTCTCCTCTGGAACAGGGGCCAGCTCCACAGGCGCCTTAGAGACAAGAGTAATTTTTGCTCACATTTTTTTTCCTGCCTGAGAAACAGAGAGAGACAGCTCTGTTTTAAATCAAGCCCCCAATTCAAGGCTTGTCTCCATCCTATAATGGAAGCTAAATGAAATAAGTGAAGGTTGTTTTGACTTACATTCAAAGGAGTCAGAGACACATTCGGGCACTCAGTGAGGAGCTGAAGCAAGTGGCGAACAAGGGAGTGGCCAAGTTAAGGTGAAGTCTCAGGTCACCTGATTTTCCAACTCTTGTCATTCTTTGTTACAGCAAATGAGATCCACTTATATGTCATATTTTCTATAAGACTCCCATACCGTCTAATTCCTTCACAACGTCAATACCATCTCCAGGTGAGGATCTGTTTTCTAAATCTTTGTTCCATCTACCTCTGCTGAGCAACAGAGGGGGAGGCAAGAAAGTCAGAAGGCATGTATCTTGGTCAAGGTCAACTTGAAGTGGGAAAATAGAACTTCCCTTGTATAGTCATATTTACTCTGCAAAACTTTATTTCTAATCTTAATACCTCAGAAGTAAATCGAACACTGAATGAACATCATAATAATGCCAGTGAAATAATTATAAAACATCATTCCATAGGAAAGAACAACAGTGATAAAGCATCATTTATTAAGCACTAAGTGCTAGTCACCATATTGAAGATACATTTTCTTATTTATTCCTCAACATGACCCTGTGAACTGGGTAGCTTGGAGAGTGGAAAAAGTGGAATTCTGGTCTCTATAACTGTAAAATCTATACTCTAAACCAAAACTGGAAAATATGTTAGTTATAAGCTTTTTACTTGAAATGAAAATGTAATGCTATTTTAAGAGGATAGATGAATTGCACATACTGATTTTTCATCTCTATTTTATCCCCTATATAGGGGGTCAACAAACTATAGCCTGAAGGCCAAATCAGGCCTCCTGCCTGATTTTGTCAATAAAGTTTTATTGGAACACGGCCTTGCCCATTTGTTTATATATTGTCTGTGGCTGTTTTTATGCTATAACAGCAGTATTGAGTAGTTACAACAAAGACCATCTGGCCTACAAAGTCTAAAAAGTTTATTATCTGAAAATGTTTTGTTGACCCTTGCCCTCTATTTTTAATAATTCTCTTCACACAAAGATTTCGCATATCTACAGTAGGTCCTGGGATATCTCTGTCATAAATAGTGGACAAGATGGATATTTTGCATGGGGTAGACATTGTTGTTATCCTAGCAGAATTTCCTTCATCCCCCAATGTTTCTGAGTTTGGCTCCTAGCAGCTCACAGACGTATCCTTCTCATGAGAGTTGCCTACAGAAGCCTGACTGGAACCACTCCACTAGAAATGCTCTCCCTTCCAGGGAGAGCTAACGACTGACTGCTAGATAATATTAGAAAAACTAGCTCGCCTGTTTCAAGGTAGGACAAGCATGTGGTACCATGGTCCAGAGCTTCAGGTGGGATCAGGCTAAGGCTAGACTTCAGTGGAACCCACATCTCTGCAGAGCTACCTCCTGACCCTATCCAGCCTCCCTCAGTCCTTTTCAGATTTCACCTGTGGCACGCCCTCTCCAAACCTCTTGCAGTAGAATCCTTTCTTAGCCTTTGTTTCTTAATTACCTACTTACACATGGTGATTATATACAAGTACTTATTATGTCCACACAATGATTCAAGAGAAACATGTGGAAATATGTGTGTATTATGTGAAGATATGATGAAGGTAGTAAGTTCATGTAAGGGAAGAAACACTTAGATTCAGTGATGAGGATGTGCAAATTAAACTGACCTAAGACACTAAGCAGTGAAAAGGGTTTATTTATATGAATGTGGGATCCAGCAAAAGAAGTAGTTGCCTCCTTAAATAGTTGAAGCTAGAGGCTTAGAAACATACCTTAGTAAAGGAAAAGAAGTAGGGTAGAAAAGGCTTTTATGAAAAGAACAGTTTTCTTTAGGAAAGATAAATGGACTTCTATGAAAACAATTGAGAGATAAGAAAATTTGTGATATTGGTCTGCACAGGTATGAGTAGACTTTCTGTTTCCTTCAGAGCCATAAAACTTCTCTGAGAAGGGGTTTGGGGTAGGATTTATTCTCCTTCTTTCTTCCAGAAGAGCTGCTCTAAAGAGGGAATTTATGGTTGCCTGATTTCCCAGAAGTTTCTGCTTAAGAAAAGCTCCCAGAAGGCTTCTCTCTCAACTGCCTGCATTTCAAAACAATCTTTATACCAAAGCAACATATTCTGATCCCCTTCCATATCAGCTCTGGGGTTCTGAGTGAACCCTCAATATGGGAAGGTAGAAACAGAAGAAGGAAGTGCTATCTACTGCTAATGAGTGCTAATCTAAATTGGTGTAGTCCTCTATGCAGAGGTAAATCTAAAAGAATTTCTCTTTTCTTCCTTTTCCCACTGACTGTCATCCTGAGGACAGCTCATCTTCTGGCTCCAGGCTTAGTGACTCCAGACACCAAAAAAAAAAAAAAAAAAAAAAAAAAGCCTGAGAACTTTCCATCACGTTTACTTGATCTAGGGCTATGCAAGCTTTGTCAGCCTACTTCCCTGTCAGCAGAGGACTCAGAAAGAGCAACAAATGACAACTGAACATAAAAGAAATGGTCCATTTAAAAATGTATTTTGTATCTAATTTCTAGCCTGACATGTTCCTTGGCACGTGAACCTCAGAGGCTCACTGAAGCGAGGAAAATAAGAAGAGCTTTCTATTTTAGAACAGTGCACAATTTGTCACATACTTTTTAGCTAAATTGTGTTCTTTGTTGTGTTGCTTTTATTTCTGAGGCTGAAAAAATAACCTTCTTGGGCTCCCTCTTTCCTACAACAATCAACACCCCCCACCGTGCCCTGTGAGATATTGTACCCTCGTCGCAGCTCACGCACACACCCCAGGACAGACGGCCCATTGGACCGTCTGTTTATAAACACCCCAAGGCATTCTCTTTAGCTGAACAATTAAGAAAAATTTCTAAGAGAATGAACCATGTGTGACCTAATTGGCTTTAAAAGTGCTTTTCAGAGCAGAGGGAACAACATTTGCAGCATAATCGCCTTCCACCTTGACATTAATTATGCACCATGGTGTTCAGCGAGCAACCCTGAGCCAGGAATATAAGTGTCTGTAAAGTAAACATGTCAAGCATGGCAGAACGTTGTAAAATGGAGAAAATATCAAATCCACTGCTGTTATGATCCATTTCGCTACCCTTTTTTTCTTCATAAATCTTCTACATTCAACCTACAAAGGGATGGCATTTCCTTCTTCAGAGAGATAAGGTGACTCAACAATACTTGCAGTTTAGATTTCTTAAAAGAGAAAAAGAGAAAAGGAGGTACTCTTTTCCACTTTGTGATTGAAAATAAAAGAGGCTTGCTGATTTAAAGAGCTGCACAGCCTCTGGGAACCTTTGGAAAGCGTGCTCCTAAGAACAATTCTATTCCTATACAGCCATATGAACTGTAATTTCATTCTCTTTTCTTCATTATCAAGGATATTTGCATGACAGCAGGGTTCCAGAAGTTCTTGAGTTTACCTATTCCTAATCTTTACTTCTTCATTCAGTGTCATTAGTCCATGTAGGTGGCATCTTTATTAAATGTTATAAATAAAATTCTAATGTCACATGAGTCCAACTTAAGCCAGAGGGTTAATGAGAAAATTCTGTTTATAAGGAAAAATTCTAAGATGGTATCTAAAATATTCAGAACACACAAGAGGTTTTCAAAACAATTTTTAATCAAAGCCCAGTTTCTTTCTTTCTCTCTTTCTCTCTCTCTCTCTCTCTCTCTCTCTCTCTCTCTCTCTCTCTCTTTCTCTCTCTCACACACACACACATACACACACACACAGATAAAAGTGTATCATCCCTAGTTGAGCTGGATGCCACCCTTCGTACACATCTCCCCTTGGTACCTATGTGAGTAACTCTAAGGGACTCTCAAGGCACCTGCCAACCTCAGTTTAGAAACCAATGATTTAATCCACCCACGATATATTGTCTTCCTGGATGAAATATTTATGCTCAATGACAAAAGGCCTATTAAAATCATCACCTTTTAAAATCATTCTACAGAAAACCAGCTCTGTCTGACAATGTATCACTCACTCGAAGACAGATGAAATATATTTTTCTGGGAAACGCTGCCTTAACTTTTTTGGATATGCCAGAAGACAAAACATCACTGTGAGGAATCTCAAGTTGGTAGAATCTGTGAACACATTAGATCACAGTATTAAAAAAAGAAGAAAAAGACGGAGGGCGGGAGGAATCAAAAAAGAACTTATTTCTGGTGAAGCTCACAAAATTCCTAAAGCAGGCAAAGCTATGGGTCAAAAATATTTAAATTTTCTTTCAGGAGGAAATTAGCAAGTGCTTGAGAGCTGTGAATGATAATTTGAAAATACAGAGTGACTAAAAAGGTAATTTTATAAGGTCAAGTGTAGAGCATCTAGGCGACAGGAAGAGATGACTTACTCAGCGATAGACCCATTCACGAGAGAGACAAAGGGGATGAGACCATGTTTAGGAAAGGAATAATTTAGAAACTGAAGCACATCTATATATTTTAAATTCCATTAAGCAAGAGAAAAACTAGACTCGTTCTCTGTTGCTCCAAGAGCAAAATGAGTGGAGTTTACGAGAAACCAGATTTTACACTAACATAAGGAAAGGTCTTCAAACTAGAGCTGATAAAACAGACAAACTTGGAAGGTAATAAGCTTCTAAGATTAGAGACATAAAAGTATAAACTGAGAGAACAGATGAAGATTCTTGAACAGGATCTGATGCTTAGTATATAAGACCTTAAAAGCCATTATCAATGCTCAATATATGTATACTAATTTAATTGTGTTAAGTATGCTAATAGATAAACTGAGGCATATTAAAATTTAAGAGTTTATTTGAGCAAAATTTGATTCGAATTAAGCAGTGCACCAAACCAGAAGTGGCTAGAAGTTCGCTGCCCACAGGAGTTTGCCGAAACTTTTACAGAGAAAAAGTGGAAGGAAAAGTAAGGAAATTGAATTATTGTAGCTTAAAGCCTAGTTGTCTGTTTGTGATTGGTTGTGATTTAGGTTTGATTTCTTAATCTTGAGATATTCACAGTGCCGTGTTTCCTATCCCTAAAATATTACTTATCAGACAGCTTCCTAGAGAGTTACTGGCGTTCCTACCTTTCTTACTAGACTATAAACTCTTGCATAGACAGAATGACTAAGGATTGCTCACCTTCTGAAATCCAACAATTAACACTGCCTATAACAAAGCAGAAGTTCACAAAACGTTAACCAACTTCCACTGACTTGGGACCATCTCTTTTTCCAGAAGAATTGGGCTTTTTGGGAAACCATTGCTGAGTCAGACATTGGCAAGAACCATCTTATAACCTATTGGTATGTGGTTCTCTCTACATTTCAAAGGTGTTTCTTTCAAACTAAATCTTCCAAGAGCAGAACGCAGGTGTTGACAGCCAGCTGGATGTATCCCTTTTCATCAACTGTAGAACTTCCAATGTGGTTAGGGGTATGCACTAGAATTAATATAAACATTTTTCCAGTATCCTTAGCACTGGGAAAGAAGAAATCTAAAAATAAAATTTTCAGTATTTGTTAAAAACATAATGAGTTTATAATATTCCAAAAGAAATAAGGTTTGTCTAAATAGTTTTACCAATGGTTGTAGAAATACATGCTAAATGAACTTATTTAAAACAGAAACAGAAATTTAAGAGCTCTTTTAAAAGTGAAAGAATTGAGGGCCTGTACTTTGTTATTCTTCAAATGATCCACCTACAAAACCATAATAAGGTTTCCTCATTAATTTTGCCTTTATGTAGAAACAGCTGGCTGAGGTGACAGAAGGAGTTACACTTTTAAAGTAGTATGATAATTTTACATGTATTTACTTTAGTTTTTCCCCCCTTCTTCTTCCCATGTGTTTAGTGGTTCTATCTTCCACCTTTCACTATAAAAATAGCGATCAAAAATACCTTAAAATGTAATAGGTTGAAGCTTTATAACACCCAGTGTCAAAGGAATGTAAATAATCTTGCCTACAAATATAGAAAGTAAAGTATTCCAGAAACAAAGGTCCTGATTGCCACATGGCCCTAAAGTACTACTGCGAATAAGAAAATGAGATGTCTGGTGATATATGCCATGATTTTAATGAGTGATGGAGAGGAAAGAATAAGGGGAAACAAAGTTGCATGTTCAAAAGGTTTTGAAGAGCCAGAAGAATGAAAATGAATCTGAAGCACAGGAGAACTATTCCAAGAAATAGAAGGAAGAGGAGAAAAATTCCAAAAATGCTTCTGAATACACGTATACAGTATGAATCATGATTAAGAAACAAACTAATTTATGTTTTCTAAATTATAAAAGTAAAAATAACCTTTGTGGAAACTATGGATAATTATTTAAAGAGTAGCTATCACTTATTATTCCAATTCTGAGATAACTTCTATAAATATCATGCTGTATGTTCTTCTATATATAGATTTATATACATGTTTCATGTCATTGAGAACATACTATATATATCATTTTTGTGTGATATGTTTATTTGTTTTCTCCAGTGCCATTAGAAACTCTTCTAATATAGCATTATATAGATGTACTGTTGTATATTCAAAGATTTTCTCAATGTTGAAGATATCCATTATTTCCAAGGTTTTGGTTATTTTAAAAAAATCTTTAAGAATTCATAATCACCAAAAACTGGAAGCAAGAGGTCCCTCAGTAATAGGTGAATAGATAAACTATGGTACATCTGTACGTTGTAATACTATTCAGCAATAAAAAGAGTGAGCTATCAGGCTAGTGCAAAGACATCAATAAATCTTAAATGCATATTACTAAGTGCAAGGAAGCCCGTCTAAAAGGGTGGTATACTATATGATTCCAATTATATGGTATTCTATAAAAGATAAAACTATAGAGATGGTCAACAGAGCAGTTTTTGCCAATTGCTTTGGGAATGAGAAAAGGGTTCAATAGGTGAAGCACAGTAGAATTTTTACAGCAGTGAAACTCTTCTGTATGATACTGTAATTGTGGGTACATAACATTCATTTGTCAAAACCTAAAGGACTTTTCAGCACAAAGAGGAAACCTTAAGGTATGAAATAACAAAAATAATTTTTTAAAATATTAATCTAGAAGGTCAGGGATCCCATGATAAAATGCATACTATAGCAAAATAATCTAACTGTATTATTAATGTATAAAACAACTTCAGTGAAAGGGATAGAGAAAACTTTCTAACTTGTATAACTTTGGAAATGAGTCTCTAAGATAAAAGCAGAAGGAACTATACATAAAAACTATATTCTTTTTGATAAAATTATTTCCATGGGGGTATGGATTGACAATTCTGAAACCACTATACATGTATAACTGGATTTGAAAAATTAAAAGTTAGAGTTGGAGACATCTGTATGAACTCAGGTTTAGCTTAATATCAATATAGATGGTTATATTTGGAAATGCTTATAGATAATGTGTATATACACGGGTTAGTATGCACACATGTATTTCTTTACTCTATCAGCTGAGAGGACCTAGAAGCACCAATACCACAGAAAGAATAAACCAGATCCTGTTTTCTAATATGATTCTTCAATAAAAGAAACAGACTCCTTGGAGGAATGGCTAACTTTAGGACAGGGGCAGGAAATACACAAGGTGAGTCTGGAGCCCTCTTGATAGGAAGGGTGGGTGGGTGGGTGGGAGGGAGGGAGAGAGGGGAGAAAGAAGAAAAGAAAGTTATCTCCTAAATTTAGCACTAAGCTTCTCCTTAGCAGAGCCATTTCTGCAAAATAGATGGGGTAAATGCTCAGGTTGCAGGAGCAGTATAAATAGCAAAGGTAGATTATTTTTAGCTTTAACTTATACTTTCTTCCCAGGAAGGTAAAACACAGATATCTTTTATAACAAAGGTAATAATCTAGCCCAGCACCTCTCAGCCTCTTCCACAAAAATGTCCTCAGAGCAAAGCTGGTATGAACCTCAGCATGTCCAGGAATACAAAATTTCCCTAGATTTATCTTAGTAATTATTCTAAATTTATGCTTGTTATAATTAAAAAATAATAGTTTTCTTCCACCTCCAAAAAAGATTTTTTGAGAAAAACTTGTACTCATGGGAAAATGTAGAATGTTTAGACTATAGCCTCAGGATATATATATATATATATATATATATATATATATATATATATATATATATATAAATTCTAGTTGTAGAAGCAGGTGTAGGAAAATTCATATTTATTTCCATTAGCTCCCAGAGGCTGTGTCACAGTGTAATGTCACAAAGAATGGAAGACCACCAAAGATGGCAGTGTTGACCTGGAGAAGTGACTCCTGGCTCACCATGAACTGGCAACAGAAATTTGAGCAAGTCACTTATAACCGTTGAGCCTCAATTTCTATTTCTGTAAAATGAAGGAGTAGATTTGCATGCTTATTATGTTTCTTCTTTCTAGTCCTAACTTTCTTCTCATTAGTCAATGAGAATATTAAATGACTGAAAGGAAAAGAATGGAGAAGAGTTATCATGCTTTCAATCATTGCTAAATGCAACTATGTTCGAGTCTAGAACTATCTTCAACTACGTTCAAATTTCTCTATTAGGATGCAGTTCCAAGTGTGCCCTGTTCAGCGATAAATTTCAAGAAAACAAGTCACTATCCATTTTGCCATTGTCTGGCAAAAAAAACATGCATCCAAACAAAGCAAGTGGCTTGGTTTCTATTTTGGCTTTTTTACATGTAGAATAGTCTTCAAACTCGCAAAAGCTAACATTCTTTTATTCAGTTAACAAATGTTTATTAAATATAGGTCACCTTATGGGACACACAGAAATGAATGTGACATAATATCTGCACTCAAAAGATTTCACTCTATTGAAATATTGAAAAAGAGACAGAAGTACACAACTCTAAAGAAAGACAATAAAATAAACATCATGATTTAGATACAAGTCATGCACTCAAGGAGTGATTGGTTTTGACTAGGGTCTTCTGATGGAGGAGATGAAATTTTTTCCTTCGTCCAACAGAATAGTTTTCTGCTGGCAAAGAAAGAATAATGCTCACTTCTGGTTGATGGAGCAACTGGAGCAATGAAAAAGAGAATTGAAATTGCATAGTATTTACCAGAAGCCGTAAGTCATGTAGTGAGGCTTGGGTAGAAAAGGGTGAAATGAAAATTCTAAAAGGTAACCCCAAAAAGTTGGGTTCAGGCAATATCATAGAGGCTCTTGAATTTGAATTCAGTGATGTCCAAAGTACAATGAAAGCCCCTGAGTAAGTTAAAAATGATCCACAGGGGCATGAAAAATATACTGTAACTTCTATTAGTATTTTGTTCTCTTTTCTTTTAAATTCGTAGTTCTGTATTCATATATATGTATATGTATGTCTATATATGTAACATACTAATATGATTAATAAATGTAAATGTTTTATAAATAAATACATAAATTATATATTAGGTGTATGGTCAAATTTTTCTTCTGATAAGGGTATATAATCAAAAAAGTTAGAAACATTGCTATAGACAATAAGGAACTATGGAAGTTTGGGGGCAGAGAGTATTGTGACTCCATCTGAGTTAGAGGAAGATAACCATGGTAGCAGAGCAAAGAATAGATTCTGGATGAGAAATATGCAACAGTTGGACTGAGAATTAAAAGACGGGTTGAAATCCTGGCTTTACTACTCACCAATTACGTGATCTTACTTAAGTCGTATAATCCTACGGATATTCAATTTCTCCATTTGCAAATGGGAACAATCGGAACAGAATTTCATGAGAATGAAGGGAGATAAATATGTGGAAACACCTAGCCCAACGATTAATTATAGTAGATACACAACACCAATGGAAGATCTTGCATTTCTCCGTGTGGAGTCTGTCAGGGCCTAAGAGTGAGTGACAGTATTTTATCAAATCTCCACACAGGGTCTCAATCTTTAATTTCCATAAAAATCAGACCTGGTAGCTTTTTTTACATACAGATTCCTAAATATCTTACTGTAAGATTCTGATTCAGCAAGAATTTGCATTTTTAACACTCAGATTATTTAAAGTAGGCTCCCAGAAAATAGGTAACCATCAGAATTTCTATCATGTACATGGACTTTTCTTTTAGTCATGACAGCAGTAACAGCTGATAAAAAGAGTCATCAGAAAATGTTTAGCATAGAAATTGTAGTATATTTAGAAATTATAGTTGAGGCAATTCAGTAGAAACCAGAAGAACTTTGCAAGAAAGTCATTAGAATCATTGCAACTGACTTGAATCTTTTTTGAGTACCTGTGACTATGTGACTGCGATGATTCATGGAGATTATAGGGGAATTTCACTACAATGGTTTTGTGGTAATTAAAAACTATTCTTTTGGAGCTGCATTCATCCTTTGCCTGTTTGATAGCATCCCAACACCAGGAAAATTGTAAAATAAACATTTATTTTAAGCCTAGTGATTCTTGTCCTCGTGTTTATTATAATAATGTTGTTGAGGACATTGTGTGCAAAGGACCCTGGCGACAAATTTGTCTGTCTTAGTATTAGGGAAAGCTATGCTTTTCCTAGAAATGCAATCTATCTTAATACTATATTAAGTCCAACTTATCCGATTGACTAGATATGCATTGGGAATTGCCTACTAGACATCTCAGAATCAAACTGCCTGGGATCAAATGGAAGTTTCTTTATGGTATGAATATGCTTTCTATAACAAGATGCAGTATACATTAAAAAACATTTGTATACTACTTTCAGAATTTCCAAAGGATGTTATACATATCTTATTAAAACTTTACAACAGTTATTCTCATTTTTTTAACAGAGAAAATAAATGATTTCCCTGAGATCACAAAACTATTAATTGGAAAACTAGAATTTTAACAGCCAGTTCTTTTTCGGCTGCCTCTACAAAAGAAAAAAAATCATTTTTATTATGCTCTTCAATTTATAAAAGTAGATGGATAGATGGATGGATGGAGGGATGGATGGATGGGTGGATGGATGGATGGATGGATGGATGGATGGATGGATGGATGAATAGATAGATAGAAAATTCTACTTAATCTTTACACCAATCCTGACAGAGAATTACTTTTATTTATCCAAATGTTTCACAGATTTGAAGCAGATTTCAGAACTTAACCAAGGTCAACCAGCACAAATCACAGACTGGACTCAAACCTAAATTTCAATACACCTAATTCTGAGCTTTCCCCTAAACTATTCCTAACATGCAATTTACTGTGCTCAGGGGTAAACTGATAATCCCTTTATCCGACCACTACCAAGAAGAAGCTAAGAACTGAAATGCCAAAATTCTTCTAATTCAATGATTTCTAATTCAGCATAACAACAAAAAAAATCCAGGGATATGAAGTCACATGCATCCTTTACAATATACTGGTGTGAATGAATGTGCAGATTTCTGGAAAAGATGAATAATGCAGAGATTCTAAGAACACTAGGAACAGAGGCAACACATCAATGAGAACAGAGAGCTGAGAGGCAGAAACTCGTATAACCACCCTTGCCACCATCACTATCCCCTTTGAGTCTTAGTGACAAGAGTATTTGCTTAAGTGTTCTGTATATTAGAAAATGCCACAAATTAAGAAATATGAAAATTCAAAAAAAAAAAGAAGAAATGAAGAAGATAGTCCACCATGCCTGTCCCTTTGCTTTTTTGTGAAATAAAAAAATTTTTTCAGAAGTTAAATGTATGTGCCTCCCGTGATGTTAATGTATCAAGAGCCTAAATTCCCTTGAAATGTGGTACTTTTCTTAAAATAATTCTCTGAAAAAGAAGAAACCACTGAATAGTTTTTCAGCATTCTACCAGAGTGCACATATAAAAGCTTTCATTCTATCCATCCTAGCTTACTGGAGTCGCAAGGCTTGTTTCCACGCAGATTGTCCTGATGGGTCATTACAGGTGGCATGGGGGTGCAAACGTGGACTGAGTGGAAAGGCAAGGCTAATCTGTCAGGCTCAACAAAGATAAATGTCCCAGAGGCACAGCCATATTTCACAGCACATAGTGTCGAATATGGATCTCCTGACAAGATAAATTTTATGGCCAAATGTGGTGGCATTTCACAACCCCAGGCTTACTAAGGATGGTTGGTCCCTCTCTGATAGGGTCAATTGTGATAAACTGCCCTGTTGAACGCCCCATGAAATATGACATTTTAGGTTAGCCAAATTCTCTTTGATGTGTGTGTCCCAGTTAGCCTCAAGATATTCACCAGAGGAAATTTTCTAGTTAGAAGGATGAAATAGTACCAGATACATCCTCCCATCTTCCTTATTATTTTGCCATCAATGAAGAGGAAGATTGTTGACTGTCTTTCCTTGGAATATTGGGAACAGATTTCCTTCTAGAGTGGGAAGAGGTGGAGGGCACTACCTAGGAGGAGAGAAAGAAATAAGATCACCTGTGCAATCTCCTGCATCTTTTGTTAGTTTTCACAGCACAGAGCCACCACTCCGTATTTTGAGGGGGTTGTCCTTCCTCATACATAGAAACTTAAATAGTCAATGAACTGTCACTTATTCAAAGCAAGCAAGAATGGTGTTTCCATTCACAGAATTACTAAAGTGCCTCATATATGAGAAGAAAGCTTGAAAATTTCTATGGGTCACCCATTTTTCCAGCTTTTCAAGACAGGTTCATGAATGGCAGCGATAATAAAAGTACATGGTACCTGAGTGTACTGTCGCCGTAACCTGTCTCCAATCAATTCCATCTTGCACACAAGAGTGCAAACTGTCGTGCTTCAGTCTCTGTCACAAAATAATTGTGACTCTGGGCAAATCACTGACCTTCTCCGGGGCCTGAGTTTCTCACCCGTAAAGCGAGGCTTATTATATACTACATGATCTCCAAATGTCCTTCCATAGCACAGCTTCTAGGAGGTAGTACAAAAAAGTACCTAAGAACACAGACACTGGAACCAAACCATGGGAGTTTCAGAACCTGGCCCCTCCACATTATAGCTGAATGTCCTTGAGAGTTTATGTAATCTTTTTCAACTCCATTTTCCTCACCTATAAAATGGAGATGATATTATCACCCACCTCATAGGGCTGTGATAGGATTAAATAATTTAATATGTGTAAAGTGCTTATAATTGTGGATGGATGACAGACAGTTTTCAATGAGTGTTAGCTATCATTATACTAGGATTCTATGTTATTGGTATTCAAAAAATGGTGACCAGTCCAATACATGGGCTGTTATAAACCAAAACAATCAATAAATTTTACTACCTCACCCTCACCTATAACTAAACTCCTATATTTGGGCAACATATTTTCCAAAAATAATAGGAATGGAACTGTATAGTATTGATCACTAGATTTCTATTTCCTTTATCAGTTTATGTCATTCCCATATCCACAAATGGTAATGTCTTATACTCCTCCCTCCCCTGAAAGTCCCATCTGCATCTCCTCCCCCACTGAACACGTGTAAACACACACATTCAAACCTCAATTGCTGCACAAATGAATTCCCACTGCTCAATATTTCTATACCACATCCTTTCTTTCCCATTCCTATTACAATTGTATGAGAATGTATTCCATAAAATTTCATTGATGATGACAAATATGAGGATAATGGCTTTGGATTAATAAATTGTTTTTGTTGTTTCCAAGGTATATAATAAGTCATATGTGCTTTATTCATTAACACAGCAACTATTTTTGTGAGCCTACCATATAGTGGGTACTATAAAGGCTCTCTTAGAACTAAAACAATGATGTAACATATCAAAATCTTGTCTAAATTTAAATAAGGCAAAATTTCAGTTGTAAGCAATTACTTGTACAAAACCATTCCTTTAAGTTACTGATTGTTTTCTCTTCTCAGGACTTTGCCGTAGTCTTTCTAGCTGTGACTTTCTCATCTGAATACTAAAGGGATTTGACTAGACAGCCTCAAAGGTCAGTTTCTGCTCTCATATTCTATGGAACAAATGCAAAAACAGTTCACTCTGACTAGGTTTACAAAAACAAGAACAGCCTAAAAATATAATGCATTCTAAAATAATGATTAGAAGGTTATGCACAAAATTGATTATTTCTGAGTGGTCAGCTTGTGGATGAATCTTATTATTACCTTAAAATAATGTTCCTTGCCTCTCCTCTCTATTCTTTTCCTGTTTAATTGCTTTATTATTATATGGGCTGCCAAAAAGAGTAAATGTGACCAGCTTTCCTAGAATACTACGTCTGGAGAAGTTCTGAGGGAATATTCCTGGCTCCTATCTGATCAATGGGTCAATTGAGAAGCAACTGACATGTAATAGAAAAACCATAGACTTTAGAGTCCCAAGACAATATTTTAAGTCCCATTTTTTCCTTTGACTTTATATCCAACCATGCACAATTCACATATCCTCTCTGAGGTTCAAGTTCAGCATCTAAAAAATGCAGTCCTTCACAATTGGCAGGCACAAGTCTAGGCTGGCTGTCTATCTATCCATGTATGGTAGATACCGTCACGCTTTATTTTCCAGATGAAAAAGCAGAGACTCAATGAGGTTAAAAGAGATTGTATAGATGAAAGTATGTTATAAATACAAAAGTTCTATATGTATTTTGTTATAGTTGTTATTACTGTTAGATCACACCATCCACCAATTACAGTGTTTTATGCCTGGTTGATTACCATAATATAGACATAATAAACCTTGATTTTTTTGTTCTCTTTGATTTATAATACAGAGAAATAATCAAGAGGAGAGTGGCATTTGCTCTTTCCACTAAACAATGCAGTAAAAGGAATGATCTATGGCTAAATCGCCAGTGGGTGGTATCTCTAGTACATAGAACAGCGTCTGATATATAGTAGGAGTTGAGTAAAAGCAGAATAAAACCCTTCGAAAGAGTGAAGTGAGCCCTACTATTCACTTACATAAAATGTCTGATTACATTACTGCAAGAAGAAAAAAACATTCATGTAGTCTGCCAGCTGGGACTACAGAGTATGCAATCCAAATCCATGTAGTCACATGACTGTAGCTTGGTCCCACCTCATACCTATCTGTTCTGCCTTAAATACTGATTCTTGCTCCTCTGGCTGATTGAGATTTCCAGGATAGCCACAACAAATACAGGCATATCCCTGTGTCTTTTTTGGCTCTAATCCAGGTAGAAATGGGAGAATATTGGAAATATGAGAAACCAGCCTCCACACTTCCCAAGAAAAAATTCCCCTCCTAATTCTTCACTTGAACTCACCTTCCTCTCCATCTGATCTCACCTTCCTCTTTTTATAAGTCCCCAATTCTCACCTCCCTAGATAATAAGAACTTTAATCAGGGTCTGGGCAGAAAACTATCAGTTACCAATCACTAATCAAGGTTTCTTACTGTGTTTTCCTTTCAGTTTATTGAACGAATATCTAGCCAGAAGGTGACCTAGATAAACGAAGGCATAGTTATAGCATATTTACTGGGATAAATGAAACTAGCGTGTATTGTGGCAAAGGCTACTCCTAACAAGATTTGATTTTTTTTTCCCCAAAAATGAAAGAGATGAGAAAGAGATCAAAGGAGAAGCTTAATGAAAAAGAAAAACAGAAAAACATCCACACTAGTGACTGACCCTATTGTGTCATTAAAGATAGGCCACATTTTGGGAAGTAAACAGGTCAACAGACAAAAATCTTCCAAACAGCAATTTTTTAAGTCCTCAATCTTCACTAAGAAATCAATTACTTTTTCATGAATATGAACCCTTCCTATTACTCTTAAAACATATCTAAGAATCTATTAGGGGATCAGTCGACTGGATCAACTTGCTCTTCATAATAAGCACAACAATTATACGATGTTTTGCACTCCAAATTTGAAGAACTCTTCCCATACCTACCCCATAAATTTGCAGTCGGCTGCCACCTTAGCTTATTAAATTTATGAGCTGTAGTTTCCATGACCACTAACAACTCTTTTGATTTTCCCTGGGTCCACAGCAGTGATGGTTGAGGAGAAATGCACAAGTGTTTGGCTTTGAAATACTGTGGTAGTCTCCTGAGACTAGAGCTAGGAAAGAGAGGCTTTTTTTCCTTCAGATTTGATTTTAACAAGATTCAAGACTGACACAGTCTATGGCCATGCTACCCTGAACAAGCCCGATCCTGTCTGATCTTGGAAGCTAAGCAGGGTTGGGCCTGGTTAGTACTTGGATGGGAGACCACCAAGGAAGACCAGGTGCTGTAGGTGTAAAAAATAAAATAAGGGATTGTAAACTGACAAGGTCCTTGCAATCTGTGAGGTCACCTAAAAAATATCAAAAAAAAAAAAAAAAAGACTGACATAATTTTCCAACCAAATGAAACCACCTTAAATAGCAGCATATAGTGATATTTTTCTTACTATTTGATTTTAATATTTAATTTTTTATCCAGAAACCATAAGTCATCATTCAACAATATTTAAAAGGCTACTATAATATAGAAGGTACTGTGCTAAGTCCTGCTGAAGACACAAAGGAAAATAAGACAAGTTGTTTCTAATCCAATTATTCCATACATACACACATATATGTGTGTATATATATGTAATATATATATACACATAAATATATCTTATATAGCATCATATATATAACAACTCAAAATATATGGCAACATATAGAGTCAAATAGGATAATAGCAACATGTAAAAAAGGAGACTATAAATAAAGAGTAGAAACATCAGAGAAGACTTAAAAGGTAAGAAAAAGCCATTCAAGGATTCTGAATACTAAAATAACATTAAGTTAGTGATATTTAGGTGGATTCCACAAGCAACAACGAGTAGACTAGTTTAAGGACAGCTTGGAGGCAGGGAGACTAATGTAATGAAACTTTATGGAAAGGCTGAACAAGTGAGAATGTCCTTTGATATACAACTGATCTAGATTCAAATCCAGTTCACTAGCTGCATGGCCTCAAGCAATTTACTTAACTTCTCTTTGGTTTCATTTGGTTTCATAATGTTCCCATCTGTAAATTAGGAATAAGAAAAAAAAAAAACTTTAACAAGTTTTTTGGTCAGGATTAAATCAGATAGTACATGTCAAGTGCCTCTCAAGGAATTCTCTTGGTCTTTATTGTAGAATGTCTTTATTTTGCCTTCACTTTTAAAAGATAATTTTGCTGATTATACAAGTCATGCTTGACAGTTTTTTTTTTTTTCCTCTACAACTTTGAATCTGTTATTCCACTGCTTTCTGGCCCCACTGTTTCTGATGAGCTATAAGCCATTTATCATACTGTTATTTCCTTGTATTTGTCGAGTCATTTTTTTTCCTGCTTTCAACTTTTTCCTTTTGTCCTTGGCTTTCAACAATTAGGTACAGATCTTTGTTCTTAATCCTTCTTGGGGTTCTCTGAGCTACATATTCTGACATTTTAGAAATGATTGGTTAGGCCCCTGCCTTTTAAGTAATGTTAAAGTCAATCAGCAGCATAAAGATTTTTAGTTTTGAAATTTAGCTTATTCAGCTTCAATTTAGCATATAGCCATTTTTCCCCTTTGGTTTGTGTATTTTAATATTTTGCTCCACTAGCCACCTTACAAATAACTTCATCACAATCATACTTTATTTTCTCTCAAAACTCAGAACAGATACAGTACTAGTTTTTATGCTGTAGAGAAATAATTTATAAATTCCTTGATTGAATTTTAACAGCTAGTATTGATTGATCACTCTCTACTAATCTTTAAGCACCTTGCTAAATATTGTGCTAATATTATCTCATGTAACCTTCATCACAAACCTATGAGCTATATTCATTACTTCATTTTACAGATGAGGAAACTAAGGCTCAGTGAGATTAAATAAACTGTCCCACATTGAACAGCTAGCAATAAATGGATGACCTCAGACTCAGCACAGAAGTCTGGCTCTTAAGCACTGTTTGTTCCTGAAACATGCTTATTTAATTTTGTGTTTCTTTTCCCAAAGTCAGAAATTTGTTTTAAGTCTCTAGCCTTCATTATAACTGGAATATGATGAGAATGTATTTTATGTTTCTACTAGAGCCCTATTTGTACTCCCAAACAAAGGAGGTAATATTGCAGTGTTTCATGTACATTGGTTGAGCTTGGTAATAGACCATCTAGATTCAAATATAGGTTCATTTCTTTGCTACCTCTGTGACCTTTACAAGTTATTTAGAATCTCTGTGTCTTGGTTTTCTTATCTTAATTCAGCAAAATAAGAGTAACTACCTCATAGGATTTTATAAAAATAAAGTGACGTAATAGATATAAAATGCTGGGACAATGTCTAGCACCAATTAAGTTCTCAATAAATGCTGGAAATGATCATTACCTGTATCTCTGACATGATACTTATCTGATTGCATCATAATTTTCTGTTTGCCTATCTCTCCTATTAGATTATTAACCCCAAAAAACAAGGACAATATAATTTTCACCCTCATAGCTCTAAAGCCTAAAAGTATCTGAAACATAGAAAAAGCACATTAAATGTATAAAGGATGAATGAATAAATAAGTCCTTTTCAATGGATCAGCTAACATTTTACATAAAATGGGGGTGGGGGAAGGGAGCACAGAGAGAGAGAGACAGAAAGAGAGGTGTCTGTGGCCTTGGCTCATTACACATCTTCAACAAATTTAATGTATGTAATTCCACAGAGGCTAATGAGAATCAATGAGAACTAATGACCCAGAAATTCTCTTGAATTCAGAATAATCTACACCAATCTTACTGTGGGTCAAAATGTAAGTACACTTGAGTAGTTGTCTTCACTTGCAGGTGCCATTTCATTCCCTTTACCTTGTAATTGATCGTTTGGTCACATTGCCCATCCCAGCTTCCTCCCGTCTCTCATCCTCACAGAGTCAACATACACATTGAAAGAGATATCTGCATTTATATGCCATATTAGCCTTTTGAGAAGGCCTTACATTTAAAAATTTTTCAGTCTTAAGAGAAAAAAATGAACCAGAAAATATAATAGCACTGTACTGTATACCAAAAAAAAAAAAAAAATTAATTGGCCTCAGTGTCCTTAAGAACTCAGCACAGCAAACTTGAAGTGATACCACTTGCATTCCAAGTTCAGCTTCACTATTTGCTACCTATGCCTCTTTTTCAAAGTCACTTCTTTGAACATCCATTTTCATATCTATAAGAAGACAATAGTACCTTTCTTACTGGCATAAAGTCAGGATTAAATGAGATAATTTGGTAAAGCAGTATGTGGCATATGAGCAATTATTAATATTATTAAGTTATTAATATTCTACTATGTGGCAGGCCCAGGGAATAGTAAAAATGAAAATGAAACAAGATACTTTAATGGAAATACATAAATGATAAAAGAGAAATACAGATGAGAGAACAATAAAGAAGGCAATGTTTTTGTCATTCTCATGTTACAGATGTGCAAACTGAGGCATAGAGACGTTAGCAACCAGCAGCAGGCTAATGTCCTTAAAATTATATTGGCAAAATTCAACTTTCCCTGAGTGTTTAATTTGTTCTATTTATCAAATTTACTGGTTTAATTAAAATGGTTTTTATAGCTTGAATAGATGAGAAAACTGAATATCAAACAGGAATATTTTAAGATCTTAAAATGAAGGTTAAATTTTGATTTCCACTAATAAACTTTTAACAAGACAGAAATATCAGCATTATAATTGTTTTTCAGTTTCTACTTATTTCTAAATTCATTTTAATATTATTTCTGTTTTGTCAGATTTTAGCAATTTTAGATTTTTAGTATATTTTTAATATTCTTTCTTCACATTTCCTGATTTAGGAGTACCAGAGGTACTAATCATATAAACTACCATAGCAAAATAATCTAAACAGTCCCACTTTCTTTACATACTTTATACTTTATAATCCTTTTATGTCAATATTTCAATAAACTTGTAATACACTAAGTTATCCCACTGTATCATTAGAAAATACAATTTCTGCATTTCCTATATGATAATTTTTCAGGTTGTTTTTATTTCCTTAAGATGCTTTGGATTTAGGTTTAAATTTTTTATTTAATTTAAATATTTATGTAATTAAATCTTAATTAAAATAACTGGAAATTTTACTTAATTTAAAGATTTAATTCCATTTAAAGTTGAAATTCAATTTAATTTAAAATTAAAATCTAATTTAAAATAGTGATTATTTAACATGCTTTTTAATTTAAATTTTAAATGTCTACATTTATAAACTGCAAGCTAATGTCATTTGAGATGTTTGCAACAGAATATTAAAAGTGCTTAACGTTTGAAAAAATACAAAATGCCATTCAAAAGCATCCAAACTGAAATCCAGAAGAAAGAATAGAAACAATCTTAACATATATGATAAGTCAAATTGTTGGCTGGAAAATAATATTTCTTAGAGAAATTTTTTATCATTTTTAAAATTCTTCAATGATTTTCCCATCCAACATATCAACTTTAGTATAATTCATATTCTTGTTAAACTTACTAATATCATTGTTAAAACTATCACAAATTAATTTGGCAAAAAACAGTTATTTGATTAACAGACCATCAGAAGTGACCTACTTCTTAGATAATTTTTCTCAAGGTCACATACTGACAGCCAGTATTGGAGCCAAAAGCTTCCTAAGCCACATAATTCTCCTTTCTGTCTGTGCACCATCTCAAAAAATTTGGGGCCAAAAAAGCTCGAATGGAAAGTCTACTTCAGCAACTTTTACTTGCTCAAAGATTACCAGATGCCAGAAAGTAAAATTTCCATTTTGACTACATAATCAGAAAAATTAAGCAATATGTTAAGGGTTGTTCCAGACACTTCATGCGAAAGAATAAGCCTTCTTTTCTGCGTCTTCCACATTCTTGGCTAACTATTATCTCCCAAACATTCTTTTCATCAGATAAGAAGGAAGTTCCATTTTCTGATTCCCCAGTATTTGATTAAAACTATATTATTTACCTGTTCTAACAGCCAGACTTTAAAACATGCTATATAACACTCTTTTATTGTTTTCACTCCTTAAAGGAGTTGGTAAAATTCTCTCTTTTAGGAGGAAAGCAAGATGATGCATTAAGGAGAAAAAAAAAAAAACATTTTGATAGGTAGCCAAAGAAACAGATAAACAAATTGTTGCCTCTTCCAAAATTTAACAGTTTTGTCTCATTATTTTGAATATATGGTTCCTATTTAGGAAACTCCTGTCACCAATGTTTGTGATAAAATGTTACTAAAACACATATTTATAGTTTCTCTTTACAAGAGTTATATAAACCTTTACTTATTTACTGAAAAAAAAGTCATGCTTTTTAGTGATTTATTTCCTTTCTATAATAAAAAGCATTAGAGAAAAAGCCAGAAAAATTAGGAGAGAGCACAGAACAGTGCACTACACAGTGTGCAGGTGTTCAGAAAATGGTATTTTATGTTGATAAAGAGGAGGAAGAGGAAAAGGAGGGGGGGAGTATAATTCTAAGCACATTTATTTTCTAAATTTATGTTGCAAGGTAGGATTATTTTATCACAGCTCTGTATTTAATGTAAAATCAGTGATGAGGTCATCACCAAAATGTAAACCAGGCAGAAGAGAATAAGAACTAAGAGTTACTTTTAAACCATCCTCTTGGTAAGTAGAGAAGAAAATACTATTTTACATTCCATGATGAATGTGTTTTAGGAATTCAGAGAATTGGGAGGTTTGTTTGTTTGTTTTTTTTTTACATTCCAGGACATTTCAACATGATTTTCCACTTAGTTATCAATTGTCAAGTACCTACTATATGCCAGCAATATATTTACTAATTTAATCTTCCAGGTAATATAGATGGTAATACTACCATCTATTTTATAGATGAGAGACAAAATCAAAGAGGTTAAGATCTAATGGCTTATAAGTGAAAAAAATAAAAATGGATCATTGTAATTCCAGAGCCTGAGTAGAAGTAGATATCATTGTAGTCTGAGAGCCAGTGCTGTCTAGTGATATAGAGCATGAAATTAAACACCAGACTGTCTGCATTTGAACCTGGCTCTGCCACTGGCCAGCCCTATGGCATTACTTAACTTCTCTGTTCTACAATTTCCTCATCTGTAAAGTTGGTTATTTAGATGATTAAATAACTTAATATATCTAAGACAATCAGATCAGTCATGCCTGGTGCTGAGTAAGTACTACATAATTGTCTGCTATTATTATTGCCCAGAATCTATTCCCTCTCCTAGGAAAAACAAGCCACATTTTCCCCTGCAGAATTGCTCCTCCACTACTTAGTTCATGTGGCCTGAATAGTATAACTCTACACTGGTTCCTGACATAAATATATGCTCCAACCCTGCTCAGAGTAGTGAGGCCCTTTGATCACCGGTTCAAGAATGGGTTTAGGACTCAAGCTGGTACAATGAAACTTTTTTGGAACTGTTAGGGGGGCGGGGGGAAGAGTCTCTTTTAACTAAACTGAAAGCCATCAGAATATAAGTATAGAGTTTCTAGGAGCCACCTTGTAGAAAGAGAATGGGTACCATGTGGGACGAAGCATAAATAAATGATAGAAAAGGCCAGAACCAAATCTAAAGGCATCATTGGAGCCCCTCTATCCAGCTTTGGCTGGCAAAATCTACCCTTGAACTTTAAAGGCAAATGAGCCTGTTTTGCTCTTTGCTTAAGTCAGTTTGAGTTGGGTTGCTATAAATGGCAAGCAAACACAGTCTTGCTAATACCTCTACTATTCTCTTTTAAAAAGTTAAGCATCTACTCATTTTGAGCAACTCCTCCCACGCACCCTCCCTGCTGAAATATACTGAGCCAACATCATGAGCAGTGCTAAATCTGGTGACATACAATATAGCATTTGGTCCCCCATTTATCATCCCTACAAAATGGAAAAAGCTGGGGCTTGAGGAATTAAGTATATTTTCTGAATTCATATACTGATTTAATGACGCATTGCTTCATTTTTTTAAAAGACATCTAAGGTGGATTATCCAGATACAAGTAGGATTAAGAAAAATTCATGAACGCTGTTTGAAATCTCTTGCTGTGCTGAAGGATCAAATCCCCAATTGTTCACTTAAAAAAAAAAGAAAAGAAAAGAAAGAAAAAAAAGAAGAAGAAAAAAGAAAAAAAAACTATCCTTTCAGTTTGGTCCAATCATCAAATGTTATCATGAAAGTCAAGAATTTTTTTTTCTCCCTTTCCTATAAGCTTCCATAAAATTGCACTCCTCTCTTCCTATTTCATATCCATTACATGAAGAAAGATCATGGGGCAGAGAGAGACTTGCAGCCCAAGTATAAACACACACTTATCATTTGACCTTCACAGATAGACTTTCTGGCTTCACAGAAATGAGGCTTTTAGAAGCATAATTTTAGATGCCAGTTTCAGATCCCAAGTGCTACTGAAGCATGAATGTATTTTCACTATTACTTCTTAATATTACTAAATATGAGAAAGATAAATTAAATGTGAATTCTCTGATTCCTGGCCAGAATGCAAGTCTATGACATGACATGAAACTTTTGCTGATTGCGCTATCTCCTTTACCAGCAAAACTAGTTCTTACACAATCCAGTGATAACATTCGAGTCCACGCTTTAAGAAAGTGATCATTTTTTTTCCACTTGAAAATATCGTACATGAATTTGGTACAATGCACATAGCAGGCATCGCCATGAAAATAATTCCCTGTTACTTCAGATTGGTACAATCGATATTGTTTAATTTCCTGATATTGTCTTCGTGCAACTATCTCATAAGCCATATCAGTACCAGTGATCAAAATGCTGGAAAAGAAGCAAGGAAGAGGAATGATAAACTAAGAAAGATAAGAAAGTTATTAATAGCTTCAGAGTTAGCCAGCTTTGTTGGATAAAAAGGATGCAGTTGGCAGTTTCATAATTATCTCTGATTCGATATGACAAATGTAACAATAGCAGATGATGTACAGCAGAGCTCCAAACATACATCAAAACACAAGATCAGACATTCTTTTTTTATTCTTTTAATTTTAGCTTAATCTTTGAAAGTTTATCTGATTCACTGACCTCAGTGTCTGATTTTTCTTCTCTAGAGATAGGGTTTAGCTTGAGGTATGGAAGTCATGCTGAGCTTGAAAGAGGGTCAAGTGCCCAGAGCAGTGGGTGCTGTCATTGCCAAGAATCCCATGGAGTCAGCAGTCAAAATGCTACAAGGTGGACAGAGCCAACGATAATGAGATGAGAAAAAGAAGCCAAACGAGTCGATAACTCAGCAGGAAATGTGAAACAGAAGATGGGGCTTGAAGCGCAGAATCAAGGGTAGAGGGAACAGAGAACCTTGAATAAAGGCAAACCAGGAGTCGACAAAAGTGAATTCTGAAACAGAAGTCATTGGCCTCTGCTTCCCAAAGGCCTGTGGCCATTATGGCAAAGCAGTAATGTTTAGCAGACCAAAGAGGCAACGGACACAATTTTGAACTAAGAAGATCCTGTAATCCCCAAGCTGAAGTGCCAATGAAGAGACAAGAAAGTTCAGAGATGAGAAATTTAAAACTAACTACCAAATTTAATTTCTTAGTTATTCACCTGTGGAATATAAGACAGTAGATGGAGAATATGCTTTGGAATTCTGCAAAACTTGGGGTGAGATCCAAGTTCTTTCTCTGACTCTATGTGCTTTGGTTAGTAACTTTGCTTATCTAGAACCCAGCCTCCTGCGAAGAATAATAGTGCTTACCTCACAAGGTTTCAGAAAGATAAAACAATACAATTTATATAAAGTGCTGAATGTATTACCTATTGCATAGAAAGGGATGTGTGCTTTTTTTAAGAACAGCTTCATTTGGATAAAAATTACCTACTATAAAACATGTTAAAGTTGCACAATTTGATAAGTTTTAACATATGTATATATTCATGAAAACATCTCCACAATTAGGAAAATAAACATATACACGTCAGCTCTAAAAGTCCTCTCATGCCCCTTTCTTTCCTTCTGCTCTCCTCACCTTTACCCCTCAGCATCCCAAGAAACAAATGATATTCTATCACTGTAGATA
Organism: Eidolon dupreanum; assembly: GCA_028627145.1. Classification (NCBI taxonomy): domain Eukaryota; kingdom Metazoa; phylum Chordata; class Mammalia; order Chiroptera; family Pteropodidae; genus Eidolon; species Eidolon dupreanum. The sequence goes on from CM053509.1 coordinate 12,897,300, forward strand.
ACTTTTTATTATATATAATCATATAATATATATGTGTATACACACACACATACATACACACACACACACACATAATCATTTAGTATGTACTCTCTTTTGAGGGGGAAGGAGTCTGACTTCTTTCACTTGGCATAATATTTTTGAGATTTATTGTGTCAAGAATACCAAGACCACCTTTTAGGTTTGATGATTTGCTAGAAGAACTCACAGGACTCAACATATAGTCATGACCATGACTTTGAGTTATTGCAGCAAAAAAGGGATGGAAAGTATAATCATCAAAGAAAAAGATGCACGAGGCAGCGTCCAAAGGAAACCACACACAAGCTTCCAAGAGTCCTCTCCCAGCAAAGACACACAGGACACATGTAAATTCATCCAGCAATAAGTTACGGCAACACATGTCTAATACCATCCACCAGGGAAGCTTAAGAGAGCCTTAGTCACCAAGGTTTTTATCAGAGGCTGGTCATGCAACTGCCTCTGCCAAGCATGCACAAAAATTCCAAACCCTCCAAAGGAAAGCAGGTGTTCAGCATAAACTATATCGTGTGCAAAAACAGTTTACATACACTGAATCAATCTTAACAGTTCTGGGAAGCGTGAGAACCCACTTGAAATCCAAGTTCCCAGATGCCAGCCAAGGGCCAACCATGTAAGCAGGACTTTTTAAGGATCGCAGTCTTGGGACTGCTGCTGTTCATCTTTTCTGAACATGTACTCATGTTGTTGAATGTATAAACAGTCCATTCATTTTCACTGTTGAATAGTATTCCATTATATGTCTGTGCTAAATTTTGTTTATCCATTCACCTCTTGATAAACAGGTATTGTTTCTGGTTTGAGGCTATTATAATTAAAGATGCTGTGAACATTCATGGCCTCACCTTCGTATGGACGTTGTTTTTCACTGTTCTTGGGTGAGTACCTAGGAGTGGAATGTAGGGTCGTTTGGTAGGCGTATACTGAACTATGTATAAAACTGTCAAACTGTTTTCTAAACTAGCTGTACCATTTTACATTCCCACCAGCAGTATACAAAAGTTCCATCTGATATAACATAACTTCATTCTTCTGCATTTTGGATGTTCTAATAGGTTTGTAGTGGTATCTCATTGTGGTTTTTCTTGGCATGTCCCTAATAACTCAGTGTTAATCATCTCTTTATGTGCTTATTTGCTATCCATATTTCCTTTTTTTTTTTTTTTTGGTGAAGTTTCTATGCAAATATTTTCCCATTTTTTAAATGCTTATTTCTTTTCTTACTATTAAGTTTTGAGAATTTTTATTTATTATGGATAAAAGTCTTTTGTTCTATATGTGACTTGCCAGTACTTTCTCTCAGTCTATGGTCTTAATTTTGTAGATTGTCTTAATTTTGAAGAAGACCAACTTCTCAATTTTTTCTGTAAGCATCATGTTTTTCTATCCTTTCTAAGAGATCTTTACGTAATCAAACCCATACAGATTTTCTCCCATATATTCTTAATCAAACAGATTTTATGATTTGGGTCTTAGATCTCAATTTACACTATATTTTCAATTAAATTTTTATCATGCAAGATATGGCTGAAAGTTCTTTATTGTTGTTGTGTTTTCCCATATAGATATTCCATTGTTTCAGCCTCATTTGCTGAAAAGACCATTCTGTCTTTATCAAATTACCTTTTTGCTTTGGTCAGGAAACAATGGAGTATATCAGTGTAGGTCTATTTACAGACCTTGTATTCTGTTCTACTGATCTGGAATTTTTTTTCTAAGACTTCCTTTAACATTTCTTATAGTCTGGGTCTGTTGGTTAAAACATATTTCTTTTTTTTTTTTTTGTCTTTATTTTGCATTCATTTTTGAAAGATATTTGCTGGGTATAGTACTATGTGTTCTTTCTCTTCCTCCTCCTTTCACTCTTTAAAGATATTGCTCTACTGCCTCTGGCTTACATAGTTTCCAACAAGGAGTCTGCTGTCTTTGCTTCTATGTATACAATGCATCTTTTTCTTGGCTGTTTTAAATTTTTTCCTCTTTCTCACTTATTTTACACATTTTAATTATGATGTGCTTAGGATTTCTTGGCGTTTGAACTTGTTGCATCAGTAGGTTTACTCAAATTTTGAAAATTATCAGACATAAATATCAGACAAATTATCAAACAAAATTATCAGATAAAATTCATTCAAAAACATTCCTATCCAAATTATTTCTCTCATCTATTTTAAGGACTTCAGTTACACAGATATTAACTCATTTAGAGTTGTCCCCTGGCTCATTCATTGTTGGTTCCTTTTTTTTCTTCTTTTTTTTTTTACATGTCTTATTTTGGTTGTATATAGTGCTATATCTTCAAATTCACTTTTTCTTTTTAAATGTCTAATCATCTGTTAAAAACATCTAGAGTAGTTTTTCATCCCCAACATGACAGTTTGCTGTCTAGAAGTTTAGTTTAGGTCTTTTTATACCTTCTTCATCCCTACTTAACATGTTCAGTCTTTCCTGTAGGTTAAAATATGAAATACAGTTAAATTTTATAATGTTCTTATCTATTAATTCATTCTACTATAACATTTTAGGGTTGATTTTGACCATTTTTTCCTTTTTACTATGTGTTATAGTTTGCTCCTTTGCATGTTTAATAGTTTTTGATTGAATTATAGACATTGTGAATTTTATTTTGTTGCGTGTCTTGGATACTTTGCTTTTTCTGTAGATATTCTTGAGTTTTGATCTGGAACAAAGTTAAGTTACTTTGAATCTCGGTATTTTCAGGTCTTCTTTTTAAGCTTTGTTATGCAATTATACAGCAGCATTTAGGCTATGTCTAATTTTACCTCACCACTGAAGCAAAACTCTTCTGTGTATTCTATCCAACTTATCATGAATTTTGAATTTTTTTTCACTCTCGCTAATGGAGCAGAAACTATTTATGGCCCTGTGTCAATTCTGAGCACTCTTCCCTCTAATCATTTTGGATGGTTATTTCCCCAGCCTCGGTAGTTCTTCACACATGCACTGATCAATACTTGAGAGAGATTTGATGGCAATCATCATATCTCTGAAGCTCCTATCTCTGCAGCTCTCTTCTTTGTATGGCACTAGCCTCCTTGGCCTTCCCAGACTCTTAGTTCTGTCTCTTAGATGGGAGGAAGGCACTGTGCTCACTTGCATTTCACTTCCACGAGTTGTAACCTAGACAGTAATCAGGAAATTTAGGGCTCATCTTATTTGTTCTATGTTGATTAAAGTCTTAGAAATAGTCTTTTCATATATTTGTTTTCAATTGTTTCAATTGTTTTCAACTGTCAGGTAGTAAATTTGGTCCCTGTGTCTTCATCTTGGATGGAAGGAAGCCCTATATACTTTTTCATATCAACATCTTTCATGACTGAGTTACTTACTTGTCTGTAATCTATTATAAGGTATTTAATAAACATTAAAAACAATTTATGTTTACATATTTAAAACAGGGAGAGATCTTAGAGGAACTCCAGTTCAAAGACCTCAAAAAATTTTACTGCTTTTTTTTTAACCGTAGGCTATGTAATCAGAAGTCCATGTGTATGTAGGCTAAATAAAGCTTTTTTTTTGTTGATAAGAACATTAAAAAGAGAAAAACCATGTCTAGCATAAAGAATAGGACATTATAGGTTAGTAGTTCATTTAAAGCTTTATTCATACTATTTTTACTTTTTGTCAATCATCTCTCACAGTATCTCAGTTTCTTGATATAATTTTGGTGGCATTAAACCTGGATAACTCAAAATAATATAATTAAATATATTCAACTTCAACTAAAAAAATAATAATTGATTCAAAGGTGTTAACATAAAATTTGGTAGCTTAACACAGGAGCACAAATAGCCTAATGGTTAGTGTGTACCAGATACTTATTGAGAAATGAGGAAAGAAAAATGGATGGGTAAGAACATTTTTTATAGAATACATTCAACCAGGAAAATACACAGTAAATAGCCTGCAATGTCCTCATTTTACAGATGAGGAAACTGAAACTCAAGTTTAAATAACAATCAGAGTCGTGCGATTTATATATGACTAAATATGGATGTGAACTCAAATCATTTGAGTCTCAGTACTGATTATTAATTTACCTGTCAATTTGCTCAGAATAAAAATGCCTTCAGTATGAAACATTTCCATATATCAGAATATAGGACTGAGATAGAAGTCAGTTTTCAGCCCCAACTCATCAATCATTCACATTGTCACGGAGTATCTAATCTATGATATTGTTTGGGCACTGTGGAAAACCTCAGTAATTAATACAACTGCTGTTTTCTGAGCATCTATTCTACTTCATTCACCATCTGAGGTGCTAGAGATACAGAGATGAACAAGACAGATAAGATCCTGCTCTCAAGGATCTTTTACCTTTTATTTGGAGAGGATAGAGGTAAAGTGAAGATAAAAAAATATATATATGTATAGAAATATAAAATAACTTTAAATACTGATGTGATAACATAATAATAGAAAATAGTGAAGAATAATACAAATGAATGGATTTGTAATATGCATTGGCAGTAGATTTCATAGGACTTCCTAATGGAGGATATGAAAGGAGTCAAGGAAAAAATTGGGGTGGGGGTAGGGGCTAAATGTAGGGAAGAGCATGTAGATAGAAACCAGACAGAAAAAGAAGTCAAAAATTCTGCTTTGGCTTAACTTACTGAGCCCTGAATCTAATATTTCAGACATTTCCAAGATTATTATAGTGATGCTGATACACAGACCATACTTTGAGTAGCAAGACCTTAGATAACCAAGTTGAATACAGGTAGAATAGAGATCTGACATTCAGTAGAAAGATAAGGGATTAAGATAAAATTTTGGACCATTAGATATATTCTTTAAGGAAAGTCCAAATAGAGAATATATAAAAGAGTTAGTAAACCAGAGAATTTAAAGGAAAATCCTATAAAACAGTAGAGAATGTATAAGAAGCTGGCATTTGTGGAACACAGTGTGAGTGCAGAAGAAGTTAAAAACAAGGGATTAATACAAGTTTCAGGAAACAGGATGTGAGCTGCTCACTACACCACAGATCCTCTAGGCAGATAATATGAAAAAACGCTTCCTCTGATTCCCTTTTGGCTGACCCAAGCCTGATGCATCCTATAGGAATCATTTGGAATTTTAGAGTTTTAAAAAAAATCCATGAAGGCTTGGAGTGAAGGACAGAAGATGAAGCCAAAAAGTCATTAGAGTTTTGACTGGTGAATTTTAAATATAAGGTAACAGCTTAAGAAGTCATTTTTAGACTAATGGCTAACTGGACCTTTTCACAAAAAGAAATGGAGAAATATGAGCACATCCAGGGACTGAAGAAGCTAAAACTATTGAATTTTGACTGAATGCTAAGTTAAAAAAGAGAAGAAAGATCCCCTAAAGGGCCATTCAAAGCATTTAAATTCGAGCTTACCAAAGCATGTACTAATGTTTTAACAGCTGGAGCATTTCAGCATTCTTTTGTTTTAACAGTTTTAATAGCTGATGACAAGAGGGCAAGGTTAGACACCTAGAGAGAGCTCAGCCTCACAGGCAACACCTGAAGTGAGTGAGAGTCTGTTTTGATGGTATGGAACAGTATCTTCTGAAGAACGAAAACGTTTAACAGGCTGCTCTATATATTGAAATTGAAGTGGACTGCCCTTATACTTGACCAGCGGACTCCACAAAGTTCTAAGCAATGGTACTGCAGTTGCTGAGTTACAAAAAGGGGAGCAAATCATCATCAATGAATACATATCTAGTGACTATAGCATGAGAACACATGTAGTCTGTGTTCAGACACCACATAAAGCAAAATAGGGATTTGGCCATAAAGGGGAAAAGGGATTTAGTAGTAACCCAGTCTATTCAGTCAAAGCAAACTGAGAAACTAAATTAGGCTCTGTTCCCCTTTCTCTTTCTTATGTAAGCTCTATGCCCTATTATGCCCATTTGTCTACAAACTCTCATGTTTCAATGTCTTTTACCTTGTACAGGGGCCTAAAATTAAGTATGACATTGACATCCTCCCAGGAGCACATTATTTAGCAGAACATATGTTTTACATTCCCCATGCAAATATGAGACAGAATGCTAAGTTTTAGAGCTCTGGTACTTAAACTTTAGCATATATTAGAAACCTAGAGGGCATATTAAGTCAAGACTGGTGAGCCCTTCCTCCAGAGCTTCTGAATCTGTAGGTTGGGATGGGAGAGAGAATTTGTAGCTCCAATAAGTGTCCAAGTGTTTCTAATGCTACTGGTCTAGCGATTACACTTTTGAGACCCACTGTTTTAGAGGATGGCAGCAGAGAGAAACAGTACTTATAGCTGAGGTTAAATTCATTGAGAGAGTTAACCACAAGTTGGGTCTTGAAGTACTGAAGATTCCAACATGGGAAATTAGAGAAAGAAGGTTTTAGAAATGGAAGTGATGAAATCAATAAGCTAAAAGTACAAAGACTTTTCCCTGCCCCTACACTTTTGTGGTACTTGAAGATCTAAGAATAAAAAACAGAAAATAAAAATTTCTCATTTTCACAATTCTTGAAAAATTCAAACTTTCATAGGAGTTCTTCCAGATTCGAAATTTGCAAGATCTTCTCTAATCTCCCTATCTTTTGCTGCTTTCATTATAATAACAATCCACACTCAAAAGTGAATAAAGGCATCATTAAACAAAATGCTAGAGAAGAAGTTTGGGGAGCTTTTTTTGTCCAAAGTCTGACTTTCTTCTTAGACATTTATGGTCATTTCTATTGCATTCTCCTTTAACTACATATTAATTTGGGCCTTTGTGTGCTTTTTGCTCTTGTCCAGGATAGTTACAATTTTAAAAGAGACACAAAAGTACTTTTAAAACAAAATATGAAAAAAATTAATTAGAGGGCTATAAAGCAGTATAGATGAGGACAATGCAGAATATAACACAATAGTCTTTAAATCAATTTAATGAAACAACAAAAGAACAAAAAATATAAAAGACATTATCCAGATGCTATTCAGGGCTTTATACCTTGGGAGAAAAAAAAAAGACAAATCTGATCCTTAGTTCAATTTTGGAAATAAATATTCTACTCTTTAATTTGTGAAAGCAGAGTTTACCCTAATTCTGGCCTCTAGGGTCCTCAAAACAAAGACATGGAAAAGAAAATATTTGGAGAATAATGAATGGTCATATCTGCCTAGAGCCTAGATAGAATTCTGGGAATGATAGAAAATAAAGCTGAAAAAGTAAGTTGAGGTCAGATTATATACAGGATTTGGGATGTCTAGAGAGAAGAATCCGGCTATAACCCTACCAAGAGAGTTTTATCGTCCCCTAAAACAATACCTGCCTGAAAGAGAAACAACCAGGACAGTAAAGTAGGAGAACCTGTTATATCTGTCTATTCAGCAACCCTCTTCTCTTTATGAAAGTGTCCTTTTCCTATGCCATGTGGTCCAGCAAGATTGTCAGTCGCAGTGCCTCACCTACACACTGGCTGTGTGAATGGACATGAGACTTGACCTATCACTGTTCCCCATTCTCTAAGCCACAGTGGGCACTTTCCCAAGTCAGAGATTATCAATTTCCTTCCAAGAGATTAATACATAAAATTTGGGAACAGAGTATTTCCTTTCGACTCTTATACTGAGGAAGATGAGCCGAGGGCTGCCATCAACCCATCACCATGAAGAACACAAAGAAAAGCAATTTAGGGATGGGGGCAGAGAGAGAGTGCCCTGACACCATCTTTTATGACCTTTAATCTAGTAGAGGTAACCCCAGGGCTACTCCTGAACTTTCTGTTTTTATAAGGCAACAGATCCCCCTTTGTCTTCATTAAGTCAGTTTGAGTTGATTTATGTCACTGACATTACAGAAATAATAAGGTAATAATAAAGGTATGCTTTTCACAAATGGTCAAAAAAAGAAAAGCTATACTCCTTGTGAGTCTTTGGGAACCTCACCTTTCAAGAAAGTCACCTTTCGTCCTGAGTTGTGGGATAGGTGAGGATTTTTAGGGTATCCTTAAAAAGACATTATCCCCTCTCTGTCTGAAAAAAGAGGCTGTTGAAGTTATAAAGAAATAAGAATAAAAGTGGGAGAGAGGAACGGGCAGAATGAGAAAGAAGGAGAGAGGAACAAAGAGAAGAAATACTAAACTGAAATCAAAGTCTAAAGAAAAATTCCAGGCAGCGGCTACTGAAGTGTCTTTTGTCTAAGGAGTCTGAATTTCTTCAGAAATTAGCTATTACATGCAAAGAATATTAGAGATAAAATGATGCCACCAAATCCATTTCAATGTTTACCAACACATATTTCAATTTGAAAGGCTGATGCATCCATTATAATCAAACCAGACTCACAAACTGACCCCTCGGTTTGCAAATTGCACTTCTTACAACAAAGGATTCTGGCACCAACTTTAGAACAATATTGCCCAACCCCATCCAAAAACCATCCCACAACTCTGCTCCTCCCACCATCCTGTGACTGACCTTATATCAATTACAGTTCAAATTAATTTCCCTTTCAACTTCTCTCCCCATTCCCTTGCAATCCCAGTAAACATCAAGTCTCCTCAGTCACAAAATATTTCAGCAAGAGAGCGAGACTCCATCAAGCCCTGATAACCTTTCTTGCTGCAAGAATAATAGAATGGTGGCCTTCTTGGGCCTCTTTCATCAATTTCTATTAACCGTATCTTTGCAAGTTGTCAAGCCACTCATTTGTCCTTCCTCCTACAGAGATGCCAGTGGATTGGGGCAGCAGGGAAAATGTAAGAAGTGTGAGTGGGAAAGGAGTGTAGAAGGGACTGCAGGTACAAGATGACTGGGGGAAGGGCATCAAATCCTACGTGACCTGTGTGTGATGACCACAATCACAGAAACTTCACTTAATCTCACCACGGCTATTAAGAGCTACATTCCAGGTTGCATCTAGCCGCTCGGAAAGATAACTGCTTTCCAGACTTCAATATACCTTGAGAGAATTAGATTTTTTTAAGCCAAAGATTGAATTCCTTCTTACTTCCCTCCTTCTTCACTATAACCAGGGCCTCATGCAAGCAATTTTATTTTCCTTGTGCACCACGCAGATGACATCCTGCTAAGTATGCCGGCAGCAGGGAAGACTAAAATACTAGATCTGTGATGCTGTTTGCTAGCTGCTGGTTTTGCTTACCTATTTCCACTGAAGGAGCTGCTGGAAACAGCCTCAATCAGAAAAATTATAAAATTAAGAGCTCTCTGAAGCTTCCAGGGGTTGACTCAGGCCAGCAAAGAGTGGCTTTTACTTTTAAACCTACACTATTTGCCTTGATGCATTTCAGCTGATTTTATTTCTTCGGTGGGTTATAGAGGGAGCACAGAAAAGGGGAAAATTTTGTTGCTGAACCCTCAAACAATCAAATGTCACTTCAAGGTTTGAGAGAAAATGTACACATTAAGTATTGCGACTTCACCATCTGCAAATAGCATGTGGTCCATGAAACTTCAGCTAATTTCTCAAACAGACCCTGCCCCTCCCTCCCTCTTAGTGTTCCCATAACATTCTGTTGCCACCTCCACTTATATCATCTGTGACATTCTATGACAATTACCTGCTTGCATACCTATCTCCTCTCCACTATATTATGGGTTCCTTAAAAGCAGCATTTGTGTTTTGTTTATCTTTATCTCCCCTCTCCCCTGCATAAAGTCTGCATAAGGCTGACGATCCACAGATCTGGGTTAAGTGAATGAGGAGACCTAAATCAATTTCTCATATATTCTTGGCTGAAGGACCATAAATTTGTTAGCAAAGAGTTTTTTCACCCTGGAAACTAAATCAAACATGTGTATAATCAATAAATGCATATAGGGCTGGGACTCTTTTTAATATATTAATCATTTACAAAATAAAAAGAGTAAAATCGTGAATTACATCCAGATCATCGTTGTCAGCTCAGAGGTTTGAAAAATATCCTCTGGTAAATCTCAAAACACCCCTTTAGACTAAGTGTGCCTGTCCCCTCCCCATCCCCCGGGGGGGGGCATATATGGTGGGAGTATGCCAGTGCTAAGCATTGAAGGTCTGAGTATCATCTGGTGCAATGGGGCAGCACGTGTGGGGGGGGCCAGGGGAGTGTAGAATGAAGGGCCTGGGCCAAGGAGGAGAGACCAAAGGCCAAACCACCTAAGCAGACAAGAGCTACACCCTCCTCACGTGGCTTTCTTGAGTCTGTCTCACAGACAAGGCCAGCTTGCCACTTTCCCAATTTAGGATCCCTTTCTTCTAAACCCCCCAAACAGAAGGAAATAAATACCTAAACACCCTAAACCCATTGTTTTATAGCTTACGGAATGAGAGCCAGAGTGGTGTGACTCTGTCTCCTTGTATCAAGTTCACAAAAGGTGGCAGCTACAGGCAAGGCTGGTGTTCAGGGGGCTCCCCCTGCCCTGCTCTCGCTGCCACCACCTTGTACCTCACCAGAACCAACCCCACTTTAAAGACACTAACAGGCCACTCGCCTTCGGTCCTCCCAGGGTGACCGCTCAGACGGATCAGCTTCTATTTTTCCTTATCCCCCATCCCTTTTAGTCCTTGGTATTCAGGATTCCTATATTTTTCTTCCCTCCTCAGGGATTGGTTCTTGATCTTTCACTGACACTAATGCACAAGGGTCTAGTAATAAAGTCTTAAGCTAAAGCTTGATGCTCTAGCTCTAAAATTCCCAGGAACTGGTAAAGGATTAAGGGTTAATGGGACTTCCTCAGAATCCCTGAAATCTCAGAATCCCTGAAATCGTGGCTCAGGGACTCCGAGGATGTCACTAGATTTGACCTCAGTCTCCTGTCAGACTACTAAGTAAGACAACCAGACAAGAACAAAATGAAAAATTTTAGAATAACAGTAGGGCATTTGCAGTAATAAATAAGTCAAAGGTAAAGAAAAGTCGAATGGAGGTGGAGGGATCAGGGACCCCAAGGAAATAGCGAGTGCCTTAAAATGAGAAATGTCTCTTCTGCTGGACATCTCCTCATTCTCTTGGTATTGAAGAAAGAGCATGTGCTTTCTTAGCAGACAGACTTAGGCCTTTGCATTCATTTATATATTTAATAAATACTTCTCAAGAGCCCATTCTGTACCCAGGACTGTGCAAAGTTTGACTTCTGGTTTTCACTTGGTAAAATAATTTAATTTATTTAGAGGCATAAATGCTTGAGAGAAAGAGCAAATTAGAACTTTGAATTGCAGATATGTAATGGTTAATGGTCACACTCTGGAATGAGCTAAACATTGGTTCACGTCAAAGCTGTGACACAGCCTGTTACTTACTCTCTTTCAGCCTCAGTCTCCGTTTCTATAAAATGGAGTTTATGATCATTATAATCTCAGATCACTGTTGCACAGATTAAAGGAGATAATGGATGCAAAGCACTTACACACTTTTTGTCACAGAACCAACATGCGATGTATATCAACAATTATTTGAATAGAGGGAGGCAAAATCGGAATGGAAGTGGTAAATTTCAATATCATTCATTTTATTTTATAGCAACAGGAAGTGACTGTAAAATTTAGTGAAAGAAAGAAAAGAGAGATGAAAAATCAACATAAAAAATGAACTTTATGGATGATCTCTGGACTCTGAATAACAACACCTCATCATCATAGAAAACCAGGAATTGTTAGAACTGTGCTTCTCAAATAATGCATATGAATCACCTGGGGATCCCACTAGAATACAGATTGTGATTCAGTAGGTCTGGAGTGGAGCCTGAGATTTTGCATCTCTAATAAGCTCTTGGCAATGCCACATGTCCACTGATCATATTTTGGAGTTGTAAGGGTTAGATAAAATTAGAATTTAAGCTATATTTACATATATATGTATATATGTAAAAGGATGTAGTTGGTTTATTGCTAACATATGGGAACATATGTATGCAAGTACTGTAGGCATACATGTACATATATTGTATGCATATTTATATGTTAGTATTGAACTAGTAGCTGGTGTTCCTAGTTTTTGTTCCAGTTCTGCCACAAATTAATGGCATGGCTTGATTTCTTCTCCTGGCTTGGTTTCTTCATTTTCAAAAATAAAGGTATTGGGCTATATGTTTTCTAAGTTTCCCTCCTGCTTTAACTTTCTATTTGAACATTTTTTCCACTGGGGAGAAAAAAGAAATTTACTTACAATTGAATGAGATTTAATAGACAGAAAAAGTAATTTTTGATCCTCAGATGTTTTGTTCACCAAGCCCTCAGGAAAATCCTCATGGAAACCACTGCTTGGATTCATTTAAAATGTAGAAAATGTAGAAAATAGTTTTTCATAACCAAATATGAATGTCAATGAAGGGACCATACATAGATATTATTTAGAAAAACAGCATTAGACTTTTATTTAAAAGAACTCCGTTCAGCTCAATGTCATAAACAAAGCCAAGTGTTCAGCCTCAGTCTTTACCGATTCCAAGGAATTTATGGGGAAAAGGGAGGGGTGTTGGCGGAAAGGAAGTACAGCAAAAATCTTTAAAAGCATCCTGGAAAGAAAAGTCACCTTGGCAAATACTTCAGCTTGGAGCACCTCTTAAGTCAGCATAAACACTTAGACACACTTGTTCCTACAACGCGAGCTATGCAAATCATTTATTCTTACAAGTCCTATCAAGTGTATAATATTTATGAGCCAACCAACTTCATAGCTAGCCTTTCACCTTGTCCTATTTTCCTGCATTCTCAGAGCTAATGCAGCCTGCCTTACACCTCTCCTGGATCCACTGTATAATATGAAAATGAAGCCATTAAAAGCATTGCCTCTGATAGAGAATCCATAACTAAGTAAAGAGATTAATGATGAGAGAATCAAGACCATTCTCTAATTCACTCACACCTGTTTTCTGTTTTTAAAATTCTTTCCTTTTTCGGACACTGTGCAAAATATTTAGAGGTATCTACAAAATAACAAATGGTTCAAATATTTTGACAAAATTTTTAAATGAGAAAAAGAGATATAAAAGACACTTAAAACTGACCTTGCCTAAGTCATCTGCACAATCGCTTTTCATAACTCGAAAATATTCTCTTCTGGCACACTGCTAGAACCGAACTATGCCACAAAAGGCCAGCCTGGTGCATGGTGCTGGATAATTTTGCATAGAGGCAATAACTCTACCTATTTCAGAGGGTGTATTAAGAATCATCATTCCCTTAATTGAGATAAAAGTAGTAATAAGCAGATAAACAAAAGATTTGATTTTTTTCTGCCCAAGATCAGCACCATATTAATAATATTTATTCCAAAATTTAGATGAGCACTTCTTTAAGAAAATAAAGTACTTTGAACTATATTCATGTTTGAGATTTGAGTCTTTAAAAGCCCAATGATAAATTGGACTAAATGAAAGGTAGGGCTAAATTAGGCATATCTATGTATGTGCACATAATTACACAGAATATGTATGTATAATTTGCCTTTAATGGTATTTCCGTCTATACCTGAAATTCCCAGGTGTCCTCAGATAAGGACAGCTTTGTGCCTTTAAATGGAGCCCTGTTACCATGGGAATATCAGAGCTCCCTCTCAGAATAGGATTTAGCTCTGACAATTGAAGAAGATGGAGCATTTCAATTAATCTATAGTCTTAGCACCTTCTAGCACTACAAATTTAAAAGCTATCAAGTTCGGAGGAATTGCTAAGTTTTGAGAAGATAATGACTTTTGGCCACGTTTCAAAGTGGTATATGTACATAAATAAATATCTACTCAAACCTTTATCTTTCAAAAGCCTGTAACATGGAAGTATATAATGCTAGGTCCTTTCAAAAACAACTAAGTAGCATCTATTAACTCATTCCCTGGTTCACTCATTCAGTGTATGTGTCTGTGTGTCTGTGTGTCATGTCTTGTAGATATCTCCAGTGTCCAGCAAAACCAATGGGGCAATATATATATATATATATATATATATATATATATATATATATATACACACACACACACACACACACACACACACACACACACACACACATTTCTCACCCTCAATGATTTTGAAGTACAGTGGATAATTTTTTAACATGTTAAAAGGTGGGAACACAAGGATACAATAAGAGAAGTAGGAATTGGAAAACCAATCAGTGGGTACAGAGAAAGGATCCTGGAAGGTCAAGTGAGTTAGAAAATGTTTCTGGCAAGACTTCAGAAACAAAGAGGAAAAGATGGTCCAGGATCAGTTAAAGTAATTAAGTCCCCTCCCTCCAGCCACACTAACAAGGATTTAGAAAACATGAGGGTCTCGAGTCAAGAGTTTTTTAGTAATCAGCGGGTATGTGGCCTGCAGCTTCCCAGAAGGGCATGCTGCAATCACAGCTTAAGCAATCAGAGAAGCAAAGCCAGAGCCGGCAGAAATATAACCACAGAGGACGCAGCTAAGGGTTTGCCTGAGACAAAGCTCAGAGGGATTTCCTGAATGTTCCCAATATTCAGTGCTTGCCATCAAGGCCAAGAAGTGGCACAGAAACTAGCATCCCTCAACATTTCACAAACCCATCTAAGTCTCACTGCCCAATGGAATGAAACAGAACGAACTCGAAAGACTGAAATCACCTTGGAATTCACAGTGCCCATGTGTCCACCTAACGTTTTTTAAGTAGCACTTTCTATTTCCTCATATTCTTCATTGTAAGAATGCTTATCTTGTATGTACTTTGGGCATTTCCTGGGACTGCTGGGACAAGAGAAAGCAAGTCAGAATGGTATTGAGAAAGAGGAGAAATAATAAAAGATCCCCTCTCTGACATTCAAAACCCTGGTGGTTTTAGCAAACAAAAGTGGTGTAAAGTGAATATCACCAAATTAACGGCCCTAAATGCAAGCAGGCGAATTTCAAAATGCTTAGATTGTTAGTTTACTTAGAGAAAAGTTGTAACTCCATTTCTCATTTGATTGTCCTTTCCTGGGGTCCATGTGGCAATAAAGATTAAGGTCTTAATTTCTGCAAATAAAGAACCTAGTTCTGAAAAAGGTCCATCCCAACTTTAGAGCTATGTAAACTTGAGCTAATTAGCTAATCTCTCTAAGCCTCAGTTTCTTCATCTGAAAATTGGGGTAATGCAATAGTTTATATTGTTTTCTCTGTACCAGGCACTACAATACCTTTAAACAATAATTAATTCATTTTACCCTCTTCATACCCAAAAACTTATTCAAGAGAGATTGAATCATAGGAGGTGCAAGTGACCTTTCAAAATCAACACTGTGTTCTGAATCTTTTTGTGACTTAATACCACACATCTGTGGACAATGAATCAGACATAAACCATCAGTGATACTATTTGAGCTAAACTTCTGCATGATTCATAATTTTTAAAGTGTGCAGTTAATATTATGCATGTTATTCTCCTTTCTTCCATTCTTACCAGTATGTGCCCACTTGCAAAACAAAAATGCTAATAATCAGTAATAGTCCTATAAAAGATGTTAACTGTTTAGTCACTGACCTTGCTCTAACCCTAAAATTTTGTGATTATTGACCTCTGTTGCATCTATCCTAACCACCCTCAAAATTATCTAGCTGTTTCAAATGTCAACATCATCTTGATGTAGTCACTGCTGTATACATTATTGTTCTTTCTTGTGTTTCATGCCTTCATATTAGCAAAATATGAAATTCTGTGAAAAACAAAAAAAATCCCTTTGATTTTTTAAAAACCTTTCTAAGCAGGAAACATATTTCTCATTCTTGAAAACTTTCCTATCAAGAATTTAGCAGAAGCAGGTGTACTTATATCATTTTGATATTATCATTAATGTTTACAAACAATGTACTTCGAAATCATGATCACTCATATTTGTTTTCATTTAACTCCCCCAGTGCTCTGCATCACAGATTAGTGGCCAGAAACGAGATATAATTCCCTAATCCCTGCCCGCAAGGCCCACATAGAATCTAACTTTAAGGGAGGAGGTTTGACTGATTGTAGATGGGTTATGATGTGGTGTATTGAAGGCTACTGAATGCAACTTACAAAGATTAATAAAAATCTTTATTATTTTAGTATATTAAAAAAAGAGAGAAAGATTGAATTTGCTCAGGGTCAAAAAGTAGTATGTGGTAGAGCGAGGATTTGAGGTCAGAGAATTGAGCTCTAAGACACATACTATTAATCACTAAACTGAATTCCTAAAATAATACCACCTGACTCATTAAGAAGTTTATTTGAGCTAAGCACATGTATTATTAGTCTGCTAGGGGTGCCATAACAAAATACCACAGATTCGGTGGCTTAAATAAATTTATTTTCTCACAGTTCTGGAGGCCAGAGGTCCAGGATCTAGGTGTTGTCACAGTTGGTGACAAACTCTCTCTCCCTGGCCTGTAGATGGCCACTTTCTCACTGTGTCCAAACATGGCCTTCCCTCTGTGTGCACGCATGGAGAGAGAGGCATCTCTGGTGTCCCTCATTTCTCATAAGGACACCAGACCTATCGTATTAGGGCCTCGGCCCTATGATCTCGTTTAACTTTAATTACCTCCCTAAGGGCCCTGACTTCAAATACAGTCACATTAGGGGTTAGAACTTGAACATATAAAATTTAAGGGGACACAATTCAGTCCATAACACTAAGACAAAGAATTCAGCATAGTAATTGATACACATGGTAAGTATTCATATAGTAAGCACTCAACAAATAATACTTATTAGTATTTCATACATTTATTTGGTCAACCCTAGAAATTATCAGGTTTAGTGGAAAGATGAAACGGGAGATTTTGTTTGTTAATTCCATTTGAGCAAGTCTCTTAATTTCTATCTTCTTAAACTGTGAATTAAAATACACCCATCATTAAATAACAGTGGGGCCATGTGTTAACAATTATATTCTTACCAAAATGAATAGAGTCCAAGAGGGAGAGCCTCTTTTGCAGAAATTAGTTTATATTTTGGAGGCTCTAGTGCTTCCTGTCATCTTCATAGGCTGCAGATAGCTACTGTCCTGTTTCATGGAAACTTAAGCTCTCTTCTCTGAATGGCTGTCTGAAGAATGACAAGGCTACATACTCAAATCCCAGCACTTCCTCTGATGTTCCCCACTTCCAGTGGAGAGCTCATTATAAATGGGCCTCCTGTGAAGCTTGTTAAATCTGCTGCAAGCACATAACCTATGTGGTCCCGATTGTTACTGTTCTTTTCACAGAAGAGGTGAGTACCCACTGTGCAATGCTTTCATTTGAGGTGGCTAGGGTCAAACAAATCTGCTAAGGTTCCACTTTTAATGTATGTAATTTCTTTTAATCCCTATTCTCCCATCTGTTTTATGGTTGATCACACTAACTTGAGCCCCTGCTGAAAACTGGTAATTCCAAGCTTTCAAAAAAGGAGGACAAATTATCCCTCCACTTATAAGGATGAATTTGCAAGATGGCCCAACTGTAACCTAGGTTTTCCCATGATCTCTCTGGCCTTTCTGTGCTGAGAGCTACTTCCTGCCTAAGATTGGCATCCTGATGAATTTTATGTAAATGTCATCTTCCTCTCAATAGTGATCACTCATGATGTCTCCATAGGATAGGAACTTTATCCTAACCTCAGGAACTATTGATACGAGTATCTAATGAGGTTGTGAAAATATTTTTCCAAGATCGTTAAAAGTGGATTAACTTCTATTGTGCAGTGGACATGGTGTTATACTACCAAAATCTGAGAATGTGGGCTAGGTGACTGTGAAGGGTATTTCCCAGCCCAAGATTGCCACAAAGAGGACCCTGCTGAGGAGACAGATATATGAGGCTGAAATCCAGCCAGGAACTTGTTCACCAAGCTGTGCACCCTGGCTTAGGACAGTGTCCACCTGAAAGAACAGCACTTTTTCTAACTTGCACAAAGGGGTTAAAGAGATGCTGTTCCAATCCTACAAGCCTAAGAGCTGACATTGTTCACTCCACTTTTCAATTTTTTATAACAACGATTCTATTCTACAATGATTTAATGAGCATCGATTGTGTGCCATGGCCAATGTTCCCCATTCTTCCTGAAAAATGTGAAATAATTAGTGGTATTTAGGATCTTTGATTCCGGGCATTATTCTGAACTAAATACAGAATAATGATCTCTATGCCTGTGGCTTAAGGGAGTAACAGTTCACATCATTAAATACTGTCACATCATCAAAAGCATTTTTTTTAAATCTGCAAACTAAGGAATATTTCCAGATTTGAACCTTGATATATCATGACATTGTGTATCTTTACCATATATTTTAGTTCTTTCAGCTATATTTCTTCCCCAGATACTATCATCTTAAAGCAGGAGTCAGAACGCCTGAATTTGAGCATTAGCTTTATACCTTGACTCACTTTTGACCTTGAATACAAGTCCCTTGAGTTCTCAGGGCATTGCCTTCCCTCTGGACAGTAAAAGAAAAACTAGCCTCTGACTCCAAAGGGATGTTGTGAAAATAAATGAAATGTAGGTCTACAGAGTCCCTTTAAGCTCTTAGAAATGAAAGAGTTTAAAGAGATATAACGTTTTAGTAATTATTCTTTATTTGTTTTCAGCCTTACAAGTGAGAAAGAAAGGTTCCACCTTAGTAAGTTTGGAAGAATACACTCTCACGGACTACTCCCCCCAATCTGTAGCTTTTTCTCACCTACATTTACCAAATCTATTGTAATTATGGATGTTGACTCAGTGAAATAAATAAGGATCTGCCATACTCTCTGGCAAATAATCTACCACCAGTCAGCTATCATATAATACATGCCCCTACAGTGGCTGTGAAAAAAAAAACTCTGATGAAATAGAGAGTTACATTGCAGAAAAGAGAAAGCTGCTAAGATAGAGTTCCCAGCTAGGATAATGATCTGACAGAGTCTAGAAGTCCTGAGGTAGAAAACTTCCAGTACTTTGTTTTAGAAGAACTAAAACCACATTTTGCCAGTGTCAGAGCTACTGTCTTCTAATGCCAAAGGAGTTCTGAATAATCAGCTAAGACTCATGATACTGTCTCTGCCCCAGGATGAAGAGTTCCTGACAGGTGATACAGATAAGTGCTGTATCACCTGTCACTTTATCTTTCGTAAGAGAGCAGCGTAATCCACGGGGCTCATGTAAACTGTTCTGTGGCTTCGATCCCATTCAGATATTCTAGAGAAAAGGTGACAGACACCAATTAAAGGTAAACACTATAGTTAAGAGATACTTACAATTGGTGGCTATGACTAAAGATGTATTTGGGCAAGAATTAGCTGGAAAGACATATTGGCATGCTGACATGGGTTTCAAAGCTAGTGGATCAAGCTAACATCCTTGTCTTGGTCTCACTGGGGCCCATGTTTATTTATAGGTTTTGCTTTTCTTCATTTACTCATACAGTAGATGTTCATTAAGCACTGTAAAGAAAATCACTCGTGGAGCCCCTCCTTTTCTTCCTGAGCAAGTAGCCATCCAATTAGAGCCTAACTTTTCCAGTCCATTTATAGGGAGGTATGGTAACCTAAGTTTATACTCACAGAAAGTGAATAGAAGTGATAAGAGCAACTTCATCATCACTTGCTTTAAAGAAAATTCTTGATTGGGATGTCTGCTCTTTCCTGCCTGGTTACTGAAAATGTCAAAGTCAAGCCTACCTATCTGCCACAGACTGTTATGTGAGATGAAAATGAACATCTGTATTTTGGAGTCTTTGTTACATCAGCTTACCCTGCACCTTTACAAATATAAGTTCCTTCTGGGTACTAAATCCTGTGTGACATACTGGGGATTCAGATTCCAAAATACACATGTCACATGTCCCCATAGAATGTATAGTTTAATGTCTACCCTAATCTTCTGTCTCTTCTGTCTGAGAGTTAACACCTGTGGAACAAGTATCTACCATACTCAACCATCAAAACAAAACAGGGCAGGGAGCAAGGATATATTTGTGGACAAAGACCTAGATTCCAGTGCTATGCAGATCTACCTTCAAGCCCTTGCTCTGTCTTTTCCTAACTATATCCTTAGGGCAAATCACTTAATAACTCTTGTAAACCTTATTTTCCTCCTCGTGAAGCAGGAATAATAGAAATAATAATATGGACCAAATAGAGTTATAGTATCAAAAGGATTAGACATGTAAATAACTTAAACTGGGGCTTGTGTATTACCAAGTGCAATTACCAGAGTTTGAACCTTCCACTGTTCTTGTTAGCTCTAATTTCCATGAGAAGGGGCTTACAGCAAAGATATGAACATCATTATCTTATTCAATCCATATTACGTGAGGTGGGTATCACTATTCCCATTTTGTAGATGAGAAAACTGAATCTCAGCAGGAACACCACTTAGTAAGGAGCTGAGCCAGAATCTGTCTCCTGCTCTGTCTGATTCCAAAGCCCCATACTACTGTACCAAATGTACCACAATCAAGGTCAGTAATCAAGGATCAGCTATTAGTCCTGTAGGGGCAATTCTTTAAGGTCATATTATAGATTTTCCAGCTCTGGCTGCCAGTAGATAAGTTGGCATCCTTTCCTATGTTCCCATGGCACTTTCTACTTCTGTTAAAATGTAGTCAACACTGTTCTACAATTATGTTTGCTCAGACACTCCCTACTAGAGCAAGAACAAGATGAGATAGGGGCAATTTCTTAAATATCTCTGTCCCAGGACTTAATATGATGCCTAATATACACCAGGCACTCAATGGATAATTGTCATGAATAATTTCCATGAAGAAATGAAGAAATATTAAAAACTCAGGTATGAATTTTAAAAAAACAAAACTACTAAGGTGGTTGTTTGATGCAAAGAAAAAGGAGGCATTCAGTTTTGAAAATAAATGAATGGTAGTAAAGTATTTAATAAAATCCATTAAACATAAGATATTAATACAGAGAGGCCCCATGATAGAAATGAATTTTTTCCAAAAGTTGCCTGCCAATTGCTTTGACCTCAAAAACAATGAAATATTATTCATTGTCTATAAGGATCCAGCTCACAAAAGCTTTTTCAACCTCACCTGAAACTGTACAATTGGATTAGGAAAAAAACTGTAGCAAAACAAACAATATGGTTGAAACACAGAAAAGAAAAACAAAACATAAAAATCAAAAATAAATTTTAAATTTAACTAGAGAAGGCTAAGGAAGAAAATGTTGACTTTTAAAGGTCCTAAGTGCATTTACTGTGCCTTCTCCATGGGTTTAGAGGTTCAAGGCACTAGTTCTTTACTCTCCTTAATTCCATATCAAAGCTTCCAGCTATACTGAATAGTCTGGATTAGTCCCTTTTTTTCTCGCAAGTGGAACAAAGAGGAAACAAATTTTTCTATAATAACTGGAAAAGAATTGAAAAAAAAGAACTGTGAGTTGCATAAGGAAGGTTAAAGGGAAAATAAGGTAACTGACTAAAAGATAGTTCCTGGTGTAAAGCTGACCTGTGATCAGTAAAATGTTAAGAAAATGGAGAGATGAGGCAAAATCTTCATAATACTTTATTAATAGGAAAGGATAGCAGGAAACACAATGATTCATACCATTCTTCCATGCTTGCCAACAAGCATTAGGCTAAGGAATTCTGGTTGTTATTAAGAACAAACAGAAGGAGTAGAGACTCTGTTGTAGGGAAGGAAAGAAAGTATAGGGGAGGGAAGGAGTGTAGCAGAGAAATTTCCATTGACATAAATAGGTTAATTGTAACTTGATTTTTTTTTAAGTTCAGAGAAACTCAGCTGATGTTCTCCAGGTGCGTGGAGAGGATAACACAAAAGAATAATGTAAAATGGGTATTTAAATTTTCTGAAAATAGAAGGAAGAAATTCCCTGACCTAATATGCATACAAAGGCTATTACGGCAAACCAGGAGATCAACATTAATTGCTGTAATGAGATAAATACATTATTATAGGTAGGCACCGGCTACCATGAGAGCGAAGAGGAGGGACCCATAACTCAGACTAAGGGGGAAACACTTTGAACGCCTTATGTAAAAACTCAATAACTGTTAAAAAAGATAAAAACTTAGTAAATTAAGAATCCCAGAAAGTCTTCGAAGCTATTCACATGGGCTTCACAGAGTAAAAGTGATGCTTACCGGTTAAATAAGAGATTTTTTTCCTATGTCTTGGTTAATGCTCAAATGCTCCCTCTGCTCCCACCCCACCTCTTTTTCCCTCTCCCTCCTTTTCCCCCTCCCTCTCCCCCCCTCTCTGTCTCTCTCTCTCTCTCTCTCTCTCTCTCTCTCTCTCTCTCTCTCTCTCACACACACACACACACACACACACACACACAGAGTCAATATAAACATCTCTGTCAGCACCAAGGACAGCAGCCCTTGGTTTAACATAGGTGTCTGCGATCATTAGAAACTGGGTATGTTGATGATACCCAGCTCAGGAGCTCATATGAATTCAGATTAGAAGTCTTTGGAGCTTAGCACAAAGTTGTAAGCACCTAACCTACAATATTACTTTTCCTGTTCAGAATATGATTATCCATATTTATTAAAACTGGACATTTTACTATGTTCTCAGAATAAATCGACAAAACTGACAATCAGAGGTTACTAAAGCTGGAAAGACCCTTCAGGAGTCTTCAAACCCAGCCTCTTCTTAGTGAAGGTGAGAAGAATGAGGTCAAAAGGTCATGCATATAGTTCCTAAACATATTTTAGTCTGGATATTATAGAAGTAATGGTGCTTTATGTACTTAAAAAATTAAAATTGAGGATTTTTTTCCAAGTTCATATTACTTGATGACTTAGGGTTTTGATTCGACTAGACTCCAATAATCATTTCTCACATAAAAAATGCCAAAATCAAAATGAAAAAAAAAATCTATCCTTTGACCCTAATGTTACCATGTCCTAACATCAATTTGACAATGGTATATCAGCTTATGGAACTGTTTTTTTTATTGAAAAACATGACTATGAGTTCCACACCTTATCTGCTACATGCCAAATGTTTCAAAAATATGACTGAAGTTTGTCCTTAATTTTTTGTCATGAAGAGAATTTTATTACTTGAATTTCTCTGAGATACAAACTTAGTGGAAATGCATGTAACAAGTGTATCCACATTTCATTCAGGCATCACCTTTCTTAAGAAGCCTAGCACTTGAAGTCTGAATTATGGGTCCCTCCTCTTCACTCTCATGGTAGCCCGTGCCTACCTATAATAATACATTTATCTCATTACAGCAAACTTATCCTTTCAGGGGGTTACTTAAGGGTAGATGCAAAGGCTTTTCTATTCATGGTCTGTGTTTTATAAATATGTTGCATAAAAGTCACTGTACTATGCATTGGAGATGTAATATGATTAAAACATTATTCTTTACCTCCAGAAGTTTAAAGTTTAATAAGTGAGATAGAGAGAAGAAACTTATACTGTATCATAGAGAGTAAAATAAGCTCTGATAACTTACAAGCTAAGATTAAGTTTTAGTTCTACCATTCCTAAAATACCTGGGTAAATTAATTAAAGAGATACCGGTGGTAATATCTACTACTTAGAGTTGTTCTAATGATTAAATAAGGATAAGTGAAAAACTATTATTGGTCATAGTAAGTGCTAAGTAAGTATGAGCATAGGGACACAGTTGTGATACTGATGATGTGCACACAAGATACTGACCAAACAGAAAGCAGGGGTGTGTAGATTTATTATATTTTAATCCAAGAAATAACTACTTTGGAAAGCTGTAAAAGTGTGATAAATGTACTAATGAAAGATGAAATTAAATCATTTCATTTAACAAGAAATGGTTATTTGATTAAGCTAATGAGGTCTGCAGCAGTGCAAAGGAAAGTTAGAGAAAGAATGTGGCACTTCCCTTAAGGCAGGAAAGATGAGTTAGGCGCTGACCACGTGAAGAGGGACAGATGATAATCTAGGTTGGAAGGACACCTTTTGCAAAGTACTTTTAGATAAGCATGGTGTGCTTTCAGTTCATCACAAATAGTTCTGTTTAACCACTGCATCAGATCAAAAGTATGCTGAGGGGCATACAAAGATGAGGCTGGAGGGCAAGCAGTAGCCAGCTCGTGAGAATCCCAGGTGTCCTGCCAAGGAGCTGGCATTGTATTCTGAGTGCAACTGATAACCATTAAAGAATTTTATTCATAGAATTGATGTAATAGGATTTGCATTTTATAAAGATAACTCAATCTGTAATGTGAAGAACAAGTTTGGAGAAGGTATAACAGTGAAGTGTTGAGACCAGAAGCAAGATTTATGGCTAGGAGACTAGTATAGTTATCTGGGAAACAGCTAAAATTGGCTGAATATTTTCTGTCCCAAGAGCTTAACACACAGTGTCCGACACCAAATTGGTGCCTAATAAAGTTTTGTTGAACTAAATGAATAATAGGAAAAGGAATTAACATACCATAGTGAAAAAGAAGCAGCATCTCTGTTAACTACACAAAAGTCATGTATATCTATTCTTCATTTCTGCATCTTATGCTGTCTTATATAATTAAAATTTGGGTAGCCCCTTATGAGAGGAATGTAAGGAGATAAAATAAGAGAAGTATGATCACAAAGTGTATTCACTCTGTACTACTGGTGTTTAGCAGTTAGGATTAACACCCGCTTTTATGCTAACTCTAATGTCTTAGGTTTTATACGTGCATATAACTTATGTTTCCTGGGCCGTGATTTCACTTACAATCTGCCTTAAAGCCATGAAATAGCAGAAAATGTTAGCATGTATAAGTCTATTTATTTATATCAGTGCAAATCTATATACCCATTTCTAACTCCATATTTGCATATCATACCTAACTTAAAAAGAAAAAGCTGCAATATAAAAAAAACTTATTGGTTATTTAGGTCCTCTATCTCTGTATAGTGTCTGTTTCTGGCTCCTTAAATCTTTTTTTCATTCACTGTTCAGTTCAGAATGGTGCTTGCCATGGGATTCTCAATGCTCAAGACCGCAGCCAAATACATCTACATAGGGCATCCCCTCCTTGTCCAATCTATTACAATTCCAAAGGACTTTCAAAGGGCCCTATGACTTCCAGTGTCTTCCCAAAGGCTGTGTGTTTAATTTCCTCCTGACCCCCCACTTCTTGGCATCCATGTTAGAACAGGTGTGAGCAGACACAGGCAGGTCCATGGAGCCCACGGTTCAGTGCTGGCACAAGATACGGGTTATTTTCCTGCTGGAGATGACTCCAACAACGCTTTCCAGGATGCCAACTTCCAATTAGTGTCATCATTTGCTCCATGTCCTGGGGCATATGTCCAGTTTATCATGAGCAGACTCAGGCTGTTCTGAGGGATGGGCATTCAAGCCAGAAAAGGATGCTTTTTCAGCTTCCTTCTCATAGTCAAGGAAGACTGATCTGTCAGACGAAGACAGAGCCACTGCCGTCCAATGCAAGGTCAGCTCCTTGTTCATAAGCACAGATGCTAATTTATTCTCCAACAATGAAGCCAAATGTGTTTCCAGATGTTGAGCTATGAGGCAATTACGATTGTTGCAGACACATGAGAAAAAAAAGGAAATCCCACTGCTAAGAGCGACAAAGTGTCCTCAGGAGACCATTTGTACTGGGGAGTGTGTTGATGCAGTCAGCAAAGTAAAATCTTTCATCGAACAGACTCAGAATTACCTTTTAACAGCTAATGCATTGCTAACAAAAATAAAAATTCTTATAATAAATTTCTTAAAAACCACAGATTTCTCTACAGCTAACATGTGCAAAACAAGTGTGTGTGGGGAGGAGATTTATTTCATAAAACTATATTCACATGATACCATAAGTCTGTTAGTTGGGTCAATTCAATGCCAAATATGTCAAAAAATCCTGGGATCAAGTCAACTGCTTCTTCTGTTATTGTTTGTTTTTACTCAATGAATGGGGTAAATAAGCAGTCATCAAGGGGTGACCCTGTGTAGGCAGGGAGCCTTTATAAAGGCTTCTGTTTCAAACTGCTGGCAATCTTGGATGCATGCCTGATGCATGAGTTCAGTAGAAGAAATTAACGCAAAGATATTCCTGCCTGCTCCACTCTCGTACGTGGGCCTGGCCCACATACACAGAACTCTAACCTTAGCAACAGCTCCTTGACTCTTTAGTCCAGACCACTGGCCACCTATATAGTCTATTCTCTCACATCCTCATATCTGACTCAGAGAAACTTTATACA
>CM053509.1:12923924-12944625 GCA_028627145.1 Eidolon dupreanum
TCTGTCCTGAGTGCTGCTTTCCTTCACTGTAAAACAAAAGCCCTAATATCTCTTGTGTAGGATTGTGTTGAGGATTAAAGAAAACGCATCAGAAGCACTTGCCCATAGGTATTCAATCAATGATAACTTATTATCATCCCAGACCCCCTGAGAGACCCACCAGTTAATATTTTCAAGGTGCCCTCGGGTATCCAATGCAAAAGGGGCATCAAAATTCAGGGACCACATTGTACAGAAACTAAGGTTCCAACCCAAACTGTGATTCTATCCCTCAGGAACAATCCTTATAACTTCAAAACAAGTCACACCTGTTGAGAGCTGACAAGGTGTCTTTTGTGATGAATAGAATTTGGATCTCTTAGGCCTTTCCAACTAGCACACTGCACCATCAATAAATATTCCCTCCCCTTTCTCCTGAGAGATTCTTCAGAGTCTAAAGACCCCTGTGCTGCCTAATCATTTGCTACAGCTACTGGTGTAAATTCCACATCCTTATTGAGCTTATCAAAACGGGTGCCCGAAGATTACTGTTACATTTCATTTACAGAAAGATAGCTCTGAAAAAAAAAACATTAATAAAATTTTTGAGGCTATATCTGCTTCTGTGATCCTGAGATATTGGATATTTAATAACTGAGCAGAATTTAAAATGTCTCCTGTTAAAGCAGATGAAATAAACAGGAAGCAAATTACAATACAGCCAGGCCCTTTACTTGAATACTCAGGACCTACAATATGCCTTTCAAATAGATGCCCACCACCACTGTAGTCCCAGATGCTAAAGACTCCTTTCTCCCAACCTCCCCAGAACTTTGGAGCCCCTCTAAGAACACTGAAATTGAAGAAATGCGTGTTCAAAAATTGAAAGAATGTAAGAAGCTGAAAAGAAAGACTAGTTTACAGCAACCAACCACTGGGGCTAAGCCTTAGGCAAAAATACACCTAACATTAACCCTGCAAATATATTGCCCAAATATATGTCCCCCAATGTTTCCGGATTATGTTCATCTCCCTCTGTCACTCCTCCTGACGTCCCATCATTCAGAGATTTTATTAGTTTAATGAGCGACATTCATAAAAAACAACAGAGGGTGTTGGGCTATCAGATAGGCACAGATCAGGGCAAATAAACTGAGATGATTTCCACAAATGCCAGGCTAAAATCAAAAAATGAATTTAGGAAACTATAGACCACAGTGCTTCCAAAGAGATTCTAAAAGTAAAATTCCCACAAGATGGATAGACTGAAAGTGACCTTTCCTTCCCTAGATCCCCAAGACTAGACTTAGGTACATTGACAGGGTCATATCAGCCTGCACACACTGATTCCTTAGAGCTAGAAAGATAGGAAAGGAAATCAGCCAGTGGAAATGGTTTTCATGAAAACCAAGAACCTCCCAAACCAAAACCAAGACAAAGCTGAGTTCTCAGTACAGCTTAGGTTTTTAGAGACCTTCCCAGCTTCCTAGTAATAACTTAAAATATAGCCAGCATAATAGCCAAAATTAATCGAGTGTATTCCATGGGTGAGCCAGCCTCTCCTGCAGCAAAAGTTTTATACACGGTACCTCATTTAGCTCTCACCATAGTGTTCTACAAATAGGCATCTTCATTATTTCTACCTTACAGATGAGAAAAGTGAGGTTTTGAAAGGTTAAGTAACTTGTCCACTGTTACACTGGAGGTTTAATCCAGAACCTGCTGAGCTACGTTGCTTCCATTCTATATTAAATGTGGAGGGATATGGACCAGACAGCACAGTGGAGAGATCTAGCAGAGGAGAGAGAAAACAGAAGGGTCAACTCTCAGGAAATACTTGGGAACTGCTGTAGGCTGAATAATGGCCACCTAAGATGCCCATGTTCTAATCCTCAGGACCCATGAATATATTGCCGTATATGGCAAAAAGGACTCTCAGATGTGATTAGATTAAGAATCTTAAAATCAGGAGAGTACCCTGTATTATCAGAGTGGGCTCAGTGTAATCTCAGGGGTCCTTATAAGCGAGAGGTAGAAAGGTCAGAGACAGAAAGAGATCGGAAGATGCGATGCCACTGGCTTTGAAGCGGAGGAAAGAAGTCATGAGTCAAGGAAAGCAAGCAGCCTCTAGAAACTAAAAAAAAGACAAGGAAACAAATTCTCCCCTCTAGTCTCACGAAGGAGCTCAGCGCTACTGGTAACTTAATTTGGGAACTTAAGACCTCCAGAACTATGATAATAAATGTTTATATTAAGCCACTAAGTTTGTGGTCATTTGTTACAAAGTTAAGAGCAAACTAATACAGAAATTGTTCCATACAAATCACATGCAGGCTTATTCGTCTTCTGGTCCCTGGAGGAAGCATCTCAAAGCATGTAGCTCAGATTTTAGGTGAGAGGCACCAAGTCCGCCTACCACGTGGCACTTGTGTGTTTGCATTCCCTCACCACACTTAACACGAGTCTGACACCCAGAAGTCTTTTCCAACTTACTGAGACTCTTCATCCCGTGAACAGCAGTTATTTATTCACATCTGTTGTAGCAACCGAGGCATCGCAACTTTTCTGATGTCATTTCTTCCTCTTCCACTGACCTAGTCTCCTCAAGAGGAGATATCATATCTTTTTTCTCCTTTCTGTCACCCCAGCACCTAGTACAACACCTATCACAGGGGTGATATCTAAGCACAGAGAAAAGAGGAATGGGGAGGGAGAAAGAAGCATGAAAAGATAGATGGCCCACAACCTATATATGTGTACTGTATAAAATAAAGCTAAGTGTGTGCTTCATGCTCACATAATTCACCCTAAGAAATAAATCTGTCTTTACTCCAATGTGTAAAATTTTTTCTGCTTTCCCTCCACAGTCCTCAGACTTACATATTTTAAGTCTCACTCTATATACAAACTAAGTCTGCAGAGGCTTGAATTATGATACTTGTGAAAATAGCAGTCAAACAAGGTTTGTGCTGTCCTTTTGTCTAAGTGTTGAAACCGATTTCTACCTACAAGATCCAAAATGAATTTGCTCTCTGGATTTTAGCCATTTAAGGTAAATCTCCTTCTCTGCGGAAAAGCTTTTATCATTTCCATCCAAAGAAAGCTCCCTTCTCAGAAGTTCTATAATAGTTACATTATGCTTACTGATTTGGTACCAATTTTATATATCTTGTATTGTTGGGCATCTTTTCTTAATGCCTTGTCTCTCTAATTAGATACAAAGTAATATCCCCCTGAGGCCAACTGACATCTCTGGAGGGACTTCTGCATGTCAGGTACTGCACTAGACTCTGGGGACACAGTGATTTGAAGAAGTCACAGTTCTGTCTCACATAGGGTTGACAGAAAACAAAAACCAGATGTTTTATCTCCTTATAGCCTCCCTGTCCCCTCACAGAGCTTAGCACAGAGAAAGTACATATCTATTTGTGTTGGTTGACTGGCTTCTTGACCAAAATAGATAATAGAAGGTCTAATGACAGCCACATCACACCTCACATAGTTGGCTAGAACCTCGGGGATTATAGGTCACCTAGGCCAAATCTTTGATTTTATAGATGGAGACAGTGAGGCACAGATAAATGAAGTTATACAACAAATTATACAACTAGGGACAGAATGAAGGATACATCCATCCCTGTCTTTTGTCTCCTAATCCAGTGTGCCTCCTAATTGGACCCAGAGGTGACAGCTAAACTAAATTCTGGGAACAGCTCAGTTTGACTCAGTCTGAAATCGCTGCAAAAATGCAGGCTTACTAAGCTGTGCAGACATCTGATTCCACCCCAAGTCCTCACCCACATCGTCGCTTCTCACTGTCATTCCCAGCAGTAAGAAGCCACAGCTGGTACTAATGACTTTAAGGGTCATTGGAAAGCAATTTATTTCATTGGAAAAAAAAATAAAGGAAATGTTAATATCACAAGATCTATGCCTAAAATGCCCCTGGGTACATTTCCTCTCTGACTTTATTCTCTCTCTCATTTTCAACTTCTTTCCCCCTCTCCCCCTTTTCTCCATGTCAGGTTGTCAGGATGACTTTGATCTCAGAAACATGCTTCTTCTCCCCTTTGGTGACTCAGACAGACAAAGCTCCCCCCTGCCACCAGGAGACAACTCCACAGAAACCCAGTAATTCTTTCAAGTCTGTGATCAGTCTCTGTGCTCGGTCCACCGGGGCAGGGAGGGTCCCAAGCACAAAAGATAATAGATGCAACTCGAAAGAAAAGCATAAGTGTGCACGCCTATCGATGGGACCATAAAAACCTGAAGCCAGCCGTTTGTCTTCACTAAACCCAGAGATCTCAGTTTCCTGGACCTTCTATTTTAAGACAACCTCTGGAAACCAACTTTCATATCACACTGGTAAACATACAGCAAATAGAGCTGGTGTTATTCAAAACAGCACCTGAGCTGTGGCCCAATTACTTCCAGCTGATAAGAACTGCATTTCAAACGAAGAAGAGATGATTTCGGCTGAGGGAAGCCCTTTGATAAAGGAAAATACAACTGGGTCTCTTTTCACCTTCCATTTTCCTAAACATTATAGTTAATTCCGGGTAATAAAAAATGTGAAGTTTAATCAATGACAAACAAACATTTTGGCAGGGAATTGAAAATGGTTTATTGGTGAGAGATAAACAAAAGGGCATTATCCATTTAACAGTCGCCCTGGTGCCAACTTTTCTTTGTACCTTACTTGTTACCTCGCCCTCACCCTAGCACAGCTGTGTCAGAGAACACATGAGGACAAAAGAAAAATGGAGATGCAGAGAACTAAAAGAACTGGATGACTGCCCATAAATAATAAACCTCTATTTGTAAATCACCTACTTTTTGAGAAAATTCAGTTCATTTAAAATGTTTAATGGATGTGAAGCGCTCTGAGTTCTATAGAATAAAAGCGACTAAGTCAAAACATCTTTGAAAACAAACAAGAGAGGAGAAACATCCATCACATCCTCGCCCTTTTCCACCTTCCAAGAAGTAGCAATCTTAGGCCCTGGGAGGGGAACCATAATTTTTATTTGAAAACCTCTCAGGGCGGTCTTTTTGTATTTCCCTTTCTTTCTCCGCAGATCACAGCAGCAATTTTCTTTTATCATCAGCTATTTATAGTTTTCTTTTCTGAAAACCCTGGCCAGAAAGAAACTGGGCAAAAAGCATTTCTTTCAACAGCCACATTATTTTGTAGTACTCTTCAAAACTATTAAATACAATCGAAAGAGGCAAAAAAGAAAAAAAATCCCCCAAACTTTTTCAACTCATTTTTTTTTTTTTTGGCACTTGGTCTGTTCTACCTAGAGAAGTAAAAGCCAAACAAATATTCTCCTCCTACCTCCAGGAGTTGGCATAAATCTCAGTCCTATTTCCTGTGTCTCAAACATTTCACAGAAGCTTCAACATACTCTAAAGAGACTGGGGTGTACGTGATCAAGATTTAGAGACCTGTCAGACACCAACAACCCCCTGGCATTTAGGCATTTCTTTCGTACTCAGAGTAGAGTGGTTAAAACATGGATTTGTGGTCAGACATTTGTGACTCCAGATTCTGGCTCTACCTTTTGCTAATTTTGTGACCTTGGGAAAAATACTTGGCCTCTCTTGACCTCAGGTGCTTCATTCAGAAAATAAAGATAATTTAGCCCTTAGCAAGTAGATATGGCTTAGCATCTTGTGATCACTTGAAACACTGAGAGTGCTTATTTTTCTGCTATGTTGCCTCTTCCAAGACTTGTACGCAAGGTGACGCTTCACAGGCTACTGTTAGTTAGAACCATGCAACTGAGTATTGGACAATGTGACATGGGCAGAGGTAACTGAAGTCACTTTCAGACCTAGCTATAACAGCTCTCTCTTCCTACTGGTCTCTTCAGGGCAAGCCTTGTAGTCAGGTATAAGCCTGAGCCCCTGTCCACTTGGATGCCCACAAGCAGCAAAGTCCCCTCACCAACCTGCACTGAGTGTGGACCATGGCAGAAATCAACCTTTTTAAGTTTGAGATTCTGAGATTAATCTGTTGCTGCAGCATAATCGAGCCTATCCTGACTAATGCTCCCTCAGTTCCGGTCCTCCAAGAAGCAGACACAGAGTTAGAAGCACAAGAAATCTCTTAAAAGAAACCCCCGTGACTGTGATAGATAAAGAGGAGAAGGAAGAGGAGTAAGCAGGGCGAGACTTCAGACAGTGACACAGGTCAGGTATGACATCCATGGAAGGAGACAGGGAAGGAAGGAAGATTGGGTAGGTGGAATGTCTGACACTGGCGCAGGCCCAGGAAGGCCAAGGCCAAGGGGTGGGGTGCTCCAAAGGAAAGAGCATTTCCCCTAGAGGAGTCCTGCACTGGACAGAAATGTCCCACCTCTAGCTCCCCCCAGTGACCTCGGTCATTGACTAGGAGCAACTTGGCGAGCACAGCCTTAGCATGAACAGCATAGTGGGTCCCAAAGGTGTCGGCTAACAACATTCTTTGTCTCAGGGTCCCTTTCGAAGGGAGATGCAAGCTGTGCACCTCCAAGGCTGCCACAACCCCTAAGTAAGAATAGCTATTTTTCACCATCCCATAACTCTCTCTTTTATGTGTAACCAAGGCTGTCTGCCTCACTAGAAACAAGCTCCCTGAGGGCATCGTCAATGGTTTACTCATCCCTATACTTTAGTATCTTCATGGGTATACAGTAAGAACTTGATGAATGCCAAATGATGGAGTGAGTGACAGAACAAGTCCTTGGAGGAGCAGAGGTGGTCCCCACAAGGTTCATGCTCAGAAGAACTAGTCCCGAGCACAGTGGGCTATTTCACTCACCCCCACCCCTCCCCCCGCCACACACACACACCTGAAGTTGTCATTTCCAGGCTGGAGCCAGGAAAGAAGTTCACATGCGCCAAAGTACAGCAAGTCCTCGGATAATGTTTTGTTCAACATCGTCTCATTATAACGTTGATGAGGTCAGCAGGAACTTAACTCTTGTTTATATCAATCAGCCTACAGTAAAATCGGTATCATTGTATTACAGGTCATTTCACTTAAAATCGCAGAACCTATCGACAACGTTGAGGACTTACTGTACCTCAGGCTATGGAAAAAAAGAAAGCGTAATGACAATTTCCATCTCCTCATTCTGAGAAGCTCTGCGAAGCTTTTTTGGCACTTTAGATTGGCTGTGCTGGGTAAGAAAAGATGGGATAAAGTCAAAAAGACAAGAAGAAGGAAGATGAATGAGCAGGATAGAGTGGCAGAGCCGAGACCTGGAGAGTAAGGAAGGCTACAGATGCTCCCAGGACTTAGAATCCTGATCAGAAGTGTGTGAAATATTGGGAAGAGGTAGATGAGTTGGTGGCTTTTTTTTTTTTTTAAGGCCTCAGTCTAAACCCCCAACCCGGAATAGCTGTGTGATCCTCGACAACTCACTCAACCTCTCAAGTACTAAAAAATTTACTCTGGGAAGGCTGAGCTCATGTCTGCCTTCTTTTTGCTCTGTCCCCAGTGCCCACCTGGTTCTGGGAGCATGAATGATACCCAAGTTATGTCATACAAAGGTCTCAGAATTGCAGTCAGATTGTCTGGATCTGAACCCTGGCTTTGGCATTGACTACGTGACCCGAGGCAAGTTACTTCAAGTTACTTTTTTCCTGCTTGGCTTCCTCATCTGTAAAGTGGGTATATAAATGGTCATTACTTCATGGGGCTATTAGGAAGACTGAAGCGAAATAATCCAGGTAAGCACTTAAAGCAGTGTATGGCACATAGCATGTACCCAATAAATGTTAGCTCTTATTATTATTATTGTTGTTCGTTGAGTGAGGACATCTCTCAGACTTCCAGTTTTCTCACTTGTAGAAGGAGACTAACCATCCACCTTAAATATTTGTTCTGAGGATTAAAGGAGATAATGTAAATAAAAGTTTAGGTCACTGCCTGACACAAAGATGGTCTCAAGAAGTGATAATTACTCCCTCCCCCAACCCCCAAAATTTAACCCAAGGATCGCTCTATATCTAATTCTTCCCCTTAAGGTTCTTATTCAAGGCTGCCATAGCCTTTCCTAGAGCCTGCATATCGGGGTCTCTCTGTAGTACAGTCACTGGAAAGACCTAAGCCCCAAGGATGATCTTGAGCTCAGGATTAGAGTTCCACTCCCTTCCCTCTACCTATCAGCCCCCCTGAGCTCCACCCAGACATCGGAATTTCCCTCTCTCCCTCCATTCCCACTTAGAGGATTCAAAGAAAGTATAAGTCTCAGCAAACACATCTTTCTCCTTGGCTCAGGCCCCTCAATTGCTTTCTTCAGCTTCCACCCTTTATAGATGCCTCCATCAAGCTGCCTTCTGTAATGCATTCTCCACTGGGTCTCTGCTTACGGCTGAAGCATATTGTGATCCAGCTTCTATGAAGAGTATTATGCAAACTAATGTTGCACTCTACTCTATTCTAAATCTCTAACTTCGGACATTGTTCTAGAATGTCTAGAAGTTCTGAAGTCAATGGAGATTACAGCAATCAAAAATACAGGCATCTGCTTTCCACCGCGGAGGATGCCACCCTGGCAATGCAGTGCTTCCATTACAGATGAGTTCACGTCGACGCTTCAGAAAATGCTAGCGAGAAAGAGCAAGGATTAGGCAGGTGTACGTGGCTCAAATCACTGACAACAAGAATGGCAGGGCACTGAGGCCATGAATCCTGCCTCTCAGGAAGAAAACCCCTTATTCTCTCTTTCTGGGGATGACTGGATTCAATCGCCAATGGCCAATGATTTAGCCAGTCATGCCTGTGAAACAAAGCCTCCATAAAAACCCATCATTAGGACGGGGTAAAGAAAGCTTCTGGGCTGATGAACACATGGAGATGCAGGGAGAGCAGCACACTCAGAAAGGGCATGGAAATCCACACCCTCTCCCTGTACCCTTGCTCCATGCATCTCTTCCACAGATCCTTTTGTAATAAACCTGGAATTTAGTAAGTAAGCTGTTTCTCTGAGTTCTATGAGCCCCTCTAACAAATTAATCAAACCCCAGGAGGGGTCATGGGAACCTCTAATTTACAACCATGTGGTCAAAAGCACAGGTAACAACCTGGACTTGCAGCTGGCATCTGAGGAACAAAGTGGTCTTATGGGACTGAGCCCTTATCCTACGGAATCTAAGACTATCTCTGGGTAGTAGTGTCAGAATTGAATTGAATTTTAGGGCTCCCTGCTGGTGATGTCAGAGAATTGCTTCGTGGTGTGGAAACCACCACCTCTCCAATACACACACACTGAAATTGG
Source organism: Eidolon dupreanum (assembly GCA_028627145.1). Lineage (NCBI taxonomy): Eukaryota > Metazoa > Chordata > Mammalia > Chiroptera > Pteropodidae > Eidolon > Eidolon dupreanum. The sequence continues at coordinate 12,933,173 of CM053509.1, forward strand.
TAACAGAATCTTAGTATGTGCGTCTTGGTTTAATTAATGTCCCCTTTCCCTATTAGAGCCACAAATGCATGGACTATGGACTTTGTATCAAGAGTCGTATTTGCGTAGCACAGTTCCCGGTACGTAATAGTTCTCAGTCACTATTTATTGAATAACATAAGCAATGAAATAACACACGCAAAATGCCTGGCCCACGTATACCACTATCAAATAGCCCTCTCCTTCTTCCAGGTTCAATGATTCACACTAAATAAAAGAAGCAGAAGCATGGGTGATGTAAAACAATAAAAATCCCATAAGTATTGAGTTGTGGAATATTTTTACACTGACAATTCTTTCAAAAGACCACAATGAAGCCACGCGATGAGTATCTGCCATGAAACTCCACGTCTTGCTCCACACATGTTCTGCTTCCAAATCCAAAAAAATGCCAAAATGTCCCTGTCCTGGTTCTGATACAAATCTTCCCCTTTCCCAGTTTGCTATTTTTCTCTCATTTTCTGTATTCCCCTCTGCACAAGAGCCTTCAGAGTTCACAAACCCTTCGCAGACAATACAATCACTGTGCGCAATCACTCAAAGTCCAGACATTGGAAGAGTCACTATGACCCCTCCAAAAAAGGTAAAAGTCCATGAAAAATACATCATTAACATCTCCCTCACTGGTGAGAAACCATCTTGTCTGCACCCTTTTCATGTGTTGCCCAAGCAAAGGGCCTTACCCAACTGTGGTTCCTCAGTCTTTTAACTGTTTGATGCCCACCTATCTACATAGCCCCTCTCAATGAAGGCTGTGCTTCTAGCTGCATTGACCCTTACCTGCTTGTGACACAGAACGTGAACTGGACTTTTACTCTTTTACTCAAGGGAGGAAGAAAAAAACCTTGTTTGACTCAAGACTCTCATTTTGCTTCAAAAGCAAAGTAAACAATGAAAACAGAAACTACAGATAACTTTTTCCATTCCCAATTTCCTAAGCACAGGCACTTGACACCCAAGTGTGGTTCAGAGTTCATCCCATCCACAGATGTCCCATGCTCAGGGCCTTGCTGTGCTTTTGATGATTACTGACTGCAAAATAAATCTGGTTGAAGTGTGGTTCTTGTCCTTGGTCTCACCACCTCCTTTATATGTAGTGCTTTTCTCTTTCCATTGTGTGAAGCCACTGACCAATGTAAGCTTTGTTCACTTCTGCATCCCACCTCCCAAACCCTTGCAGGAGGCCACCAAATATTATTTCAGGTGGTTGGAGGGTCCTGCAAGAGCTCCCACATGTTGTAAATGACATGCAAGGAACACATGCTGAAACTACGAGGGCCTGGTGTTCACTAAACTAGGCGATCTGGTCTCAAAAAGCTCACAGATGTTGTCACTCTCAGGCAATATTTTTCTCCCACTTTTTTAGGCATAGCAGGTCTCTATTTTAACTCTATACATTCATGCCTTCTCTCCTTTGTCCAGTGAATGAAATATAATTCTTTGGTAAATTTAAGTTCTTGTTTAATGAAGGTTAATAAATTCATACTTAAAGGGGCTTAATGCTTTGCGGAAAAAAGTTCAGGTGAATAAAAGGCTGGATATGGATCCCAAGACCTAAATTCAGAACTGGCTCTGATAATAACTTGCTAGACTAATTAGGCAAGTCCCTGGACAACTGTGAGTTTAATTAATCTCACCTTACAACGCAGAAATAAGACTTGCCCTTTCCCATCTCCCATGTAGATTATAAGGATCGATAGAAAAACAGCAACAAAACTACTTTAGAATAAAGGCAGCAGAGAAATCCAAGGTTAAATGCCTCACTTATCATCATCATTATAATCATCACCATCATCATCACCATCATCTTTACTCCAGTGATGGCCTTAACGCCATTCACGTTGTACTGCTGCCACCTCATGGCAGAGCTAAATGAACTTAGGCTTTCTTCAAGGCGCACCATCCGGTTTTGCATTTGCTTAAATTTGTATTCATCCGGACTGAAGTCGGAAAACGTGTAGGCTCAAAAAAAAAAAAAAAAAAATTAAACAGAAATGATTGCACTTGTTATACTTGGCAAGTGGAATTCGGCCCCAACCTTGACTAAATGGGTCAGAATAAATGAGCTCAAGGTTTAGATTAAAGAGAAAGCCCACCAGGTGGTCTTATTCATTTTTTATTAGTCCAAATGTGTTTTTCATGTCACAAACCATACTCTTATTAACTTCCAGGCATAAAATGAAAACGTGTAGGGCAAGCTGTGGACTTATTGTCAGAACCGGAGGGGGCGTGGCATTTTGAAACTCTGGAGGCAGAAAACTGGGAACTGGGTCTATTGATGTAAGTCGTGAACAGCAACTGGTTGCAGTAATTGTACACATGGTCTGGCACATCCTGTTTCTGAGGAGTGTTATACTGGTATCACTCCCTAAGGGACAAAAATGTCTCCTCACAGGCTTGATGAAGAAACAAATGCTCTTACTCTTCTTCGGTCCCCTTCTCAAAACACTCCAGTTAGATGTTCTGTAGAGCAATAAAAACTAATAACTAGGCAACTGCACTTTTCATTTCCATGGTAACTTTCTTGTGGAGGTATATTCCAAAATTCTTAGAAAGGCAGGGAATGCCAATTGAGCTACAGCCAGGAAATGAGGCGATGGCTTTATTTCAAGCCCACAGGCAGAAATGTGCCCACTTTTTAATAGGAATATCTGTCTGCAGAAAGCCAATGGAGTCCCAGAGCCACGATGGCATGCGGCACACATGGACAGAAACAAGTCCCATTTAGACAGCTAAGGTTTTGCTAAAAGTGAGGAAAGCCCACACTAGCAGGGTGAGAAAGCCCTTCAATTGAGATAACTTGCAACTTTATGAAGATGGCAGAAGATTTTAGTGAATGGCTGTATTTATTACCCTTTGAAATAAGAACTGGGTATATTTTACTGTACATTAAACAAAGAATAAATTTTCAGTATGATAGTCTCAGTGAAAAATGAAAACCATACTAAAAGGAGAGGACGGACATGGAATTGTTTATTTGGAAGAATCAATCTGAACTCATATTTTTAAGGAAGAAATTTTTCTTTCAGTTCTTCTATGATTCAAAAGCAGCAGCTTCACCTTTTCCCAATACTCAGGCATAATTTTGGTCTGTACAACCAATTGGTCAGCAGTCCAGACCCACTATCTTGGCTAGTCTTAAAGGATATTGTTTTTAAATTGAGTCTGGTAAGATTTTTACAAGCATAGAACAAAAAAAGTATAGAGTACATTTACTATAAGCCTACAAAGTTAACTCTGGAGGGAGTCAAAATAAGGGTAAGAATATGAATAGGAAAAAAAAATAGAATAAAAATAGAAATAAGACTAAGAATAAGAATAAACATGAGAATGAGAATAGAGACATGAAAAATCACATTTCAATTCATGCTACTTGCATTATGGTAATAAGTTTTATTGTTAAGTTTAATAATTTGTTAATCATTGAGTTTTGTGTGTTTGTGTGTTCTGAACTGCATCCTAGCACATTTAAGCATTTTTAAAACATTTTTAAAAACTTCTGGAGATTTGTGCTTTTAATTAAATCATCAGGAGGGCTTTATAAAACAACTTTAAGTTTGCAGTCAATGTTCAAGTATTTGGTGAAATTTATTTTGTTAAATCCATACGTTTTTATTGTGATCTCATAGTATATGAATATTTATGAGAATGTTTATTGTTTTTTCTTAAAATAATTATTTGATAAATTCATGAAATCAATAATTTAGACACTAAGCAAACATTAAAGAGGTAATAAAAAGGCTTTTCTACCTATGAGTCATTTGAATATTAAGGTTCTTTTCACAGATAGTTATACCACAGCCCTTATACACTGAGTTTTATAAATACTCAGCTCCTCTTCTTGGTGGGACTAGTAGAAACCTTACTTAGCCCATGTATCTGAGCAAGCAGTCCTAGTTTCTGCTGACCTTCTCCTGAGAGCCCTTACCATCTCTAGGGAGATGTTACTTTCTCATCTCTTGGCCTTATTATTTTTAGAAAGTGTCCAGAGTTTTGTATCTATGTTTCTAAATGGGTCTGTGTTTCACTTTCTCTATCCTAATCAAAGCATCAATATGTTCTACCATGTTGACTTCATGGGAAGTGTATGACAACCCTTGTCCCTACTGTCACTTTGGTGTGGATTTATGTTAGTGAAGGACTCCTTTTTGCTTGTCAGAAGACCCTACTCAAACTGCCTTAAACAAAACCAACAAAAATTATTTGTTCATGTGCTCTGCACAGGCAAGGGCGTGGCTGAGATGGCCCTACCAGGCTCGCAAGCTCTGTTGGATCTCTTGTGTCTGCTTGTCTGAACAGTGGCTTTATTTTCTCTTCATGTAAACAGATTTCCTCTACACTGTGGCAAATGAGGCTGCCTGGACCAATGAATGAACTCACATGATAACACGTGCCTGACTCAAAGAGTGTTTTTCCCTCCTACCTTGAGTTTGAAAGATCCCATGGAAAGGCTATTATTGGCCAGACTATGATCATGCCCAGCCTATGGCTAGAGAAGGTGAAGAACTATTACTGGTTCACTTAGTGATGCCTATCATCTAATGGTTGAAGTCTGTTTCCAAAAGAAATGGAAGAGGCTCAGGTATGGTCACTGGGAAAATCATCATGATCTGGGAGAGTGCTGTGAATAACCCAATCTGTATCCAACAGAGTGTGTTCCAAAAGCAGGCAATGCCACATTATTAAAGATCCCAACACTGATGGAAATTAAGGCTTAACCATTTAAATGCTCGGCACCTACAGTCTAAATAAGGATATTCTGATGGAAAGCTAATAATAATCCAAATGCTGTGATATCTATTTGAGTTCATTGTAATAAATGTGTACCAATGTGGCTCATTTAAAATGTTTTTTTTTTCCTACATGTGTGAACAAAGTTCTAAGCTGCAATTTGCATCCAAAAGACTAAGAGGTGGGAACATAGTTTCTGAGCTTCTGACACTACCAAGGCCTAAAGATGAATTGTAGTGAATCAGATCAAGTCCCTTAGCCATATCTGTTTCTCTTGTTCACAATAAAAACCTGAAATATATTTAAATGTAATCATATAAAGATAAAACTTAAGCTGCAGTAAGTCTTCAGGCTCCTTTTTGGACTGAGACTGAGAGAGACAATTAAGAGAAAACGTGAATATATCTGGATGCAAATAAAAATTCTGAGTGGTGAGAAGCCCCAGAAGCACCAATGAAGAAACTATGAAGTCTTAGTTAACCACTTGTTTGGAAGCTAAGTACATGCCTTGTGGATATTTTTACATAAGAGAGCTGTAAGACTTGGTGGAGCTAAAACAAAAACTGTCCTTTTTATAAGAAAATGGTGTGACTGGTCCCCTTCAGTAAATTGGGAGCATTCATAAGTGCTTCCTGTCCTCTGAATTGTTTTTCCGACAAGAGAAACAGACTCCCGTGGAGCCTTCTGTATTTTTCCAATCTCTGCTTTTGATCGAGGTCACACATTTTTAAAAATCACTGGTGAGGACTCCTTGATACCTTGTCATTCTAAGCCCAACTCAGATGCTGGGGGAGAAATATTAGTTATAAAAGTTAGCACTTGCATCTCGCAGTCAGTCCATGCCTAAAACTAAATAGTCAGCTTCACAAAGACCTAAAGCCAATTACCTACCTTATTCCTACAATCATCCTCCTCTCACTGGGCAATAGAAAAAGGGACAATAAAAGATAGGTTTCCATGGAGACTTAGTGAGGACCACCATTTGGTGCTTAGACAAGAACCCTGTCAGGAATTTGCTTGGAGTCCAAGAACGAGCTCATAAATGTGAAAACCACACAGAAGATAATTAAGAAAGACATTTAAATCCAGTTTTCTGAAACCACATTGGGAGGTACAAAGTCAGATACCACCATATGAACTTCCCATTACCCCAGCCTCTTGACTTAGATTCAGAAGCCCAGATGGCAGACGCATAGAGCAACGGGCAGTTGTCAGTAACAAAGCAGTTGCAAAATGCAGACCCAGCACTAAGAAATCCTTCTGTCTGACATCTCCGCCTTGCATCCCCCCACCACTATGCATACCGTCAAATATTTATTGACCATGCTCTATATTACAGCCACTGTTCTAGTCATCGGGAATATAGCTGTCAACAAAAACAGATACGGTCCCTGCACTCGTGGCATTTACATTCTACTGGGGAGTACCACAAAATAATCATCTAAACCAACAAATTAGATAATTGCAGATAATTCCGATGAGCAAATAAAACTGGGTTAAAAAAAAAAAAATGGAAGTGAGGGGATGAGCTACTTTAGATCGGATGATGATACATTTAAGCTGAAACCTGAATGACAAGAAAGAGCCAGCCACGTAAGGATCTGGAAGAAGAGTTTTGCAGGCAGAGGAAACACAGAGCAAAAGCAAAGAGGACTGAGATGGGGAGCGGGTGGGTTCCTGAAGCACACTGGGGGCGGGGGCAGGATGGCACAAGCACTGGGAGACAGAGCTGGGTGGGCTGAAGGGAACACACAGAGTCCCAGGAAGTCTCCCTCCATTACCACCCACGTCCTCCCATTATTATACATCTAACAATGTATTATAAAAGTTAACTTACTCTTTTCTCTCTTTGGGTAGATGGTGAGTTCCTCAAGTACACTACATCTTATTCATGATAATAATTATAGCTCCCATTTATTGAGGCATACCAGGCACTAAGCTAGCTACTTTGCATACATTATCTCCAATCTTCACAACAACCCTGCCAGGTAACTATTATTAACATAATTTTAACAGATGAAAAGACTAGCTAAGTGATTTATCCAAGGCTGAACAACTAGCACGCGGCAAAAGCAGGCATTTAAATCTACATCTTGTCCGGCTCTGAAATCCAGCCTCTTCTCACTGTCCCCTATCATCTCAACTTCATTGTGCTGTGGGGTCCTGACACCTAGCACGCTGCTTGGCGTGACAAGTAGCCTCAGATGCTCAATAAACGTGCACAGCATTGAACTGGAGTGAGTTGAATGTAAGCCCACACAAGAGGAAACTGAACTTACAAGGCCACAAATCTGGGGAGACTTACAGGACTACGCATGGCGGAGAAGGTAGCTTCTGTCTCAGGATTAATTCAAAACATGGTGGAAACTGACAGAGAGGGGACTGTACCTAATAAAACTAAATGAAAGCTATGGGGTTTTCTGAGAGCTAATGTATGACACACTGACATAGCTGCATATCATGTTCTGAAAAAATTAATGGGATTTTAAAGAGAGAGGCTGCTCAATGTGCTTGCAAAATGGAGACACAGAAGAATGCGCCCGATGATGGGAAGAAAGGAGCAGTGAGAGAGAAGGATGGCACTGTTGTAATTGCCAGAAAATTTCCCCCTCCTCCTGACTTTAATTAGGATACTTGTGAGACACACACATTTGTAAGAGTGACAGAGCTAATTGAAGAAAACCACATGTCTCATCAACAACCAAATCAGGAATAATAATCAAAGCAGCAGAAGCAAAATTGGAAGCCATGGAGCTGTCAAAAGCAGGAGGAACTCAAATACAATGAGGCATGTAATTTGGAAAAAGCGAGAGGACTGTAAGGAAGCATTAAAAATGGAACATGAAACAAAACAGTTAACTCAACTCGAACTGAAACTTTTACTCCCACAATCTGGTCACAGTTAAATCTGGTCAAAGTTCATCCAGTCCCTTCAGCCTGTCCTGAGGATGGCTACACTATTCCATTCCATTTCCTAGAATGGTCCAGGTAAGTGAAAGTCATCTTGTCTCTTCCCAAGGTCTTCATCACTACAAATGGTTCTCCTGTTGCCACATTGGTCAGTTCTGTCCTAAATGGAAATAGAAAATGACAGGCCCTCATTTTTAATTTTTAATGTTGCTTACATTCAGAGGTCGTTATAAAGTTACTCTTCAAACCTCTATTTGTAAACTTACAGTAGCAAGTCCAGCTGGGGAAGAATTCTTACTCCTCTCATTTCTTAACTGACTGGTCATCTGTTGCCTGCCTCCTCAGCATCTTTTCTCCCTTCTCTCAACAGTTATGCCCCACTCTCAGCCAACACGGTCACAGTGCGGCTCCATCCCCAGGCCTAATCTTATATATGATGGTAAAGTTTGGTTCGTGTGGGCAAGTGACCCATACTGGCCAATCAGAATCTCAATGCATTCCTAGGCCTGCTGGGACAACATGCTGAATCTTTTTCATGATCTGACTCTTAAAACTGTTTAAAGCATTGCAGGGGAGGAAAATTCTCCCAGACCCTCTTAGATTCTCTGGCTGGGTCTGTGAAATAAACTAACAACAGACAGATTAAGAGGAGAAAAGACACACAAATTTATTTGATGGTAAAAGTTTTATGTGGCACAAGAAGGCTTCATAGAAAGAAGAGAAAATCCCAAAGTAATAGCTAGGCTTGAAGGCTTTTATACCATTTGGACAAAAAATTTAAAAAAGGATTAATTTAAAAGGGAAGTGGCAAGACAAAGGAAAGGGACTCTGAGCTTCTAGGGGCGGAAAATTGTAGGAATGCAAACATAGGAGGAAATTTATGGTAGATAAGGACTAGACAGTAAGGTTTGTGTGGGCTCTTTCTCAATGCCATCTCATCTCCAGTGATGAGGTTGTTATCTCCTTCCTCGTATGGGAAGTGGGGGTGGGGGGGCCCTTCGAAAGGGGAATTTATGATCTGTTTTTCAGGCAGATAGGGGGATGGCAGAATGTTTATCCTGTGTCTGCTTTTTCTCAAAGCTCTCAGCTCAAAATAATCTTTATGCCAGAGTGGTATATTTTGGAATGACATATTCTGATCTCCTAGACCATATGCATATGGCATATTCTGTTCTCTTACCACCACGTGGAAATTAAGAATAAATTATATCTCAAGGAAAAAGGGCAAAAAAGACATCTTTGTCACATCATATAAATCCTGAACCAGCTATTGAAGTCTGATCTATTCCTGAACTTTTCAGTTATATATCTAATAAGTTTCTTTTCTTTTTTTGCTTAAACCAGATGAATTTTGATTTCCTCTGTTTGCAAAAAAAGAACTCTAATCATAATTTATTAATGTGCTAGTAAATATAACAATAAAAGAGAACTAAAAATAATAGTTGGTACTGTTATGTGCCAAACACAGGGTCCTCTTATTTCAATATATCCAGCATGTATTATCATTCCCATTTTATCAGCGCAGAAATTAAGATTAGAGAGTTCGGGTAATTTTCCCCAGGGTAAAAGAGATGAAATTAGAGCCTAAGATTTTCTTTAGAAGCCCATGTTCTCATAATCCATTGCAATGGCAATAAAGAGAGTGGCAATAAAGAAGTTCAATTCTGAACTTCTTGCATTCACCAGTGTAAACAGCAAAAAGTGGCCTTTCTTATTCCTTTCACTCGGGATACTCCTACCTATCACTGATAAATTCCTTTCAGCTTCTCTATCATATCTCTCCCTCACGTGTGACATCACAGATTTGTAGATGTTGTCCTTAAGAACCGCAATGCCACAACAGAAGCATCCTGCAGAAACCGAAACTCTTGTCACTATTCTGGGTCTCATCACTCAAACAGATGTGTACAAGCAGAGGTCACTGTCCAGAGGGAGAGCCACAAAACTTAGAAGCTGCTCAATAGGAGAGAACTAACCATTCCAGTGAATAAAAGTTACCTAAAACTAATCATGCCAAGTCATAGCAGAGTGCCACTTTCTGGGTTAGGTACCATAACCAGTGCTAAACAGTCATGTTCTAATTCTATTACTAGAATCAAGTTACTAGGTGGTTCCTAACCTCTTATACTGATATATGTCAGCCACCTGTAAGTCTATACTCATTCCTCCTTTCAAATCTACATTGTTTTCATTTCATTCCTCATATGTCAGCCCATGCCAAGTCCAGTCTACCTGCCACTCTTCAAATGTGAAGACACATGGAGATAAGAACATGAGATAGAACAAAGAGAATGGATCTTAAGTTCAATTTTAACTCAAATATTTGAGTTAATGTAGAAGTCATATAGAACCTGAGTTCACACAAGAAAATGGAGAAGGATTGCACTAATGGGGCAGACACCGGAAAGAGCTTGACCTCCATGAGAAGAAGTAAGCGAGGCTCCAAGGAAAATTCATAGGGGATATCCAAGACCCAGTAGCACCTCATATGGAAGATGCTAAGGGAAGCATGGGAAAATGTAGAAAACACAGGAAATGCTCACTTGGTATTTCTTAAGCCATCATGGCTCAGAATCATTCAGAGTTTGAAGTGGGCCTCACCAATTTATTGCCAGCAGAAGCACGGAAGGCATTTCTTCTTAAGTAGGTAGCATCAGTCTTGCCTGATGTGGCAGGTTCAGCATCAGAAATGAAATGGAAAGACAAAAGTCCTTAATAAATGTAAGGAAAACTCCACACAGAAATAAACTTCCCTTTCTCTTTCTTCGTACTGATGGATGACCAAACTGATAGCCAGGCCTGCGGCTTAAAATCGAAAAAGATTCTCACACCATTCTAGTGGAAAATAAACAGTTCTATTAAAAAGAAAATACCAGATCTGGATAGAACTTGAATCACTCTATAAAAAAAATAAAATATATATGTATATATCACAAATAAAAAAATTTTATAACATGAAGAAAAGGATTATGTACTCAAGAGGTAGAGGCAAAGTATGTGTTTGAAAAATATTTACTGTAGGAAATATAAATAAAACTTAGCATTTATTTTATGCTTGTAATAAAATAAAAGATATGCTCTTTAAAACAAAGGATATGAGGGATATCCTTGACAGAAATTAAAACAAAGCTGAATGAGAGGCAGGAGGTAATAAAATCAGAGTCAGATGAGATAAAACAGAATACTGACAAAATTAAAATAATAGCAGAATTTTAAAATGTATTGGAAATAGTAAGCTGATACCACAGAATATAAAATTAGTTAAAATAAAGGACAAACTTGCTTGCCCAAGTGCAAAGGATAAAGAAATAAAAGTGACAGGAAAATGATGACAGCTTTGGGCGAAGCACAGAAATAAAACTAAGAATTTCCTGGAGAAGAAAACCAATATACTGAAAGAGAATCAAAAAACAAAGATATAATTGGAGAAAACTTGTCTGAGGTAAAACATCTGAATCTGCAGATTCACCAAATATCAGATAACAATGATGAAGAGAGACCAAATCTAGATAGAGCCCATGAATATCTTAGATTTCACGCATTAAAAAAGAAAGAAAGAAAGAAAGAAAGAAAGAAAGAAAGAAAGAAAGAAAGAAAGAAAGAAAGAAAGAAAGAAAGAAAGAAAGAAAGAAAATCCCATTAATATTCAGCACAGGCATGAAATGTTGACCACCAAGGAACCAAAATCAAACTGGCCTCGAACTTCTTCTTCCCAACATTAAATGCCATAAACAGAGGCAGACTGACCGTGAAGCAAATAATGTTTAAGCTTC
>CM053509.1:12945125-12974683 GCA_028627145.1 Eidolon dupreanum
CAGTGCATATATCTGACAAAACACTAACATCTAGAATAAATAAATAATTCTTACAACTCAATAATAGAAGACAAAAAGTACAGTTTTAATAATGGACAAAAGACTAGGCACTGCACAAAGGGGGATATACAAATTAGCAATAAGCACACACAAAAAAGTGCTCATCAAGATTAGTCATGAGGAAATTCTAAATTAAACCCACAAGGTGTATGATACCGCCACACACCTACTGGAACGGCGAAAACCAAAAAGACCACCAAAACCGAATGTTAGTGAGGATGTGGAACATCCAAACTCTGATACACTAGGGCAAAAATAAATAAATAAAAATAGTATAAGTACTTTGGAAGTCATTCTAGAAATTTCCGATAAAGTTAAACATACACCTACCCTGTAAAGAAGCATTTCCACTCGTAGGTATTTACCCAAGAAAAAAATTTAAAACATATGTCTACAAAAAGACTAGGATGTGAATGTTCATAGCAACTTTTTATAATAACTAAAAACTGGTGATATATATAGTGTCCATCAACAGAAGAATTGACAAATTGTGGCTTAGTCGCAGATGAAATGCTACACAACAAAGCAAAGCAATGAATTGCTGACATATAGAGCATGACAGAAAGAAGCCAGACATATATTCTAATTAAAGTCCACAGACAAAACTAATCTATGATTAAAGAAAATGGAAATTTAGTTGTCTTTGGAAGAAGAGGTAGGGATTACTTGGAAAGAGGCACAAGGCATCTTTCTGAGATGACGTTCCGTAGCTTGTTAAGAATATATGTACATGATAAGTGCGTCAAACTGTATACTTAAGATCTGTGCATCTCACTGTACGTAAGTGTTAAAATTTTATGAAACTGTACTTTATAAAATAAAGTCACAAGCAAAGAGTTATTGGGCAAATAACGCAGAAACAGTAATGCTAATATCAAAGTAAACTTAAGTTTTAAAATATTGAACAGAAAAAAAATGTATATAAGAGTAACTGGGCCCATGTTATATTAACAAAACACAGCAGGTCTGAGTTGCGGCAGTGGGGAGAATGAAAAAATGTTTCATTACTTTCCATAGAATTCAATAGTTCATTATTACATTAATAGAAAAATGTTTGTCCTATAGACTTAAAGCAATTACTAAAAGAATGCAAAATACTATTTTCCTATTTATGAAGGAAACATCAAGACAGTATAAAAAAAAAAAAAAAAAAAAAACAGGAAACATGAAATAATGTGACTGGTATATATGACCTAGTAGTGGTGATAGCAAATGTATATGGGGTTTTGAAGTGGAGGGAATCAGAAAAGGGGAGAGTAGACAATAGAATGGGCTAACTCTTGGTTTGTCTAGTCGATTATAAATTTAAAAAGAATAAACACAAAATTTAAATTAAAAAATGATTTATAAAAGAGGATGCCTTTTTTATAGTTTCACGTCAATACCCATCTTCTCCAATTTGTGCCAGATAGCCGAAGCCCAGAGATGGACGTAGAAGAAACTGTGGCTAGAGAGCCAGGTTAGTAACCCCTGTCCCCTACCTTGTCACTAGGGCTTTTCATAGAGGGCCTGTCACAGAGGGATTTCTCTATCCCTGGCTAAAGGAAATGAGAGCCACAGGGGAAGGGATGGGAAAAGAAATGGGATGGATTCCATAAAAAGGCTCTCAGGCCCTCCTGCCACGGCACAGCTGTTTACATTGGGAAGGAGTCCCCTGGGGTGGACAGGGTGGTCAAGTGAGCATGGCATATTGCTCTTAGACCACCTCATCATGCACTGGTTGGTCACAGAAGTAGCAGAATAATTGCTGGGCACCAAGCATGCTACAGAGCAGAAAGCTGATGAGAGGGAAGGGGCCCTGCCTACCAGATCAAGTCCACCTCCACAGCTTCTTGTGTTGATCAATGTCCAGGGTCAACTCTGACAGCAGATGTCTGTGTGGACATATGACCTTGAGGATTTCTTACCAGCCCTACACTTATACACACACACAATCACACACACACAATCACACACACGAGGCCACAGCCACATACGAGCCCTCCTAAACCTACACCTGATAGAAAACGCAGCTGAAGGAAGGTTTGAAAAAAAAAACTATTCATATTATAGAAGAATAAAGAAATAATATTCCTTGCAGACCTGATCTTATGTTAATCGAGCCTTTCTTTCAGTTTCTTGTCAATGCACGCTACTTACAGAAGTTTGTTTTGGACAATATTATTTAACTCTCTTGCCAGCAGAAGCTTAAAGATCTATGAAATAAAACCATTTAAAATTGCTTTTCTCCCCCTTAAGAATTGTTTAAGTAGGAAGGACAGGAGAGACAGAGGGAAGGGAGGGGAGAGAGGGGCTGTGCTTAGTTTGAGGGTTCAGGTCTGCCTAAGGGACAATGCTATTCAGCCCTAGCATCTCATTAGCAGCAGGGAATAATTGAGAAGGGGGAGAGGCTTCAGGGAATAGAGAAGAAGCCTAATAGCCTTGTAATCAGATCATCTCAAAGTCAAGTCTTAATTCTGCTTAGAGAATTATAAATTTTCACATTAGAGATATGCATATTTTAAAGTTAGGAGGTCTGTACTTTTGTTCCAAATGGCTTCTATTCCACGAGTAGGCCATCAGTCCTTGTTATTTTAAGTCTAAGTGTCAAATTAATACCAAAGCCAAAAGCTAAATAGTTACTTAATATAATTAATACAGAATGGAATGTACATATCTGGTTGATCAAATTTACAAAAAGTCCAGCAAAATATTCATCCTTCCTGCCTAGGTAAAATTTTGTTTTATATTAAGGGTATATATTTTAGAAATGTAAAGGTAGACAGACCTTAATGATGTAAAATATTTTTCACCATCCACCACCTGCGGACCGAATTCTTAGACATAGCTGACAGCAATGCAGGTTGTCGCTTGGTTTCATTTCAAATTTACCTTAAAGATTTCTGTAACTACATGCGTAGCAAACAGTTTCATCACAGGACTGATCTATTTTCTACCCCACTGCCTCTTAAGTGAGGAAATAAATTTTTTTAATGAAGCAAATTTCTTTGAAACATAGGACTTTGAATAAATAAAAATATTCCTCTGGGAAAATTGATAAATAAAAAAAAAAAAATACGGGCTAACTTTCATGTCTCCAAGCCACTGTGTTAAGCCAAAATCCAGAATATAACTGGATTCTTAAAAGAAGTACTGGGTCAAGGTCATGGTCACCAACTCCAGATACCACCTCTGAAATGCAGATTAGGAAATCGGGCTGTGATGGGAGAAGAGGACTGTGACTGAGAGGCTTGATTTAGACATTTATAGCGGGCTGGGGGACAAGGAAGGATGAGCGCTCTTCTGGATTGGCATATGGCATGCAGAGAACTGGCCTAGAAAATAAAGCTTTATTTAATGAGGACATTTTGCTGAAGGGTCTTTTGAAGATAATCTTCATTAGAATTCCAAACAATGGAGAATAAAAGGAGACCACGTAGAAAAGCAAAGGAGGAATCAAAGAAAATGCTATCAAGTTACTTTCCATAAATATACCTGTAAGGGATTCTATTTTTTCATTCCATGGAACACCAAAACCACCACAGAGAGCCAGTTAATAAAGATCCATTCTTGTCTGACCCAAGGTCGGCTGTAAATATTAATCCTAAGTAGTTGAATAACCCCATGGGGGCCAAGATATGAAGGGAGATTAAGTAAGCAAAAAAAAAAAAAAAATTCATTAGCTAAATGCAGTGACTTCATGATGAAGAGAAGCTGGTTTGGGGCAAGAAGTAATGCTGTGCCATCCAATAAAAACTATCAGGAAAATCCAGACAAACTGAACATAATTAGTGGACGCAAGCTTTTATTAGGCAAGACCTCTCAAACTTAATGTTCTTTGCTACGTGTGAACATGGAGAAGCCATTCAAGGCAGAGATAATCTCTCTTTCATCCCAAAGGAAAAGTGCTGGAATCCTAGACTTGCAATTAATTCAATATGAACATAAAAGCTGGAAGACCCTTGTTAAAATTTACCACCACCCACTTGGCATGTATGACCTGGATGGTTTAAGAATATTATAATAAGAGTGTGGGGAAAAAATACATACACACACACGCGCACGCGCGCACATGTGCGCTGACCCTGAAAATCCAGATTAGTAATCTACAAAGGATACAATATCCTGGTTCTAGACTAAACATTCTGAAGATGGTTTTGGTAAAAAAGAGAAAATCTCAATACAGTATTTCATCATTGTCTCAACCTCTTTCAATATCATAGCAAAAAGAGAAAAGAAAAAAAAAAGAATACAAAAGAGTTATCTGTTACCATCTTCATCATCTTCAAAGAGGCATACACTTGTTCCGGGAGTTTCCCAAATCCTAGTCTTGCAGTTCAGCTTCTTGGGAATCCCTGGCATTCTGCATCAAAAGGTCAAGTGAATGTGGAAATTGCACAATCTTACCAAATTCCAAGAAGGCAGCAACATTTCTGTATTTTTTCACTAAATTTCCAAACATGAGACATATCAAGTGCCTGATAAATACTTGTTAATGGAATGAAGAGTCAACTAAGGGAAGTGTGAAGGCCAAATGGACCAAAACTAAAAAGTTTTCATGTTATCACTTGGACCTCTGTTTAATTGATAAATCTGCAGTATGTCAAAGGGAGAGATGTAATGGTGTCCTGTCATGAAACACAACAGAGAAGAAACCGATCTGGGTGGCGAGGACTCTGAACCACTAGTACTCAGAAAGCTCCTCTGACTATGATTAAAGTCTCTCTGAATATATGGAAATAAATATCCATAAAATTCTGGTTCTGCGAGGCAATAAGATACAGCAGTGCCCCTCATCTACGGGGGATATGTTCTAAGACCCCCAGTGGATGCCTGAAACTGCAGAGAACACCAAATCCTGTATATACTACTTTTTGTCCTATATGCACATACCTGTGATAAAATTTAATTTATAAATTAGGCGCTATGAGTGATTAACAATAACATAATGAGATAGAACAATCGTAACAACATACTATAATGAAAGTTATATGAATGTGTTCTCTCTCTCTCATAACTTATTTGATAATTAAGACAGCTACTAAGTGACTAATAGGTGGGGAGTGTATAAGGCATGACTACACTGGACAAAGGGGTGATTCATGTCCCAGGCTGACCAAGCAGGAAGGCTTGAAATTTCATCACACGGCAATAAAGAGCATGCAATTTAAAATTTATGAATTGTTTATTTCTGGAATTTTCCATTTAATATTTTTAGAACATGGTTGACCTCAGGTAACTAAAACCACAAAATGTGAAACTGTGGATAAGGCAAGACTACTGTAACCCTGTCCCTATAGCTTCCTCGGACATAGTCAGAGATACTTTGGGCTACAAGTAGTAGACCATCAAATCAAGAGTGGCTTAAGCAATAAAGACATTTCCTTTTTTCACAGAACAAGAAGTCTAGAGATAAGTGGCCAGGTATACGGAAACTATTAGGAACCTTACCAAGTACCTACATTCTTTTCCATCCTTCTGCAAGACTGTCCTCAGCGTATTGGTTCTTCATCTCTAGGCTTTTACTCTCATGCTTTCAATATGTTCTAATCATAAAATCTTTGCACACTACTTCATGGCTAAAAAGCAGAAACACCATCTCTTGTTTTACCAGGGAGCAAAAACTTTTCTGAATTACAACAGACTGCCTGGACCCGTCCTCATGCTCACCCCTAAAGCAAACACTAGCAAAAGAAACTGGATTATGCTGCCTGCCTTAGACAAAATATAATTCATCTTGTAAGGTTGGGAAGTAGCCCACCTTTCCTAGAAATAAAATAAAAGACAAAGCTTTAAAATAAAGAAGGGCAGGACAGGAGTCAACGTTAGATAGGCAACGAAGGGTGGATTCTGAATTACCTGGATTCTGAATTACCTTTAAGAGCCTTGTGTGCCCTAGATATATACCTTGGCTCCTTTTCTTCCTGACAGATCCCACCTCTCTGATTCTCACATTTATTCTTAAATAAGCTGAGTCTCAGGCTCTCATTGTGACCAAAGAGCCTAATATATACACTAGTAAAAGGGAAAAGAGTCACATTTCTTAAATGCATTTTTAATGTCTCTGCATATACATATACACCTGTGTATGTATGTAGGTACACATACAGTTATGGAGGTTGTGTAAACGTATCTATACATATTTTTAATGTCTATGCATATACATATATATACCTGTGTATGTATGTAGGTACATACACAGTTATGGGGGTTATGTACATGTATCTATATACACACGCATATATAAATGCTTACATCAACACCTATCTTTATGGCTGAACTTAGAAAATTACATTGAATTCTCTAACAGAAAAAGCTTCCCTTGTTATGTACTTACTTAACTGCATGACAAACCGCGTGGTGGCTTCAGTCTATTTACCCAGGGATTTCCCATCAATCAGCACCACTGCAAATAATTACAATTTCATTAAATAAATGCTTACTATCCCAAAGCTAACAAAGGGTGGAATGAAATCCAGTTCTGACTTCCTCTCCTTTAGTCCACAAAGAGCTGTTGCCACTGGTGTCCCCCACCCTGGAAGCTCTGACTTGCTCTGAAAGTCATTAGACTACACCGCTCCTGGCTAATGAGGCAGGAAGTGCTCAGAAACAGCCTAAACTACTTCAGCCCATCCAAGTCAAAACAAGGCAAATTAGTAGTGAAATCAAATTGGTTTAAACTGTGAAGAGAGTGTGAAAACTATCCCCCTGAAAAGTAGGATTGGGTCAAATTGCTGCCCTGGGACACTTGGGATGATCTCAACTTGCAAGAGAAAAATGTTACTTTTAATGAATTTTATCCTTTAGAAAGCAATATATCTTAACTATCCTGGATGTCCATAGATTTTATTCATGGAAGAAAAAAGGTACCCAGAGAGATAATTGTACATGGTTCCTCCATCAAAGGGACAAAATATATTATCCACACTGGGCCATTTTGAGGAAAGAAATGGCTGGTATAGCAGGTGTAATTATGCTGGTATAGCAGGTGTAAAATAGGGTGTATGGTCACCCTTAGTATCTGATGACTTTAGGAAGGTGCCAAAAACATGATGAGAGAATGGAAGCTCTACCCCTAATCATGAAAAGTGAGATGTCTACTTCTTTGGCACATGGTGAAAGGAGGGAAAGGGATTAAGTATTATTTAAATACTTAGTTACATGGTACGGAACTCAAGGAACACTAAGCCTCCTTCACTTTCACCTCTCTCATTCATGCACAAATGTCCAGTTCTTTTCTTAAGCAGGTGGTGGTCCAATATTAACAGTGATACAAAAAGAATCCAACTTCAGATGCAGAAATTAGACCAGGAGTCCCTAACCCCCAGACCACAGACTGGTATCAGTCCACGGCCTATTAGAAACTGGGCCACACAGCAAGAGATGAGTGGCAGGCTAATGAGCAGAAGCTTCATATGTATTTGCAGCCACTCCCAAGCACTAGCATCACCACCTCAGCTCCACCTCAGATCATCAGGCATTAGATTCTCATAAGAGCACTGGTCCCTGGTGCCAGAAAGGTTGAAGACCACTGACATAGGGCATCTCACAACATGACAACTGGCTTTCCCACATGGATTAAGCAAAGGTGAGCCAGAGAGTGCTAGCAGGACAGGAATCGTGGACTTGTAGCCTAATCTTGGAATTAACATCCTAACACTTTTGCCTTGTTCTACTCATTAAAATAGGGTGACCACGTCCATTACCCAGTTGAGGGAAGGGATTAGGGATTATACAAGAAGATGAACACCAGAATATGGAGATCATTGGAGGTTATTTTAAAGGCTACCTGCCCCCTGGACCATAACAAAAATTTACAGTCTAGTTGAATAGATCAAAACAGACATACATATTAAATGCTAAATAGCCATGTATATGGTAATAATAAAACTAGATGAAACAGAAAGTTTTATTTATGAGGCAAAATATATATGAATGCCAAGTGAGAAGTAATAGCAATTGGTGCTATTCAAGTAGTTCAGATAAAGAACTGGCTATTCCAGAGTAATCAGGGAAGGCTGCATAAAAGTGAGGTTTCCAGAGGTGAGCAATCTGAATGGGTGATTACAGTCACAGGGTCTCATAACTTAGAAAGGTATTAATCCAGGATCCTTTAATGACATTAGGAAAGATAAGATATGTAAATAATATGACACAAACATGTAGCATACGGTCAAATGACAAAACTTAGTTTAGAAAGACTTCTAAATGCAAGCCCTCTCTTCTTGGTATAAAGCCTGTTAAGATTCCTTTAGATTCCTCATGTAAGCAAAGAGCTGAAAAATGCAAAGCAAAAATGTTAGGATGGGGAAAGGATTGAGAAAATGGAACAAGAATAATTTTCAAGGGCCTTGATTTTGAGCACAAGGTGCTATAATAGCTTCAGAGCAGGGTGTCTGTAAGTTCATCTCCAAAATGGCATGGTCAGTCCCAAACCTGCCAGGACTGTAAACGAGAACAAACATCGGGAACTTGCTACGTGCCAGACACTAGACATGGTTTCCTTCCCACTTTGAAAGTGAACAGCAGCAAATGAACAAGGTTGGCTGGCCACTCCCTGGTCTTCCCTTTCTGCCCCCTTCTCTCTGTTTATATCTATTTCTTCCCATCCAAGCTAAAGGCTCTTTCTTCCCTCAACCATTAAATATACTCTCAAGAGAGCCCAGACCCCAGTCACTCACACCTCAGTGTGTTCGTAAGTCACACCTACGGTGCTTTCATTATGAACCTTATTAATGACTTCTAAATGAAAGGCATTTTTCCTATAAAAGACATTTCAGGCATCAATGGGCACATAGGAGCCAGAGTTCCCATTTGGAGGATCAAGGGAGTGGTATTTTAGGCCCTGAAATGAAACCATATGAGGGGTTTCCTACTCATCAGGCTGGCCTTGGACTTGACCCATGTAATGGGTATTTGGTTAATAAATAGGGCCTTTCAGTAATACACACGTTGACCTCCTGATCTGGCCCAAAGGGGCCACTGTTTTCCATTCACTAATGAGGTAGATTTTGGCTTCTTCCTGTGCCATTTTAAAGTGTGGGGTATTTTGTTTCTCTTTAAATTTCTAAAACCTGAAAGAACAAAGTCGTCAGAAACTCCCGCTGGTAAGTATTGAAGACAATCTGCGCCATTAGAGAAAAAAAATTGTTTTTCTCTTCCCAGGGAATCTGGTGAGGATCATATAACAAGCCAACTGGAGGCCTTGCAGGGGCTGTGGCCACCACCGTCCTCTCTGCCCGTGTTTTTCCCCATGAAACGTGCAGGTTTCCATTAGGGCTGACGTTGACTTTGCAAAAGCCCCCACTTTTCCTCATTAGGAAAGAGAATGTGTCTCTCTGCTAGGAGAGTCCAGTTCTCAGCTGTTCTGTTTGAAATAAGCATTTTCTAGAAAGGGTTGAAAGGGAAGCAAAGTGTCTCCTTTTTTATCTATACAGTAGTCCCTCCCTTGCCAAGGTTTCAGTCACCCGCAGTCAACTACAGTCTGAAAATATTAAATGGAAAATTCCAGAAATAAACAATCCGTAAGTTTTAAAGGTGTGCACCATTCTGAGTACCTCCCTTCACCTCAGCATGTAGGGACTGTATCATCTCACATCATTGCAAGAAGCCTGAGCACAGTACAGTAAGATAGTTTGAGAGGACAAAGAGCACATTCACATAATTTCTATTACAGTATATTTTTGTAATTGTTCTAGTATTATTATTATTGTTAGTCTTTAACTGTGCCTAATTTATAAATTAAACTTTCCATAAGTGTGTACATGTAGGAGAAAAACATAGTGTATGTAGGAGTCAGTACTATCCGTGGTTTCAGGCACTCACTGGGAGTCTTGGAACGGATCCTCCGCGGATAATGGGGGACCACGGTACATAGTCATCTTTGGGGCTCTACCTTTGCAAATCTCACTGCCTCTAACAATCTATTGCAAACAAAGGATTTATCTTTTGAATACTTGCTGTTGAAGCTTTTTTATTTTTATCATATCCCTGTCTAAAGCTGTTTGTGAAACTGACAGAAATAGAAGGGGCATTTTTAAATAGGAAGTTCGTCCAAGCATAAACCTTTCTCATTAATGGGCATTCCCAACTGCACTAAACTGCAGTGGATGGGAGCTGTTATTCTTATCCTAAGTTCTTAAAATTCTGCAAGACTCAGGTAATTAAGTCTTCATCTCTGATTTGGCCAGAGAAATGGTCATGGTCTGTCTGCTCAGCTCACAAAATGTTATTTTAACTGGATTGTGTATTTCCAAGATGGGAAGTTTAAAGATGACTAACTCCAGCCTATAGAGAATTCAAAGCAGGAAAATCATATGTTGGTTCTCGTGGGGTGGGTCAAAACATTTTGCCATCTAACACTTTGGATTAATTCCTCTCTGTTAGTCCTTAGTTCTTCTTGCCAAAATGGTTCCACAACCTGGACACACACGTTCACACCCACAAACACACACATACACACACACATACATCCATGCTATCATTAGTCATGAAAAGTCTTCACCTTGGCTTGTCTAACATTTTCTGGGCTTCCATCCAAGAAAAAAATCGTACTCCACTTTTAACAGCAGGACTTCTTCACACCTCTGTAGAAGCTAAACATCACACAGTTTGTAGTACCAGCCTTTAAAAAAAAAAAAAAAAAAAAAGTCCTTGTGTTTTTCTAACTGAAGGGAAAGAAGGGTCAATATAAATATTGAGAGGGAAGAAATTGCCTCTGGCAACCAGGCAAAGAAAGAAAGAAGTTAGCATTTGCTTAGTACCTACTGTGTATGCTAGGCACTTTGGTTTTGTTTTCTCATTTCAAAAGAATTTCTCTTTTTTTTCGGGGGTGGGGTATGTTACGGCCTGCACCCAATCACACATCAGCAATTTTTTTTTCCTTAGAGCAACGCTGGTCTATCCACCTACTCAAACTAACGTTTCTACCTCGATTGCATTATTTGGTGAGCCCGAAACATTAGTGTGACAAGAAAAGGGGTCGAGATGTTGTAGAATTTATCGGAATAAGAGATCTGTAACCACATTTTTAATCAGAAGAAAAAGAAAACTGATGGTGTTCTTTCACATCTCACGTTAATCAAAAATAATGCAGCCTTCTTTCAGCCAAAGTTCTCATTTCCGGTTCTGATTTAGCACAAATCATATTTCTGACATAGGAAACCAGGCTGCAGACAAAAAAATATGTGAATCTGTGAGAATACTGGATCTCTATAAAGGTTAGTCTCTTTTAACTAGCATAAGGCTTATCAAGGAAGACACAACTCAAATTATTTGCAATCCAAGGAAAGAATCTAAGAGACACTATAATATGGAATAAGAAACTTTTTCTAATTTCTGTAATTATCAAACATAATATAGTATCTGACATAGCTTAAAACATGTGAAAACATATTCTTATTTAATCCTAAAATTGGTAGTAATATTTTATTTCTCATTCCTGAGATTAATTGTCCAATGTCTCATAGCTGAGATTAGAACCAGGCAGGCACTGAGACTAAAGAATTCATACTTTCATCACTGTGTGATCTGGCCTCTATTCTGAGATGATTTTAAAATTTAGAGCAGATCATTCAAAAATCCTTTATACAATGAGTACACAAATTCTAGATGTACAGATCTGTGTATCTGAATGTCAGGCCATGGAATGAAGCAGAGACCTGAAAACCAGGTACATGAGAGTTAAGTCCGGTGGCCCTAAAAACAAGGTCAGGTGTGAGATGCCTATGTGAAATTAACAAAGCATTATACAAAGCCACAGACAGCCTGAATTGAGAATGTGTTTGCTGTTCTAGTTTCATGTTTCATGAAAAATTGTGGACTTAACAAGTCCTAAAAAAGACTAAGGGAATTAGTAATCTTATACTTATAGATAAGCAAGGAAAAGGAGGCTCTCTCAGACTAGTAAAATAGAGGAGGGAAATCAAACACAGTGCTATTTGGATGAACATATCAGACAAGTAAATCAAGATTCTTCCTCAAGTGTACTAGTTTGTTTAATCTGTTGACTCAGGAGATGACATAATCTGAAAGTATAACAAAGATTTAAAATACAAGTCTAACAGGAGGAGTTAAGTTCATAAGTGATACATTAACGGTGAGTTACTAAAAGAAGCTGGGGTACCTGGCAGACATTCTCTGTATATCTCACTCTGCTGTGTCCTTTATATTATAATCTTAGAGTTAAAATGTCTGTAATTTCATGAATCCATTTCCGGCCTCATTTAGAATCTCCTTCATGCCCCGTTAGGTCCCACCCAAGGCTGGAATCATCTTAAGAGTACAGACTTGAACATACTTGAACACGTCTTGAATACACTTGTCTTCCCCTTAGCAGGCTCGGGCATATATACATTAAGTGCGCAAACATAATCATAAAAAAAGATGGAATGAATATCCTAATCCAAAATTAGACCATTGGCTCTATATTCAGAAATATTAACTTCATTTCTCCTTACCTACTAATTTGCAGGCCTATAGTTTTACCATATAATATTTCTCCTGACATACAAGTTGTCCTACTTCCTACCACACTTATTCCACCCTTGCTTATCCATAAGCATCAAATATCTGGTGAATCATCCATAAGAAGATATGAAGGAAGTTTGATATTTTAAAAGTTATAGAAATATCAAGTGGGATTTAGAACTAGATCTGCCAGATTTTAAAATTCCTGTCATTTAAGCTTCACCATGCTGCCTCTCTTGGCTTCTTCACTACACTGGACCTACATTGAGAGTCCAAGCCATGCCTTTTACTTCTCACCAAACTATCTATACCTCTTCCATTCCCTTCCCAAGAGTGCCAACAACACGCCCCATATCTCTCTGCAGGGGGATGAGGTAGGAAAGAGGAAAGGCTGGAATGATTAGCCATTACCACTTCTTGTTCATACGAGAATGGTTCACTTAGCCGGCCGTAAGCATCTGACACTGCCACCCTTGGAAAGGCTTGCTGCAGGGTTGGCCCTTGGCTACCACCTGGGAACAGGGATTTGGGAGGGTTCACCCTATTTCCAGAACCAATAAGGATGGCTCACTGTGCCCAAACTATTTGCACAAACAACAGAGTTTCTTTAGAACACCTGCTTTTATTCTGGGAGTCTGGAATTATAACATGTGAGGGAGAGGATGCCTATGACTAGCCCTTGAATTAAAACGTTGGACACTAAGTTTCTAATAGGCCTCCCCCATAGACAATATTGCACATATGTTGTCCAAACTCATTCCTGCAGGAATTAAGAGCATCCTGTGTGACTCCGCTGGGAGAGGCTTGCACCTGGTTCATCCCACCTAACATTTCCCTTTGCTCATTTTGCTTTGTATCTTTTCACTGTAATAAATCTTAGCCAGTAATGTGGAGTCTTATGGCTCCTCCTAGCAAATTATCAAAACTGGGTGTTCTTGGGAAAACCCCGACACACCAAACACCTCAGCTCTGCTAAAAATTTTCTTGGGAGAAGAGAGAGGATTGAAGAATGAATTGAAGCTTGGTGACTCGCCGGTGATTCCTAGGTATGTGCTGCACCCTTTCCAAAGGTTATTCTGGAATTCTATTGCCCACACTATGCTATTTAATGTATTTTGGGGTGGGGGGGAATCTATTATCTTTAAAAACATTACACATTGTCTTAGCTATAGAAGGTTTTCCTGGCACTGCAAAATGGCCGGAAAGCCTGAGTATAGAGCAGCTTCCAAGATGGGTCCTTAAGGAGATAGGCAATGTGAATGCTCTAAAAACAGCTTCAGAGTGTTTACAAACCATGGCATCCTTAGGGATGGAAAGGCTCTCTCTAAACAAAAGGTGATTTGCCTGTGCTTTGTTCTCAGAATAAATGTTTTTTGATGAAATTACAGCCTTTCTTGCTGGCAAAAAAAGTTTCAGGAGAGTTTCCTTTTTCTCCACCCCATGATTAAAATAAGCACATATCTGGGTTGATATTTCTAATGGTGAAAGTCACATGGGGCCATCACCAGTATCTCAAACATTGGAACATTATCTGAGGAGTAAGGTGGGGCAATAAACATAACGACACCAAGGAATTGGGGAAAATAAAACTAGCCTTGTGAGAAAGAGGAAACTCCAGAAACTTTTCCATCTAAGTATTCGATTGGAAGAAGCAAACAGATAGATAAAAGAAAAGCCTATAATCTAAGTTCAATTTTCTTGATGAGTGCTGTTGAGTTAGTTGTTTTGTGGAGGCGTTTTTGTTTTGTTTTGTTTTTTAATCACTTTTCTGCAATGCAATAAGGTTTGCATGGATTTTATCCAAACCAGGCTAGGGAACTAGGGCTTTCTGTATCTATTGCCAGATTAGATCCTTGCCTAATAAATGAGTTTTGTGGATCTTAACTGCGGCAATTTACTCCAGAGAATTTCCTGCTGTCAGTTTCTCTTGAGTGGGGAGATTGGGTGGGGGCAGAGAGAGGAAGATGGAGGGCTGGGTTTATTACTCCCAATATGCTCAGTGCTGTTGTGCCTGGCTGTGCATATGCCTGGGACTCGCAGCATATGGCCCAGGGGCTGCCAGTGGCCCGCTTAGCAGCTGTCTCCGGCATATTTTGACATAAAAGCCATTATATTTTTGGCTGGCTAATTGCTTTTTATTAAACAATTGTTGGAAGTTGGCTGATAATTTTTATGAATTTAAAATGAAAGCCTCGCTGAGAACTTCTGAAAGCAAACAGTGCTTGGTCCACCTGGGAAAATTTGAAAGGGCTGGCATTCCATCTGCCAGATAGAACTCATATCAAACACAGCAACTGAGAACTAGAGGGTGACACTTTCCATAACTCATAGTACTAGGTTGTCCTCAAAGTCCAACACATGGCTCTGGGAAAGGACAAATGGAACATTACCCTCTTTAAGGTTTGCTGGGGAAACATAAGCAAAAAATAAAAAATCTTCCAGCCCAGAAATCCGCTCCACAAAGGTAGTAGAGAAGGAAATTACTTTTATTACTGAATAATCATGAAACCAGAATGTGATGCATATCCCATGCAACCCACTAAGAGATCGCAAAGATGGAAATCTCGCCCTTTTATACAACCAAGAAGATACCACCCAGTACCTACATGCTTTCAAGGTAAACCATCACTAGTCCGAAAGTAAGAGGACTGGGCAGCACCATTTGTCACACACCATTTACCTGGTAATTGGGGTGACCATCTCTGTTAGCTAAGTAAGTTCATCCAAAAAGAAGGTGGAATCTTCATGACAGGAGGCAGTTCTACAACTTAGAACGAGGCAGCCACTGGAGTTCGGGTCCTGTCCTCCTGGAGAAACTGCAAGACGGAGGTGTTATCTCCCTTGATGTTTACATCTCCCAGAGATGGCTCCCAGATTCTTGAGAGACATTCTGGGCTCAAAATCCTGACAAGTCTTATTTAGCTTCAGAAAAAGATACACTTCAAAGAGAAAGAGAAAGTATTTAGGTTTACAAGATTTCTAAGGTAAAATATTCTGACAAGAAGGAAGAGGAGGAAAAGCTCTTCCCTTATTTTCAACAGGGCAATTAATTCTCTTAATTTTCATTTGTCCTTATAGGTCTTGCTTTCTGTGGTTACGTATTAGGGTTTCTCTAAGGACCTGGGCTCTTCCTCAGATTCCCAAACCGCTGAAGACAAAAGTAAGTGCAATGAATTATTTTGTCAGTTTTTGTATCTAAGTTCTTTTTAGAAAAAGACACACACACACAGTGCAGGGAGGGAATAAAAGAGGAAAAACATAAAAAAGATAAAAGGGAAATTACATGGTAGTCCATGGATCTTTTTTTCGTTTATTTAGCAATTAATAAATGGATCTCTAATACAGAGAGAATTGGCCTTAAAAGGCAAAAATGAAGAAGTGAAGGTTCTGCTTCTATCAATTTCACTGTATTCCCAGGCTGTGCACAGATTCTGTCCTTAACTCCAGTCTGAGATCCCCAACTTGTTGACGACAAGAGGAAATGGGAGAGTATACAAGACTCTGGAGCAATTCATGACCAATCCAAGAAAAACTATTCAAATTTCATGTCCTTTGGGGTCATCGCTCCAGACATGCTAAACTTTCCACTCCTAGAAGACACCAAACCTTTCTTTTCAGGACCTTTCCCACTGACCCCTCTACCTAAACACTTCTGTCCTTATGCCCACCCCATCTGCGTCTCTTCACCTAGTTAACTCCTCCTTGTCCTTCATGTTCTAGCTTCAATGCCTTTTCTTCTGAAATGCCACAGGTTATGACCCCCTCTCACATGCTGCCACAGTCCCCTGTGCATTCCCATCTGTAACACATCACACTTGCACTTACAAGTAAGGCAAATTCAAGTGCACCCAGGGGCCAGACAGTACCACACGTGAGTGAACCTGTGGGGGGTCTGAGACTGTGGCAGTGCATATCCCCCGTAATGACACCCAACTTACTCTTCTAAAATGCGCACTGGCCAAAAAACATATCTGCTGGTCAAATTCCACTAAGTGGTTACAAAGCTGTGGCAAAGGAGAGAGACATCAAATGCCAACTCATGTAGCAAGGGTTAAGGGATGGACTTTACTGGGGAAACCTGTTAGCTGAGGCTCACCCAAAAGAGTCTCTTCTTCATTCCCTCTTCATCTCCCAGAGAGCATGTGGAACGAGGGGGAAGCTTGTGGACTCATTGGTTTCTGTCCTGGAAAGGATGCTGCCCTCCTCCTATTCCACCTTCTTATAGTGCAGGCAGGAGAGCAGCCGTACCAGTGCGAGAGCACGCAGATGGGAAGTAGGTCCCAGGTAGGGGCTAGGAGGAGTACCAGCTCTGGAAAGAACTGTTAAGAGAGCCAACTGCCAGCACCCGACAACCTTGGGAGAAGACAGATGCTGGTAGCTGGACTGAAGGTACCTGGGTCCTCCAAGAAGTTGTATTTGGGTGCAGCGCCTCCCACCAGGGAGGGAGAAGCCGTTTCTCAAGCACTATGAGCTTTGGGGATCAGGCATCAGTCGTTCTTACCTCTCTTCCACAGCAGGCCACCAGCCCATCAATCTGATTGTTCTCTCTCTTCCCCACAAGATTGTACTGTTTCTGTCTTTACATGGTTATACTCTTGGAGCCTGGCATGTAGTAGGAGCTAAAAAAATATGTATTTGTTGAATAAAGAATCATTTTTATAGTATAAACAGGGGGCCTAAGGTTGCAATCTAGGTGTCCTACTATCTCTCAAAAAATTGTCCTCTGGCAACAGTGATATGGGAAGGAAGGAAAGCACTTCTTGTCAGCTGGCTGTTAAGATTTCCTCTCCTGCTTTTAGTCCAGCCTCCTTTATTCTCTAGGGCTTTGCTCTACCTCATTAATATTAATATCTAACCTTTCCTCAGCTCCGCAGTGATGTGACCTCTATTCTACTGCCTAATGGCTCTTACTCTTCATCTTTCCAAATGTCCACCCTAAACTTTTTCCTCTTTAGCTTCAGGCCATTTCATGCCTCTTCTGCGACTTAATCATCTTTCCTTTGCCTAGTTTTGCTCAGAGAAGTAGACTGAAAAATGCAAAAGGACTTTAGAAAATAAAGGAGAAATCCTGTATCGAGTACATTTTTACGACATGTAAAAGATTCATTCATCACTTATTTCTCCCCTTTCCACTAGGAGTTGAGGTCCTCCTGGTGGCGGATTTGATGTCAAGTCACAGGTAAGGGAATGAAGAGATCTGTCTGCCAACCTGATCTCAGAATAAGATTAGATCTGAGAGCCTGCAATTTCTTCTAAGTACCTATGCTGCTTGCAGAAGACCAGTGCTTTTCTATCAAGGTCACCCTCTCTTCAGATCAATAAGCAAAGGAGATCTCAGTTTTTAAGAGCTGTTTTGGGGACCCTTATAGAGTTAAGGGCCCTTTAAGACCACAAGGGAAGCATAAGGGAAGCATAAGGAGGTGGGAGAGTTAAGACCTGGAGTTCACAGGCATTTAGATCTCAAATGTTTCTAGATATAATACAGGAGCATTTTGCTTCCTCAGACTGCACCTGTATTCAGGCTATTTGAGTCTGGGAAAAACTATAAAGGAACCCATCAAAACAGGACCAAGACCATTACCACAACCCAGATACAGCCATTACTGAGCAGTGTGAGGCACCCAGAGGCATCTGACAATGGAGCTGAGTAGGGAAAGCAATCAGATGTGAAAATTTCAGTCAGGGAACAACTTCAGATTGCTCACCCTCTGATTAACTGCTCAAAAAGCACAGTTCTAACTTTATATTCCATCCCTCACTCTGAGCCATGATTGCCCTATAAAATGTCCTTATCGAGCATGAGGGGAAAAAAATTAATAAGCTCAAGGAATGACTGGGATTACTTTAACCAAAGAAAGAAGGCAAGAAAATAATTTCTCAGATATAACTATTAAGGTCAAGGTGGGGACTGGAGAGCAGATATCGACATTCTTAATGACACTCGAATGTGTAGCCTCAAGAAGAGATCATGCTAGCAAGAAGCAATAGGGGAAAGGAGCAGGGAGAAGCAAAATAATCAGAAAATCAAGTTGCTCTCAGTTTTGTCTAAAAAGTCCATGTCAATAATCTTGATAACCTGTAAATAGGAAGAAATCATGGGCATATGCTGTGACTGCTGTATTTATTCTTGTTTTTCTCTTTCCCAAAAGAACACTAAAGGTTGCACTCTGAGCTCGCCTTCAAGAACTGCAACATAAAGAGGCAATTTCAGAACAGCAGGGCCTGGCTTCCGACATCTGACGGACAGCCTAAATGCATTTTATCTTATCAGCTCCTCTCACTCTCGCTCTCCTTATTTTTCTTTATTCCCTAATGCAGCCAACTTTTGCTCTTCCTCGGCTCCCTGATTCCCACCTCGCTCATGGAAGATTTTAAAAGAAAAACATGTTTTTTATTAAAGTCATATACAAAGCATCCATGTGTCCCTGGATCCTCTAGCGTCTGTACAGATTGGTTTGCTTTGTTTAGGAAAAGAAAAGAAATTGGTGGTATACTTTTTTTCCATTATCTGGACACCAAGATAATTAAACTAGGTTTCTTCCTGTCAGTTGCTAAACAAGGACCATGACAACCAGCAGGATTTTTTTATTCTTTGGGCCCTTTGAATGAAAATGTTTCAAAATTGTGTTTCAAGAATATTATCTAGATCTATAGAAACATATTCCAATATGAACAAAATTCAACCAGGTTGGTAAAAGCAATGAGAACTATGACCAAGTCACTCCAAAAGAAAAGTGAAATCAGGAAATAATAAAATTATCCAAATAATTCAGAACTGTCAGCAAATTAGGGTGGGGCAAGATGGAAGATAATGCTTCATGAATTATCTGGTTTTGCAATGTACATTGATCAAATTCAAGAGAGAGAGAATACTGATATTTAGCAAATTAATAAACTGTGCCTATAGAGATATGTATTGTTTTACTCTCTTCTCAAACTAAGGGTTATTTTAATTCATATTTGCTATTGACATGACTGAATAACAGCAAGTAAAGCAATATTTTATTCAGTGTGATAAAAATTGATATTGTGCTATTGTTTACTATTTTATTCCCAGAGTTGATGGGAGGAAGAAGAAGCGTATAGTATATACATGTTAAAAGCACAGGTTTTAGAATCAGACCACCAAAACTCAAATTCCTCCTCTGCCATTTCTTGAATTCATAAACTTGGACTTTGTAAACTCACCTCTCCAAGCCTCAGTTCCCCACATGTAAGATTAGATAATAATAGTTACTACCTCCTGAAGTGTAGTGAAAATTATATAATAAATGAATCTATGCAAGTTCTTTGCAGAGTTCCTGAGTTACACAGAAGCACACATATACATCACCACTCAGGGAGAGCCAGCTGCCATTATTATCACGATTAGCACTTCTGAGTTTAAAAGTCTAGATGAGAATAGCATATCAAGAGCAAAATGAATAAATAGGTTGTCATAAAAAGAGCAAAATGTCCATCTATACAGAGCGAATACATTTACTAAAGGTTAACAGCATTTTTCAGATTTAAGGCATGGGTATGTATATATCACTATGAGGATTTTTTTCTCCATAAATTTGTTGAACAAAGAATTACTTTTAACAGGTCTACTCTATGTACAGAAACAGATCATTTTAGCAATACCATCAAGAAATGAGCCATTTGTTGCATAAATGAATTTTCTAAATGTGAAGAGGTGAAATTGTTAAGTATAGAAAACCACAGATAGAGATTTGATGGGGGTGGGGGTAGTGAGCGTAATGGCAGTTTTAATAAAAATCATTTTTAAGACAATAAACACTCACATGCATTCTAAAAAATAACCTTTCCTGAATGATGTGTCACTGGTATCAACATGAGCTATTGCTCCACGCTGGCTCCTATTTTCCCTAAATAGAAATTCTTACTGCGTAGAACAGTCTAGTATAAAGAACACTCTGCCTAAGAACAGAGTAGCCTCTGCTACCTTTTTTGAATTCTTCTTTCAATGTCATGCTGTTCTTCTATGTCTCCCTCCCACCCCCACCCCTCATACGTTTGTTTATTTATTTGTTATTTACTTAAGTAGTGTTGATTGAATATCATGTGTCAGGGGCTATGCAGAGAATACAAAGATAAACAGGACAACATCAACTGACATAAAGGCGACTACAGTCTAATAGAATATACAAATGTTGGTTATTACATCTTACTCCACATAATGTATATGCTCCTTCCTCATTTCAATCCCCACCACCCCCACCTCCCTCTCTCTGCCTTCTCCTGAAGGCAAGGAAACCAATTAGCCAAGCTGGTTAAAATTATATTTTTAATGGAAGCAAGCACATTCTGAGTCAGGGGTTCTCCTTTTAGCAAAATACAGGAAATTTATTTTTAATGACCTTGATGTATCTAGTTCAGCTGTTTAGAAGCCATTTGTTTTACTTTATTATTTTCTCTAGCATTCCAAATAGATAAGGTTGCCAGAGTAATGACCTCTGGATAAGTGAAGAATTTGTGTACTATAGTAAACAAAAGCCTATGCAGTTAGCTAACACTTCCAAACAAGACTATACCATAAATGCTGAATACTAAATAATGTTTGTGGTATTTCTGTAATAGCTCTGACAACAAAGACTGTCCAAATTCTCATTTTACAACTGGCATCTGAGTTAAAATAGTCATTTGTCCCAGATATCTATCTACACCTCTCTCTCTCTCTCTCTCTCTCTCTCTCTCTCTCTCTCTCTCTCTCTCTCTCACACACACACACACACACACACACACACACACACATTTTTAAACATTAGCATTTGAAGAAAAATAAATGGAATTATTACTTCAAACAACAAGTTTACCATATTAACTCACCACCCCTAAGAGATTGCATAGGTTGCATGGATAAATAGGTTTGAAAAATGACTTGGGGACAGAGGGCAAGATGGCAGTGTGCCTAAGCTTTTGAGTCTCTCCAAATCAAACACACATATACACACACATAAAAAAAAAAATAAAAAAATAAAAAAAAATAAGACAAACAATAAAAATGGACAATGCAATTAGAATGCCAAAGAAACCAATAAAAATTTCCATAAATAAAAAAATTACCTTTTTTCTTATTTTAAAATTCTTTATAAGATAATTGGGTGTTTAAAGTAAGAACAGTGATAATTAACTGTGGGCATCATATACAGAAGTAAAATATATAATAGCAATAGCACAAAGGACAGACAGGAAAAAATAGAAGTATGCTGTTGTAAGATTCGATACAAAAACTGACAGAATATTATTTGAAGGTAGGTTGTAATGACTTGAATCAAAAGTGTATATTGTAAATCCTCAGGAAATCACTAAAAATTAAAACAAAAAAAAATAGTCAAAAGGCCAATAGTGGAGATAAAATGGAAGAACAGAAAATAGTTAATCCAACAGAAATGGGTAAAGAAGTCAAATGGAACAAAGAATAGTGGAACAAATGAAAACAAATTACAAGATATTAGATTTAGGCCCAACTATATCAACAAATGGTCTAAGAAAATGAAGACCCAGCTACATTGCTGTATATAAGATATCCATTTTAAATATAAAGATGAAAGGATGAAAAACATATGCCATGTGAGCACTAATAAAAGGAAGCTGGTTTGGCTCCATTAATACCAGACAAAGCAGACTCCAAACAAGCAATAAACCAGGGATAAAGAGGGACATTTCATAATGATGAAAAAACATAAGTATCCTAAATCTAGACTTTTTTTTTTTTTAGGCAAGGCAACCCTTGGTTGACCTCACAGATTGTCAGCTTACAATTCCTTATTTTTTTTATTTTTTACACTTACAGCACCTGGTCT
Source organism: Eidolon dupreanum (assembly GCA_028627145.1). Classification (NCBI taxonomy): domain Eukaryota; kingdom Metazoa; phylum Chordata; class Mammalia; order Chiroptera; family Pteropodidae; genus Eidolon; species Eidolon dupreanum. Next base: position 12,967,442 of record CM053509.1, read on the forward strand.
TCCTAGGTGGCCTCCCATCCAACTACTAACCAGGCGCAATCCTGCTTAGCTTCCAAGATCAGACGGGATCAGACTTGTTCAGGGTGGCATGGCCACAGACATCTTTAACCTACCAAATAACAGCATTTAAAAATATATAAAAGATAGCAGAGTGGTGCAGCGGAATGTGCTAGACCCATAAAAATATATGAAAAAAATTTAGAGAACTAAAAAGAGATATAGACAAATAATTATACTAAAAATCCTCTAAGATTCATAAAACAAGAAGAAAAAAATCAGTAGGTATACAGACAATTTAACAGCACTATGAAACAACTTAACCTAATTGTCATTTATAAGAATTCAACCCAAGAACAGCAAAATACACATTTGTCTCAAATGCAGAAGGGATAATCACCATGAGGGATTCTATTTGGGGCCATAAATAAGTCTCAAATAAATTGAAGGATATAAATCATTCACAGTTGGTTATCCAGCCAACTAGATACTCAATTCAACAATCAAATTCAAGTATTTAATTCAATAATAAAAAGCTATATAGAAAATTCCAAATATTTGGAAATTAAGCAATATACTTCTAAAGCAAAAATCACAAGAAAAAATTATAAAATATTTAGAACTGAGTAAAAATAAAAACACAGGTTACCAAATATTCAGAAATTCAACTAAAACAGTTCTTAGAGGAAGATGTATAACATGAGATGCTTATATTAGAAAAAATAAATGTTCTAAACCAACTATCCAAATTTCAACCATAGGAAACAAGAAGAGAAATTAAACCAAAATTATGCAAAATAAGTAAATAATAGAGTAGAAATAATAGAGTAGAAATCAATGAAATAGAAATGAACCAAAAAAATAGAGAAAATCAATAAATCTAAAAGCTGCTGCTTTGATAAGTTCAATAAGATCGATAAATGTTTAGAATGGTTGCTCAAGAAAAAACAAAGGAAGGAAGAGAGAGAGAAAAAACACAAGGAATATTCCCTTCCCTCTCAGGGTAGGCATCCTCAAAACGTGTATCCAGCAATTTTTAAAACTGCTATGGATCAGTGATTGCTGTGTGCCGCTCATTTTTTCTCTTTCCAAATGAGAATGTCTACTAAAGTTATCCTGTCTTCGCTCTATCAAAATATGTGGCAGGGTTGGGGGTAAACAGATAAATCATCATTCCGTGATGGCATTTGGGGTTGTTCTGTTTGTTTCTTGTTAGATGTTTGTTTTTGTTTATAATTTTCCCAATCAAAATTCACATCTGGAACTGGTGAAACAATCACAAAATCTTGGACTTGGAGCCAATGCCTTGACTGATGTGATTTTTGGAGTGTCTATTTTGAGAAAGGTAAGTGCATTTCCATGTAGGAGAAAAACAGAGGGCAACTATATAGGTTGTATTATTTTCCCAAGTATTTACGGCTAGCTATTTCATCATAAAATCCTCTTCAGGAAAATACTTCCACAGAGAATTATATATATACTAACCTTCACACATGGCTTGCAGAGCCTTCTAAGAGAGGAGTAGATTTCCCACCAGAACTTGGTCTATAATTTCCTGAGTCATTACTAAAAGTCACCAGATATATCACTCCATCAAGTAAAGGCAAAGCACACTTTTGTGTGAATTGAAGCCTATACAATTGGGTAAGCCATATTTAAAACAAGAATACAAAATTATAAATATAAAGTTAGAAATCAATGTTTATTTTCAATTAAAAGAGTAAAAAAGTCACAAATATTAAAAAGCTAGCAAATTCATCAAACATCATACAATCCAGAAAAATCCATAGCATTTTTATTAATTTACTGGTCTGACACACATCTATAACAATTTTTCCTATATTTATTTGGCTGCAAACTCTGATTATGAGCACGACTTTGTAAAACAAACAAAAAAAGGTTTATTCCTAGAGAGAAAAAAATAACTGTCTTTCCTTTAACTTGAGTTATCAACATTTGTGTTTTAATTACAGATAGTTTCAAAAAGTTTCTTTCAACTTCACAATTCCTTATTAGCTATATTTTACAGTGATAAGTCATAAATAGTTTGAACTTATGATACTTATTAACTAGTTTGTCATTGATATTCTTGTTGTAACAACCTAGTGAGAATATTATGTTGGATCGTGAAACTCGTTGTCATAATGAGGGTGAGTTGGCACACTGGGCAGGAGAAATCCTCCTGGAAGGCATATCTACGCTGTGACAGCTAACAGTAATTTATGCACAGAATAATGGAAAACTACATAAATATATCATACTAAACTCAAACTAAATATATTAAATTCAGTTTTCCCTTGACAAAATGTTCTTCCTGATATATCATTTGAACCAGCAATTCCATTTCTAAAAATCTACCCTCAGTACACAGTAGCAAAATTTTAAGTGATTTGTGTGCAAGACTGTTATCTGTAATAGAAAAAGACTGTGAACAACTAAATTGTCACTAATAGAAGTCTGGTTTTATAACATAAAGCACATCCACAAATAGAATACTATGCAACTGTAAGAAGAAAGAGGAAATCTCTATCTACTTCTAGGCAGTGATCTCCCACATACGTTGAGAAAAATGCAAGTTGTAGAATAGTGTGAATGGCATGCTTTATTTTATCTAAGAAAAGGAGTGGTGTCAAAGAGACAGATTTTATAACTTTTAGAAATACACACTACAGTTTTTACAGATGAAACAACCTTTCTTTATAATCATTTTGCATGTATGTAGTGGGGGAAAGGAAGAATAATGTAGGTAAAGATATAGAAGACCATAACCTTTGACCCAGTAGGTCTTTTTCTTACAGATAAACAAATGTATAAATATATATTTATAAAGATGTATAAGGCAGCATTGTTAGTAATAGCAAAACAAAACTGGAAACAACCTAAATGTCCCTAGTTTAATTAATTATGCTACATATATACAGTGTAATTCATTCCCTTATCAGGCATGATACGGGAATGGCCCAGAACAACAGATGAATTCTCCAGTGAGTTTCATGGGTCATCTCACACAGCAAGTAGATCAGTTAAGGAACACCTTCTCCATTTTATACCCCAGAGACTCATAATATTCTCCAGAGAGTCATGCCTCATAAATCTATGGATTGCAAATTTGCTTGCCATAAACAATCTTAATCCAGGAATATTCTACTTAAAGCATTCCTTAAATAAAGACTCTCTGGTTAACAAGTAATATTAGCCTATTTTCCAGTTATGCTCATAAAGAGATTAGGTGGGATCATCTTCTTGGGTTTTGTTTTTCCTTGGGTTTATCCTCTCCAGTAATGAGAAGAGGAATGGATCACAGATCTACACACACACACACACACACACATGTACTTACATAGGCATGAAACACCTCTTGTATAAACATAAAAAATTATTAACAATGGTTTTCTCTGAGAGGTAAGTTGGGGGAATAAAAAGGGTAAAAAGGGAAATTTTTACTTTTCATCTATACTCATCTGCACTGTTTGACTTATTTTAATACCATGAATACTGCCTTTAACATTTTCAAATTTGTTAATATTTTAAAAGAAATAACTTGGATGAATTAATGGGTGAATAAATCCATGACAGGTTACTTAGAGAATTAGAATGTACCTGGGGAGAATTCCTAACATTTCAAGGAAAGGTAACATCCTTGTCACTATGGTCCTTTACACTACCATCAGAAATACAGGCCTAAACTGTGTGACCTCAGGTTTGATCCACAGTAGCAATTTAGGCTCTTGAAAATTTCTTCCTATTTCTTCACCACTCCCCTCTCCCAAAACTTAGTTGAAATGGGTGTTTTCTAGTCTTCTCTTGGCTACTGAAAGTGAAGATGCATCTCATTTGCTTCATTCCAGCCCACTTCATAAATTTAAGATCTCTCACTCTTACAGCTTTTAAGTATCTACCGTCAAAGTCAGTGTTACCTGTGCATACCGTAGGTTACTTATTCCAAAGACTTTTAATGACTTCTGGCAAAGCATTATTTACACCAGCCCCCTTATAGGACTCCGTTGCTGGTTATCCAGGTAGGGTAATGTTGAGCTCTTGGCTATTTCTCTCCTCTGCCAATGTCCAACATGTTTTCATATTCCACAGGTGAGAATTCTTCATAAAGGATAAAAATACTATCATTACACACAATATACGCAGCTGTGATAACTAATTTTATATGTCAGTTTGACTGGACCACAGGATGCCCAGATATTTAGGTAAATATTATATCCGTACGGGTGTATCTGGAAGAGATTAGCATTTAAACCAATAGACTGAACAAAGCAGATTGCCCAACCCAATGTGGATGGGCATTATCTAATTCATTGAAGGGCTGAATGAGCAAAAGGTGGAAGAAGGGAAATTCTCTCTCTGCCTGCCTACCAGAGCTAGAATATCGCTCTTCCCATGACCTTGGACTAGGACTTATACCATTGGCTCCCATGGTTCTCGGGAACTTCAGACTCAGACTGGAACTGTACCACTATTTTCCTGGGTATCTAGCTTGCAAACAGCAGATTGTGGGATTTTTCAGCTTCATAAATATGTGAGATATATATATGTATGTGTGTGTATACACACATACACGCACATATATCTATCTTTCTGTGTGCATGTGTATGTATCCTATTGGTTCTATTTCTCCAGAGAATGCTAACAAATACAACTGTACATCAAATTGAAAAAGCATTCAGAATTGAAGAAATGGAAAAATATTCTGTGTTCATGTATTGGAAGAATCAACATAGTTAAAATGGCCATATTATCCAAAGCAATATACAGATTTAATGCAATCCCCATCAAAATCCCAACAGCATTTTTTAATGAAATAGAATAAAAAGAAATCACCAAATGTGCATGGAACCACAAAGGACCCCAAATAGCCAAAGTATCGTGAAAAAAGAACAAAGCCAGAGGTATCACACTCCTTGACTTCAAGTTATACTACCAAGCAACAATAATCAAAACAGCATGGTATTGGCAGAAAAACAAACATGCCGACTTATGGAATTGAGATCCCAGAAATAAATCCACATATATATGGACAAATAATTATTGACAAAGAAGCCAAAATATACAATGGAGAAAAGAAAGCCTCTTCAACAAATGGTGCTGAGAAAATTGGAATGCCACGTGAAAAAGAATAACACTATACTGCTATTTGTATCATACATAAAAATTAACTCAAAATGGATCAAAGACCTAAATAAATATAAGACCCGAAACAATAAATTGCACAGGAGAACACATAGGTACTAAACTTAGGGAACTTGATCTTAAAGAAGATTTGACAAATTTGACCTCAAAGGCTAAGGAAGAAAAAGCAAAAATAAATGGACTTTATCGAACTAAAAAGCTACTGCACAGCAGAAGAAACCATTAACAAAACAGAAAAGCAACCAAACATTCATAGGGCGGGTTTGAGCAAGCAGAAAGAAGTGGTAGAGAAAATGGTGGGGAGGAGGGGGAGGGATAAAATTCTTTAAAGTGTTTTATTCCCTTGCTGAGAATAAATAGGAGACTGAGCTGCCATTAGAGCTGTTGACCCAGGGCCCCTTGACACTCAGTCCTCTCAATTTAAAAAACAAACTATTTTGCAAAAAAAAAAAAAAAAAAAATCACTCAACAAGCACTTGGAAGTAAGAATAGGGAAGACTGGGTGGTTTTCTCTTCAAAAGGAGTCCTTTCTTTTTGGAAAGCTACAGACTCACCAACAATAACTCTCTATGGAATAAATTGAATGAATTCATGTCTTCCTTGTTTTTCTCGAAGAAACCTTCCAGAATTTTACAATCCAACTGACCGAGGCATCTTGTCCTTTGCACTGCAAACCTTTAACACATACACACAACCACAAGTGCAGCTCCAACTTTATTGTCAGAGATAAATACATTCCCACAGCATGATTCTTTGCTAGAAACATTAATACTAAACATGGAAATCGTACAGAGGGCAGAGATTTGCGTTTCAGGGATTTGAGAGAGGGTGTGGAGTGAAGGATGGAGAGAAAGAACAGCTGTTAATAGCATAATGAAGTCCAGAAAACAGGCTCGAAAATCAGAAAAGCATGTGTTCAAGTCTCAGCTCCTCCAATTACTGCCTCTTTGACAGAAATAACATAAATAGGTGATTTAACTTCTCTAACTTCCATTTCTTCATCTGTGCAATGGAGGAAAACACCATTAGCTGTAGTTTTGTGGTGAATGATTAAAAGTATAGAAAGCACTTAGAAATAGGCTCAACAGAAGGTAACTAGTTTTAAGTTGTTATTATTGAAATTTTAAGTTAAAAACTATTTAAAATAAAATCAAAAAGGCCTATAAACATTAACACACACACTCAAAAACCTTAGAGATAAAGGAAGAAATATTCAATGAAAGACAGGAGGAAAGAAGAAAGCAAGGGAGGGACGGTAAGTGGGAGGGAAGGGACAGGACTGTTGATGGAAGTATTGCAGTAAGCGACACCTGACAGAGGAAACTGGACTCTCAGACAACTTTTTTAGAGGAAGGAGAATTTATTGCCAGCAGAGCAAGTGGGGTTAACACCACTATGCACGAGCTCGCTTTGGTTAGATTTATTACAGTTTATATACCTCTGCAGTGTCCATGCAAGGGGCGCGTGATTCCTTTGTCTGAGGTTTCACGTGTGCCTCATGACTCAGGACGGGGAGGGGAGGCTTCGGGTGGGCCCTCCAAGTGGGGAGGAATTTCCAGACCATTGGTCTTACTGGTCGTTTGTCTTGCAACCTTGGCATTATCAGCACTGTTACAGGATTCTCGAACAGAAGAAGGGACACCGACACTATAAGCAGGAAGCAGCACTTATTAATGCCAGCACCTGCTCAGCGAATTCCTATTCAAAGGCTGAGCCCTAATTGTAACATAACAGGTAGTTTTATACAGTTTTGTTATTCCTACACAGCTACAGAGATAAGGAAGGACATTAGTGGGATAACAAGCTATGAATCAACAGATGTGAGCTGGAGAGTCCTTGAGGGAAGGGAGGAAGCTATGGGAAGAATTATTAGCCCGAGAGTCCTGGAGGTGGGGAGAGGACAGTCAGGAATGGACTTTAACCAGCTGAGTCGTTCATCTCTGCAAGCCCTTTGCTTTGCATTTTTCAGATGCCTCCTCTCCCTTCTTAAGAGGGAGCCTCCAGGGAAGTTCTCTACTAGGCACCACACATTCCAGGTCTGGGGGGTGGTGCATAGGGCACAGCAAAAAGGAACACATTTCCTCCAAAACATCTAAAATATGA
>CM053509.1:12975183-12990280 GCA_028627145.1 Eidolon dupreanum
TCAGGTGCCTGTGGGCTGGATGAAGTCCAGTAAAGAGTTAGGTGTGTGGGTCTGGAACAGAAGAATAAAAGATCTGGACTAGAAGTATGACATGGGAGTCATCAACTCCTAGATGGTCACTGAAGTCATGAAACCACCTCATCTTCCTGCACTTCCTACCTCTGTGAAAGAGTCTGGAGGAACCAGACATATTCCACTCAGCCAAAGCCTCCCCCACCCTCACAATCTACACCCAACCACCAAGAACCAATCACACCAGGCACTAAGAGCTGCATCTTTGAAACCTGTCCTCTTTCCATCTCCACCTCCGCTGCCTTCATTCAGCTCTTACCATCTGTCACCTGGAATTAGTCTCTGAACGGATCTTCAACCTGTCTACCATCACACACATACACACACACAAACACGTGACTATGGCTAAGAGTGGCTTTTCTTAAACACAAATATGACTATGTTAAATCTCTGATCTAAAATGGTTAGCAGCTCCCCATTACCTAAAAGGTAAAGTTCCATCCATGTTTAACCCACTTCCCATCTAGGAAAAAAAAAAAAAAATGCAGCTCACTGCCAGCATTAATTCAATTTTACATAAACACGCTCTTTGAAGCTGAAGCAAATATGACTGGTTTTCAACGTGCAAACAAAATATAAAAACTGTTCTTGGAGTTATTTCTAAACAGAATTTATCTCTAATCATAATGTAACAAAAATATATACATAAATCAGACTCATCAAATGAATCTTCGGCTAACAAGTGCTCGAAAACGATCACATGTAGGAATGCTACATTTTCCAGGATTTGACATTTTCAGCAATCAAGAATTACTATATTTAGTAAATGGAAATATCACTACTAAAAACAGAATGCTATAAATAGAATGATGTCATTTGTTTCCCAAGACTATCGATATACTAAAGCAATGCGAATACAATAATAAAAGCGAGATATTTCATGGCAAACTTTGGGGGTAAGGTTAGGACTGTACTCTGCGAGTTATCCCAGGGTAAATGCTGCAGCTGCAAGTGCCACTGGGGAGTTTTCTTGGGCAAACAAGAAATGGGTTTAGACAGGCAGGGCTCTCTAGAATTGTATCCCTCTCTACATCTCCAGCCCCATTTCCCATGGTCTGGAGTTCCAAAACATGCCAGCCTTCATGGAGGATGTGCCTGTCACAGGCTTGACTGCACCTTACATACACTTCCTTAAAAAGGGAAATGCATTTTAACCAATAAACAATATGTTACATATCAGCAAGGGAGAATATCTTCTCAAACCTAGATTATGAAAATGTTGAGTCCACTTTGCCAAATGGCCATTTGCATGGGTATTAGCAGAGCACTTAGGAAGGCAATTTAGGAAAAGGCAATATGTTTCTTTCATATGTATGAATGTGCTCAAAACCCTTTAGCAAAGAACTTTGTGGTCCTGATAACAAGATCCTACAAGACACCCTTAGATTCCTTGTTTATTACCATTTCCGAGGCTTAGCGGTAAGCCCAGCGACACACGCTTCTTTTTGTTCCTGTTGCTACAACTCTTCTGATCAGCAAAGGTTCTATACAGTTGGTTCACAAGTGCAGAGATCTAAAAAGAAACTTTTTCCAAAGATCAGGAGCCAGCGGTCAGCCGAAACTAACTCATCCTGTGAGAGACAATGGGAAGTGGAAAGCTAAATACTTGAACTGGAGGCTATGAGAAATAGGTTAAAGCACTTGAATCAAAGACAGGGCTCCTATCAGCACAGGAAGCTTGTTTTGATGATGCTGCAGAGAAATGCCAACCCCAGAGTTATTTGATAAAATAAAACCAATGCAACAATTATTGATTGGGCATTGTGCTGCTGCTATGAAACATAAGATTGTCTCTGTCCTCAAAAATCTGAATCATAACAATATTATTATCATTATTGTTAAATTATTAACATGTATTGAGCACTAGCCATTGGACAGGATTAAATATTTAATCCTCACAGCAATCCTGTGAGATAGATTTTATCACCACCCCATTTGCAGATAAGTAAACTGAGGCTAGGTTTAATAACTTGCCCAAAGTCACAAGAATGGTAAATGGCAGCACTTAAAAATCTCCTTCAAAAGATGAGTTAAAAATTATAAAGATTCTAAAATTGTTTCAATTAATATCAAATATCTTTGAATGAATAAATGAATGAGTGAAATGCCTAAAGTCACTCTAGGAAGTAAGAGAATGAAGAGGCTCCTCCAGTCTGGGGTAATCTTGAGATCATGTTTATTTTCTTTGAATTAGACAGGCAACTTTTAGACCATTGTACTTAAGATGGTACTTTATACACCATTCTACAGTTCAACCCACACTCAAGGTGGAGATTCTAAATGGACCTTTTCTTCCCAGGGCACTAAATAGAAAATCTTCATACAGCAGCAAAAGTGTGGCAATGAATAAAGTGAGAAATTAGAATGCAAAATCTCAGGTGATTGTTTTCTAACTATTGTGGTAAACAATGTCCAAGTCAAATTGGGAAATATATTCATTCATTTACCAAAAACATCTTCAGTTTCCACTAGATATCAGAGTCTACGCTAGGCACTGGAGAAAAATACAGGTTACTTACAAAGAGTTAAAGAATCTATATCCATATCATTTTTCTACATGTATATAACTGTAACTTTTTACATTGATGGGTAAACCAGGTTGTTACACAGGTTGTTAACCCAGAAAGTTGTATAAAAACAATCGAAGAAGAGTACCAAAGGACGACAAATGCCTGGTAGGCATCTTCAAAAGAAATCCTCCAACAGCAGCTTGAGACCCGTTACCACAGGCACAGGACCAGAGACTATTTCTCTTGCTGAGGTCATGGGCTGGCTCCACCTTAAATCTGATACATTGGCTGCCTCCACCATTATTAGTTTCTTTCTCAAATTAGAAAGCTCTCAGAACAAGACAAAACAAGATCACTCCCTCTAGCTTGAATAATTTCAGCTATTCTCAGCACATCCATAAAAGTGGTTGCTGCATTTCTAATTAGCATCTCTGAATTTGCCTGTTGTAATTCCAAACCCTCCCAGTCTTAAAAGATAAGACCTCTGTGAATGGAGTATGTGCTATCTTTTTTATTATATTCCTAATTCTGCACCTACCAAAGGTTAAGAAAAATGTTTTATTTTCCTATAAAGTATTATACTGGTCTTTCATAATGAGGAAAGACGCAAGGCAAAAATTAGTGTCTACAACAGAAAGATGCTTGGTGTTAAGAGCTATTATTTTTTCTTAATTGTGGGTTTGTTTTGTGTGTATATGTATAATTGACTTTGCATTTTTCCACTTTCCCTGTGTGAGGCATTTCTGAGAGATAATGATTGGACAAGGTCAGAGACCCTCAACTTCTACAGCTGTTAAGTATTTGCCAGAAGCAGCTTTTGTGTGCAATTGTTACTGTTATTATTGCTTATTGTTTACATCCCTTGCCTTTGAAAAATGTACCTCTCTCCCCTCAAAAGAGAGGAAGCCCTTAAGGTTTGGTGCGACAACCTTCAGAAATCAAGATGGCCTGAGGAAGTCAACTTAAACAGTGGCCTGTCACTCAGAAACAAAGGCAAAACCCCAGGAGGGTATTTAACTCTAAAATGAGAGTTGGATCATTTTTAACAAATGAATACTAGCAAGGTTAGCAGCCATAAGAGACCATCTAATGGCACTCAATCCTGAGCAATTTCCTACTCACACATCCTCATACATTCTCAAAGTGTGGGGCCGGCCACTGATCACTGCTGTCTCTTCAAAGTGTTCCAACCAGTCATGAGCTTTCCTCTCCCCTAGTCCACAGGGTGATTTTTCACGAATGTCCACTTCAGAAAGTACTTTGATATCTTTTACTACAGGGACTCCAGAGAGGTGGACATTAAGTCAGCCTTTGACTCATTTGAAGCAAAGTGCCTGGCATATATCAGATGAACAATAATTACCTAATGCAGGGGTCAGCAAACCTTTTCTGTGAAGGGCTAGATAGAAAATATTTCAGGTCCACAGGCCATGTAGCCTTGGTTACAACTACTCAACTATTCTGCCACAGGCAATGTATGAACAGTAAGTGATGCCCAATTTGGTCCACAGGCCAAATTTCACCCCACCCTTCATCTATTAATTGAATAAATAAATCTTAAGATAATTTAGTTTTCTATATAAATGAATATTCCAGATAAATGAAACTCTCATCTTTAACCTACAAAGGTTTTGTTTTATTGTTGCTTTAACTAGTGTGAGATCTTTCATAAAGTATACTTATATACTGGCCTACCTTTTTCAAAAGCATATTCAAAACATAGCTTGTTTCCCCACCTGACTCAGGGTCATCACTAAAGCAATTATTTTCCAATGATATAATTCACTAATGTCCTCAGCAAGTTTTTGGCTTCATTGGGCTATTTAACCCAATCCAGAAAACCCCAAACCTCTGTTGTTTTTAGTCATTGCCTCAGTTCGGTTGTGATTTTTCCGTCTCCTCCCTGTCTAGAGGGCTCTGGGCACACTCTTCCATTCTGCCAGTGCCCCCTGTGGGGGGATTACATTGGCTTTTCACTACATAAGTCCAAGGACTATCCATGGACCGACTCGTGCTCCAACATTCTCCATTTCTTCTTTCCACAGAGCTCTGGGAATCAACTTGCTCCTTATCCCATCTTACCAACTTTATCCATTGATGGTTCCTCCATTTCCCTGATCTTGGAGTTGGTCAAAGAACAGGACACAGCCTCGCCAGTACCCCTCCTCCCTCTTAAAGTGCTCTAGGAACTTTATAATTTAAAAGAGATATGAAATGGTTTAAAAATAAAAAAAAAAAACAGTAAAAATAACAAATCTAAAAATATTGCCAAGATTTACAAACACATAGAAAATTTTCATAATTGCGATTCCCTATGCAAATATTTCTGATTCCCTTTCTGAAATGCTATCTAGAACTCTCCCTTGGACTTTAGGGTTCTGTTTTATTCTTGAAACTAGAGATTATCAACCTTGACCACTTCTGCAGTTCAGAGATGAAGAGTATATCAAATTCACCATCCAAAAAGATCCTTAACTCCATACTTTTCAGTTTGCTTAGCCAGAATCTCGGTGTTTTCCATGATGGTGACAGTGATGATAATGGTGGTGATTTTGAAAATGGTAGTAAATAACCTTTATTAAATGAACATTTATTCTTTGTACCAAACCTTGTATACCAAACACTTTATATGCACTTCTTCATCTAATGCTCATAATCCCATGAAATAGGGATTATACTAAAATTTAAACTTCAGAGACCTCATCAGCAAAATACAGTTAGTAATTTCCAATCTGCAGGACTACTGTGAGAATTAAATGAATAAGACAAGTAGAGTACTTTGGACAGTACCAGACAGATCATACGTGCTTAAAAAGTGGTAGCTAGGGCTGTTTTGATGTTGAAAATGCCGAGCCACAGAGGCAATCCAGAAACACCTGGAAAGCTGGAAATCAGGGCTTCATAAACATTGGTTGTCCTTTCAGCTGTGTTTCATAGGAGCTGAGAGCTCTACCCAAACTGTGCAAAAGAAGACACAGTTCATTATTCTGAAATAAATGTAGATGATGGATACCTCGAAGGGTGTTTTAAGTCCTCCGGAAAATTTGAAGACAAGTTAATGCCATTACAAGGCCATGTTCAAGACCAAAGACAAAATGACAGAGTTGACACCATATGTTCCGCCCCTTTGAGGCCAGCTGATGCCACCATGCACCAGCACCCCACATCCTCCCATAGCTCTACTCCTGCCCCCCGCCATATAAACAAGCTTCCTTTATGTCATTCTCCATCCTTCCTGTGTGCTTTCAACCTGCTAGAACTGACCTCATGTCCCTGGCCTTAGCGTCCTAATCTTACTCCAACTCGAGCACCATTTCTGACTCTTTTGAATAGGGCAACTCTCTAGATTCCTCTTTTAACTTCTTTGGATTTCAGATGCTTCTGGAATTCATGGGTTCATCATTCCTCATTTCACAAATATTTATGGAGAGCCTCTATGGAACTCACAGTGTTCTGGGCACTGAGATTCAGTGGAAAACAAACCAGGCAAGTTCTCTACCCTTGGGTATTTTCTAGTCCAGTGCACAATAAACAAGTGAACAAATTAATACATAATGTCAAGTGTCCCACATTTCCTGGGTTGAGAAATTCATTCCTGCCTCTCATCCTGCAGAACCTCCAACGACAGGACTCTCCCTCAAATTCTAGGATGTAGACCCATATTGCCATTCTTGTCATGCATATGATGGACCACTTTGAAGAAGATCCTTTTCCATAAAGGTCAAGGTTCAAGTGTGCCAAAATTTTACCTGCTAGTGGAAAAAAATTAGAGAAAAAGGGTAAGAAATTTTCTTTCCAAGGTCTATGACAAGTGTTACAATTGCTTCATTTTCCCTAAAGAGAAATTACCAGCAATTACAATAGTCCATTCAAAGTTCCACAGATGGCTGCTAATACCCTGAAATGATGTCCACTGGGATGTTTAATCTATGATGTCAAATCATTTTCTATCCTTTGCCAAGCTCAGAGGGAAAAGCATAGGATATAGAAAAGCTTGCTTTAAGAAATAAGAAGAGTGGTCCATTATATAAAATCAAGGTTCATGGCATCCCCCATAACACATAATCTGGTCAATCTGAGTCTTCCTTGATGTATTATGCCCATGCCTTTTAAGCTCCCTGCTACTTACATTGCCAAGGTTCCACTGCACCAGTCAACCCCAGAGTGTCCACTATTTTTCTGCAATCTAACTGCTAACCAACTTGACAGGCCCTTCCCTGCTCGCTCTCTCTTCAGGTAAGGGATTAATAACTCTTTCCCAGACTAGCAGCCACTCAATAACAGCACCCAAACTCAGCAGATGCTAAAGAGGTACTTTAAAAATGTATTTCGCATGGCTCGGTTGGAGAACTATGAACACCTGACCTCTGCTTACTTCTCTACTGGCATTCTGGGAGGATATACAAACCACACCTGTGAGTATCCACATCGTGATGAAATAGAGAGCTAGCCACTGACCATAGCTGACCATACATATTCCTCATCTGTCAGATTGAATGCATTTATTTGTTTCTGTAAAACAGAGAGGTTAGGATTATTCCTATGACTTTAAGCAACTGCAAGGTAGAATCAGACTAAAAGTAAACTAGATCACAGAACTTGGACTTCATTCCTTGGCAGGCAACCAGCTCCCAAACCACAAATCTGAAGGTCAATCTCAACTCTTTTTTCATGCTCTACATTCATTTAGTGCCCAAATCCTCTTGACTCTATTTCTCAATGTCTTCTGTATCTGTCCCTCCTTTCCAACCCCACTGACAGCTCCTTACCTCTGGGCCCTTTCACCTTCTACCTGGACCATTGCCATAGTCTCCTAAATAATCCTCTAACCACTAGGCTCATTCTCAATCCATAACTCTCCAATATTTCCTCCACATTGTACCAGAGCAACCTTTCTAAAATACAAAATTTATCTTCTTACTGCTCCTCTTAAAGGATTTTGGAGACACTTCAATATTTAGAATATAGACTAAATTTAATCTGCCTAACAATCCTATGATCTCACCCTTGACCATTTATCTGACCATCTCGGAAGCCTATGCCCACAAACTACTTGCAATTCTAAACACACTCTCATGTGTCTACTTCTCCAGCCTGAACTGGCCTCCCTCCCAAATCCCATCTCTTATATGGAGGGCAAATAGCTTACTCATCACTCGCTACTAGACAATAATCTTTAGGGCAAAGACATTATGTAATTTTTCGCTATCCTAGCACTTTGCTTGGCATATAGTAACCACTGAGTAAGTAGTATGTGTTGAAAGAATTAGTGAATAAGTGAAAAGAATAAGTCAAATGTCTCATGACACTAGAGAGATATGCTAGCTTCTCATTACTACTATCATATATTATTTAGATCTTATGATCGCAACTAAATCATAACCATGGCCATAGGGTCTCATCACTTTCATGTCCACATCTGACATTGGTCTATCCTGCACACTGTGGTCAGGTAACTAATATTCCAAAGAAACAGCTCTAACCATGGCATTTCACCATTTGAAACCCTTGTCGAGCTTCCCACTTTCAACTCATGACCTGATATCCAGTGGTCTCCACATTCTGGTTCTGACCCATCTGCTCAAACTTATTACCTTCCACTCTTCCGTAAGCCCTCTAACTGAACAACCTACCAAAGGTGATAAATTTCCTAATAAACTATTTTAGTCATTCTGTGTCTTTTACTAATAATTCCTTATCAATTAAACCTTAACCATTTCCCTAGGTCTACCTCAAAAATCAACTCTAAAACCTTCCATAATCACCCCTGTTAAAAAGGATTCCCCACTTCTGAACTTCTACAGCATTTTTTTTCTATAACTTTTTCCCGGAACATATCAAATTGTATCATTATTGAAATTCTTTACAAATATACTTCAGCTCAAATAAAATACTGCAAAGTCCTTGAAGGCCAAACTCATCCATCATGTCATCAACAGGGAAATCTAACACATTCCTTACACATGGTAGACTATCAATAAACATTTGTATAATTAGTTCATTATTCAGCCACCTAAGAGCATGGGTATTCTGCATATTTCTTATTCACATATATCAGTGTATCAGTGTGCAAAGCTCTTTCTCACCTGTTATCCCACTTCTACTTCACTAAAATGCTGTGAGATAAGAAAGGAGAAGTTTCTCTATTTCAGAGATAAAACACAGTTCTATTGTAGTAACTGAACATTTCAGGATTATTCAATTAGTAGTGGAGAAGCTAGAAATTGAATCCAAATACCCTGACTTTATATTCCCTGGCTTTTCTCCTTTATTGATATCTTACATAAAAGTTTGCCACTGCCCAAAGGAATGTTCCTCATTCAATCTCTTTCTTTCCTGCCAAACTTTCTCTGGGGCTTGGTGTCCTTTGAAGCAGAAAACGATGCCAACCCGTGTTTCTGGCTTTTCCTCAGCCACCCTCTGCCTGTGTTCACTGGTCTATTGCTCTGGGATTATGCCTTACCTAGTATTTAAGAAGATCTAGTCAGCTAGGTAAAATACTACCACCTACTACTACTGAGACCCACTGAGAACCCCAGAGTTGGTATGAAGTTTAAGCTGAGGACATTTGAAATTCAACAGATTCAGGGAAAAAAAAGAAAAGAAAAAAAAAGTCTTCTCAGAGCTTCTCTTATCTCACTAAAAACATCATGTTTAGAAAAATGAGGCTGTCATACATCCCCCTCCTAGGGGAGGGTCACTCTCAAGAACACCTATCACAAACCTCCTCTCTAGAGGCATTCCAGGGCCAAGAGAATGATGGGAAGATCACTCTTACCTGCAAAAATAAATGTTATCACAAACTTTTTTTTTTAATCTCTTTTTTGTTCTCCTAGAAACTCATTTGTTTTTCCTAAAGAAACCTATTTGTTTTTCTGATAAAAAAGCCTTTCTCATTCAGTCCCTTTCCCATACTAAGTTAGGTATATAAGCCTCCAACTTTAATCATTTAGGCAGCTAGCTACCTTCTTCTATTAGCTCCCATATATGTAGGAATAAATATTTTTTCTCCTGTTAATCTGTCCTTTGTCAGTTTAATTTGCAGGCCCCCAATCACTGAACCAAATAGGTAGACAAAAATTTTTTCCACTTCAACAATAGCATGTAGGGGTTGCAGGAGCCAAAGAGGGACTAAGTGCTAATGAGGTGACATTTATTGAAAGTTGCCAGGACCATGAAGATGTGGGGGCTGAGGCAGAGTGGAATTTAAACTAAATTCTTAAGCTGGAAAGGAGCACAAGGTAGTGGTTGAACTCACAGGTCTGGAATCAGACTGCCAAGTTCAAATCTTGGCTAGCTGCATAACCCTGGATAGTTAACACAGCTTCTGTGTGCTTCAATTTTCTCATCTATAAAAAAAATAGGTGATCATAGTTTCTCCCTCATAGGGTCACTGTGAGCTTAAAAGAATTCATCAGTGCAAGGTCCAACACAGCACTTGGCATGTAAGTAGCAAGAAGTTTAGCTGAAGTAATAGAATGTTTAATGGTAATCTTTGTGTGTCCCCCAAATTGACAACAAAAGCCACAACTATGAACAAAGAGGCTCCACAAAATCCGTGTTCTAAACAAAGCTGCCAGCATTTGGAGCCAGGTACCTCACTCAGAGTTTACTAAGCCCATCAACATAAGAAATATCGAAACCTATAAAGAATTGTTCGAAGCGTTTACCTGAGCCAAAACAAAGGATACACCTAGAAGCAAGATCTTAACAGACTGAGGAAAATGCTTCCAAGAATGGCAGTTTGCAGTTTCTTTTGTGCATTTGGATTTAAGGAAAGAATGTAAGGAAGATTACATGAGGGTGGAAGAAAGCAAGGTGGGGACTGGATTACAGGATAGGTAGCACAGATTATGTGCTCCCTTGAGGGTGGTCACACTTTAGAAGAAGAGGTCTGAAAAGAGTCACTTCAAAGGTATGTAAACCTAAATCCATGGAAACTATGGACAGGGCTTGCTTAAGGCAAAGATGAACCATTTACTAAAGAAGTTATATGCCTGGGACATGACTGCCCACCATGACCTGCCTGGTTAGGAACTTATGATCAGATCACCCTATGAGGTTACTTCCTGTAGAACCTCTTTTTTTTGTCCACAAGCCTGAACTTCCCTTCCACTGCCACCCGCCACCACAAATCTGTCCTTTCCTAGTTCATAAAAGACAGCTCTGAAGGGGCCAGAGCAGGGTCTGTGATCGGATGTCACTTTCCCATCTTGAAAAAAAAAGGAATAGAAAGCTTTAAGAGAATCCCTTGAGAGATTAAAAGTATCTACTCTTCTCGCCCCCCAGATGGAGCTTTCAGAGCTATAGAACCCCCTTTTCGGCAGCTATCATAGAGTTATTGGGAGAACCTGACCAGCAACTCTTGATGATAGGTGATATTCTTGAACATGGAGACAAGTGCTCACTTAAAGGTTCAAGTTTGTCAGAGAGGCCCACTTCATCAGGGTGAGAAGCGACTGTGGCACAGGGTACCTAAGAAGAAAAGGATGGGGGTCTCTCATCCTCATCTCCCACAGGAAAGATCTCAAAAGCCCTTTCATTTGAAAGAGCACTGAGGAAAGGCAGGAGCCCAGAGGCCATGCTGGTGGCCACAGAGATGGGAGCTGCCACCTTAGGAGGAGACTGGGATGTGGGCCCATCTCAGGTGCCTAGGATGACATGGCTGCTCTCTCTGGAGGACCTCAGTAATGGAAGGACTGGTGAAAACTGATCGCTAAGCCACCAGCCATTAAGGGGTCACCGGAAGAAGGCAAACACAGGGAGCCTTGAGATAACCAAGGTGACATAACCAACCTGTTGTGACATGCAGCTGGGCCATCATGAGATGAACTTGCCTCCACCATATCTCCTCCTACACTCCCAAAGCACTCCAACCCAAGCAAAGTTAACCCCAAAAAGAGGGTGAAGGAAGAGAGGCATCTTAATGTAGGCCATTCCCATCTATACTCAATCACATCCAAGTGCTGGAGTGAGAGAAGGGGGAGAGCAGACAGAAGAGCCTCAGACTTCGGTCAACGATAGCCCGCACCAGGGCAGGGGCAGGGAGGGGCGTTGGGGATAATTTAAATCATATTAAAGACTAAAGTTTACATTGATCTCAACTCTTAACATCTAAAAATGTCCCGGAAATTACAGAATCTGTCAACAGGATTTGAGAGACTTTTGTCACAGCATAGTTGAAGGTTTGTAGAGAAAATAAACCTGTTTCATGTTCACATCCCAAAAGAACAATTACAGCCTCCACCTCAGCATCCTAGAGATGCCAAATCTGCTTGAGCTCAAGTCTGCACACAAGCCCAGAGACAGAAGATGGAGCCTTGACTATGTGTACATGTGAGTGTAGAGCTGTGTGTGACAATTTGGGAAAGATCAAGGACAGGAAATCCAAGGAAATTGTCAAGAATACAGCTTGGGTCCCCCCCACCACCACCCCAGGGTTTTAATTAGCTAGCACCTGGGAGGAACATGGTGGGCTGGCTGAGTTTAAAGGCACAGTGTCAGGGCAGACACCGGAGCCACTGGGGACTCTTCTGGGGTTTTATGTAAACAAGGGATAATGTGAAAAATATTATTGCTTCCCAGCAGCTTCTGACTTCTCCAGTCATCCCTGTCTTTCATGAGAAAGATGCTACACCACACCTTTCTTCCTACCCATCCCTTTTAAGGAGATGGGATGGTCGTGTGGGAGAAGGGAGGTGGACTCTTTCATCCCTGCATTGGCCCCAGAAGTGCAAATCACATTGGCAGTGACCAGAAGCCTCCACCACCCCCAGGAGGATGGCGCTGGGTGGGACACCCCGCCCTGCAATTTCCACCATATGCAAAGCCAACTCTGTAATTGCCTCTACTTGGCCCCATCAGTGGTGAGGTTTCTAGAGAAAAAGAAAAATAGCGTAAGGCTCTTCAACCAACTAGAATGCTACTCTCGCCCCAACCCCCACCCCCAAGGCAGCTGCTCTCAAGAAGAATGATCTGCAAAGTGTGACCTGGATGAGTGTGACTTCTGAGTGGTCTCACACTGGGGATCAAACTCCTAGGCAGCTGTGCTGATGCCTGCGAGAGGTTCTCCACCCTTCCTCTCTAGAAAGGGTGGGAGCTGTTATAGCTGCAGCCTGACTTTGCTGCTAGGAAATTGCCAAACTTCCCTAAAAAGCTGAGCCCAAGAGCAGATCTTCACTGTCCTTGCCCAACCAAAGTCTGCCAACCAGCCATCAGTTTAGCCTTCCTTGAGGGGTGTCACAAAGAATGTACAGCTGAATGTGGACGGCCAGAGCCGGCTCATTGAAAAAATGTCCCTATACCAGCAAGCAAGACTCAAAAAAAAAAAAAAAAGAAAGAAAGAAAGAAAGAAAAGAAAGTTGGTTCAAAGAAACTTTAGTGTCTGACCAAAAAGTCTGCAATGCATTGAGATAAGTCATAATGTAATTCCATGTAAAGGCAGCTGGAGAGCAGTTATGTGGCACAGTCATGGAGGAATCAGCCCCAGGTGGCGAACCCGTCACCTCTCTCTCCTAGTACACTCCTTCAAGGGGGACTCAGCTTCTAAAACATCCTCTTAGCTCATTGTTCCTCTTCCCATCACCTCTCCAATACAGATATTTTAAGACTTTCTATATAACTTCCAATAAAAATAATAAATAAAATGGAAAACTTGGAAAATAATTAAAAGTGTAAAGAAAACAAAATAAAAATCACCCCTAAGGCAGCCACCCAGAGAGACTGACTGTTAATAATCTGGTATGTCTGCTTTTACGCTATGTTAGTTACGAATAAATACATGGGTGTATGTGATTTAATGGACTTAAAAAAGGAATTTGGAAAATCGAGTCCACATTACCCAAACACAGCATAAATTCTATAATCAATTGCTGAGGTATAATCCTAATTCCACCTCCTGCCATCTGTGTCTCAGCTGTAACAGGTGAATAATATAGTATCTATATCAGATTTATGATAAGGAATAAATGAAATAATGCAGGTGAAGCTCTTAAAACAGTACAAAGTACATGAGGGATAAATATATGTAAATTGTTACTGTTGTTATATTACTACTACTACTACTACTACTACTACTACTATTATTATTACCAGCTATGGTTTTAGGTTGTTTTTTTTTTAATACTATACACATTTTTTTTTTCTGTGCCACAAAGGCAGTTTACAGGAACGAACCCTGCTCCTGCATCTCAGTCAATGCAGCAGTGTCAAACCTAAGATGCCGCCTGGATTGATACCATTCTCAGCAAATGCCCTAACCTTGCTGGCACCTTCCTGCGAGAGGCTGATGTGACAAGATGGCCGAGGCCAGCTTAAATACCTGGAGGGGCAAAGGAAGGTTGTGAAGGTTTTAGCCAAGCCAGCATCACAGCTGTCCTCAATTACCACAAACAGATGTTGGCAGCTCAACTCATTAGAAATGCAATCCAATCACCTTGTAGTCTAATCTTCTTACTGCAAACTCCAGAGACAGGAAGACCCTGTACTCCCAATTCTTGCGGTCATGTCAGTGAAGGTTATTCTGCTTCTCCTGCAGGAAAACTGTCCACAAGCAAAGACTCCATTTGACAAATCTCCACAGGGATTAGAGCAGAGGTTCTCAACAGGGATAGAATCCATAAGAGGCAACGACAGGAGACTGTCACAAGTCAAAGGCAGGGAATGCCACAGGCATCTAGTGGGTTGGGTCCAGGGATGCTGCTAAACATCTACAATGACAGGACAGTCCCTCGAAAACAAAGAATCATCTAACCTAAAATGTCAAGAGTTCCAGGGTTGAGAAACCTTGATTAGAGACCCCAAACACATAAATTAAATACTTTTAAGTTAAAAGCAGGCAATAGCTGGTGTGAGGGTCTGTAACATAGATTACAGAGGCCTTCAGAGAGCTTGTGTTTATGAGCTAAGGTAACTACATTTTCTATACCTCTTCTCTAGGATGTGGAAAGAAGAGGAAAGGGGTCAGAGAATACTTTTCTAAATGAGGGCTGCCATCCATAAACCACACAACTTCTCATCACAGAAAGAAGAATAAGGCTTCTAGGAACTTTCATATGGGAAAACCTCAGGGGATAAAATATTTCCTTCCTTGTGATGGTTAATTTTCTAAGTCAACATGACCAGGCCACAGGGTGCCCAGATATTTGGCTATATAGTTCTGAGTGTAGACATGAGGATGTTTCTGGATGAAATTAATATTGAATCAGTAGACTGAGAAAAGCAGACTGCCCCTCTCCAGTGTGGGTAAGGCTCATACATCCCAGTAAAGGCCTGAATAGATGAAAAAGGTAGAGTAAAAGAGAATTCTCTCTCTCTGCCTGCTTGTCAATGAGCTAGAACATTGGTCTTCACCTGCCTTCAAACTTGGACTTGGATTGGAACTTTTACCATTGGCTCTCCTGAGTCTCCAGCTTGCCAACTGCAGATCTTAGGATTTCTCAGCTTCCATAATCATGTGAGCCAGTTCCTTACAATGAATCTCGTGTGCGTGTGTGTGTGTGTGTGTGTGTGTGTGT
>CM053509.1:12990780-13015163 GCA_028627145.1 Eidolon dupreanum
CACAGGCACAAGAGAGAGAAGAAAGGAAAAGAGGACAGGACTGACTTTGATCAGAGAGATCAAATAGTCCCAGTTCCACAATCTGACTTTTGATCAATCACAACCCCTCTGAGCCTCATTTTCTCCTCAGCCAAACTACACTGAAAACATGTGCCTCGACTTCTTCCTAGGACTAATGGAAGGCTCTAATGAGATCAACGCGAACTCAACTGGAAAGTATTAGGCCGACATAGGATAAGCATCGCCATCAGCTGGGGCCAAAACATCCCCTCTGTGTCTTCTTCAAAGATGCCAGGGTGATTGACATGCCCACAGCGAGATGGGCTAATCCACCCTGCAGATACTTTTAGCTAGAAAGACCCTCCCGGTCCCCCAAAGAACACCTCTTTCTAAATCTTAACGCTCAGAATTTCTATAAGACAGGTGTCCCATTTGTATTAAACAATTTTAAATATTTAAAAAGTGCAAATTGCTGGTACTAAGTCCCTTCTGGAGAGAAATTTCAAAAGGGGAGAAATCTGAGCCTTGAAAATGGGGTTAAGAGAATTATATGCATAGTTTTATTCTGGTTCTTTCTCTCTCTCTCTCTCTCTCGGGAATTTTATTGGTCCTGGGGAAAGGTTGGCAGGCAGCCCCTGCCTCCTGCTGAGGATGACACAAGCATTCACTGTTTCCTATTGCCATTGACAGGTAGGTTCATGGGCTTGGGGTAGACCAGGAAGGCCTTGAGCTTAGGCCAGGTGCTGAGGCGAGCCATGTAGGCTGAAAGCAGGGAGAAGGAGTCCAGGCAACCGGGGGCCAGGACCTGGTGATCCAGGAACGAGTCCAACAGGTTACAAAGGAGACCTAGTTACCTACAACAAAGGCCTGGCCCCCTGATCCTGGGACAGCAGGGTCTCCAAAGGCTTCGGGCGCCCCAGCAACTGCTGCACAAAGTCCTGCTCACCTACCTCATAGTTGGTGTAGATGTGGGTGATGTATTTGCAGTGGAGGTCCTCCACGCTTTCATTCATCACATCCACCATGGCTGCCTCCTGCTGGTCCTTCCCACACAGCCCTAGGGAGCAGCCCAGGTGGCGCAGGATGGCATTGGACCGGTACAGGGTGAAGTCTCCACCCTGGAATTTGGGGAGCTGTCTGTATAGACAGGAGGCCTTGAGTGAGCCCTGCAGCTGGGTCTCCTTGGTCACCACCTCCTCCTTCCAGCTGTGGCCCTGATCAGCCAGCCGCATAGGCATGGCCTCACAGCACCCTCGAACAGGGAAGTGGGTGATGGTGTATGGTGGCATGGAAGCAGTATAGACAGACAGTGGCCCTATATGCATAGTTTTTTAAAACAAAAACTAAGTCAGGAGCCACAAAGGAAAATGCCACCTTCTTTAGAATTTTAGATAGGGAAATACGCAGATTAAACTTTTACAGAATACCTACTCAATAGAAAATATACCCAACGTTCTCAAACAAACTATAAGTATAGTTGTTGCCACCCAATAACCCCAACTGTTGAGGGGATCCACACGATCAGATGACAGAACCAGACACTGACCTAAGCCTGAATTCAACTTCAAAAAATTAAATTAAAAACTAATAGATAAGGCACTTTGGGAACAGGAATATGTATCCACTTGTAAAGCCACTCTAGAATCAAGACTGGCTTGTTATCTGATTATCTAAATGCAACTCATTTTTGCAATTATTTTTATTGTTAATAAATTCTATCCAGTTTGAATAAGGCCATCAATATGTTAATGTGAATTCAGATTTTGAAAGAGCACTAGACAGCAGTCACAATCAAGGTGCCCCGATTTCTCCCAATTACTGCTCCCAATTATCTTCCCACCTATTGCTGACATGTTTAATCTCCTTCTCCTGGTCTAATGACAGTTTGCATGGAAGAAGAATGCTAGCTAATGCACTGCTCAGCAGAGAGTGTAGGTCCAATTTAAATAATTAGAAGTCTATTTTATTTCTTTTCTCCCTCTTGTAAGTGCACTTGAAAGAAATGTGCAGGCCGAGCTCCATGCCTTTAACTTGTCGGGGATGACTTATTGACTTTCTTTAAGCCCCTTTCCTTACCAGCCCTTCTCTGTCTGTCTCATAGGACACTGAGGATAATTTAAAGCTATTGGATGATAATCGATAAGCAAGGGTCATCTCTCCTGCCTTGCTCAAAGGTCTTTGATCTAGTAAATCATCAATTACTGCTGCCTACATTAGCCTTCCCGTTAACTGCGTGACCTGGACTGGTCCTCTTATTCTTCAAGTAGATGAGGACAGGAGCAGGCAGCATGGCGGTTTTCTGCTGATGAAGTGAGTCTGCAGTTCACTCGGGCTTGGGGCTTGTCTCCAGTTTCTCTGCAAAGTGACTTCCCCCCTTTTTCTCCTTCGGAAATCTCTTTCCATTTGGCAAAGGTCTGAGACATAATTCTTTTGCTTGACATGGGGACATTCACAGGCATCCTCTTCACTGATTGCAGGTCTATGAGTGCCAGATTTTGTGAGGTTCTGGAGATTCGACATGCTCATCACTGTCCTGGTATCGCTCCAAGTGCAATTCAAAGATACTTGTTACAAATGAAGACCCTCTGGTCAGAAGACCCATTCCATACATTTGAAATGGGTCTTGTGAATCTTTATTGTCAACCCCTGAACTGTGCTAGGACCAATACTGTGATGGTGATGAGACTTGTTCCAGGAATTTGTATTTTTATCAAGTTGTCTGGGTAATTCTTTCACACATCAAAGCCTGAGAACCTCTAGTCTGAAAGGGATATAGAGTAAACAAACTTGTATTATGAAGAATGAAATAGAGGCTGAACTAAGCTACTAGTAATTTGTTGCAGGAGAACAAGGAAGAATAGGAGGGAACAAGAGGTTCACTGATGTGTCCTTTAAGCTTCCCATTAAGTTTGGGAATGGGAGGGATGGTATTCCAGACAGAAGGAACACTGTGGGCAAAAGCTCACAGAAATAAGAGGGCAGAGTTTATTTGGGAACCTGGAAACAACCCAATGAATAGAGACCTATGCACTGAGAAGCTCCGAATTGTGGTGGGAATTAAAACTGACAAGGAAGTAGATATCAATCATAAGATTATTTGAATGCAGTCCTTTGGACAGGAAGGGCATGGATCTGGTCCAATATTTAAGAATGAATTTAAATAATCAGAAATTATGAAGGAATGTAAAGAAAATGGAATGGTCATCAAAATGTTTGAACATTCAAAAAAAAAAATTTTACCTGCCAAATACTTCAGTTATTCAATCCCATATTTATGAAATGTCTACGATATGCCTAACACAAGAGTCAGCTCAGGAGAAATATGCTAAACAACACAGACATGGTCTCCCTTCCATTACAGGGTTTACAGTTTTACATTTACTGTGTGGTAGGCACTGGACTAGCAGACAAAAAACCAAAATGGCAACTCAAGAAATTTATGGTATAAAAGAGTAAGTCTAACACACACACACAAACACATATACACATTTACACTGGTCATAATAAACCACAAGAAAGGTAGGAATGAAATGTTAGAGGACTAAGTGAAAAACGATTACTTGAGAGGAGCTTTAACGCGGAGACAAAATTTTTGACCAAAGGAAGATAGAGAAACAGAACATTTTTTTGTGCAGAGATAGCAATTAAAAACAGAATGGAAATGATGAGAGCATGACAATGACAATGATTTGTCTTAACAGAGTAACTACTAGATGCCAGACACTGCACTAGGCCGTTCATACATTTCTTTACCCTCATCCTAAGAGTAACCCCTCAAAGCAGGTAATATTACCCCTGTTTTATATATACAAAAATAATTCTTCAAGAAGTTAAAAAACTTGCAAAGATGGCAAAAGAAGTGAGAGACAAGATTCATTCATATACATGCACTCAGTTTATTCAACAATATTTGTTGAGCAGCTACCATGTGATAGGCAGATATGTCTTACACCAAAGTTTCTGTAATTTTTCTCTACAACACCCTAAAAATTAATAACATGAATAAAGTTAGCTCTAATAAAAAAAAAAAACAGCATGA
The DNA here is from genome assembly GCA_028627145.1 of Eidolon dupreanum. Taxonomy (NCBI): domain Eukaryota; kingdom Metazoa; phylum Chordata; class Mammalia; order Chiroptera; family Pteropodidae; genus Eidolon; species Eidolon dupreanum. The sequence continues at coordinate 12,994,820 of CM053509.1, forward strand.
ACAAGAAGACAATGAAGACCACGGAAGAAAGGATAATATTTATAGCATGTTTTATGATTTGCGAAGCATTTTTACACACATTATGTAATTCGCTCTCCACAAAACAAGGGGGAAAAAGTAATTCCTATTAAAGACGGAGTATTAAATGTCTAATCTTTCACCTTTATCCTGAATTCTGAAGATCTCCGAATCTTAAGGGTTTTTCCCCCAAGGTTTTTTTATTTAGTCAAAAACTAGTTTTACTGTTTTTAAGAGAAAAGAATAAAAAAATAGTTTATAATCCCACTGCCTAAATAGCCCTTGTTAATTTTAATTTTTATTTTAAAATAATTTTAGACTTAGAAAAACTAGCAAAAATAGTACAGAGTTCCTGTATTTCTTTCATTCAGATTCCCCTGATTTTAACAACTGACATAACCATAAGACAATTATCAAACCAGGAAATTATCATTGGCTCAATACTAATAACTCAGCTCCTGATCTTATTCAGATTTCACCAGTTTTTTCCCTAATGTCCTTTTTCTATTCCTGCATCCTACATCACATATAGTTGTTGTGTCTCTTCAGCTTTCAAAGTCGTTTCCTCAGTCTACCCTTGTTTTTCATGATTTTGACAACTTGGATGAGTAATGGTTAGTTATTTGCTACAGTGTCTCTAAATTTGAGTTTGTCTGGTAATCTCTGATTGAAGGTTATATAATTCAGGCATATTATAGAATACCACAAAGCAATGCTTGACCTTCTGAGGACATCATATCAGGAGAGACATAACAGGAATGTAGCTTATAACTTGTCATGATAAATTTGATCACTTGAGTATGGCCATGTCTTTTGTCCTTCTTCACTGTAAAGTTACTATTTCTCCCTTTGTAATGCATAAATATATTGGGAGAGATACTTTGAGACTATGCTAATATGCTATTTCTCCTCAATGTTTGCCCACTGAATTTAGCATCCATCTATAGGATCATCCTTGCAACAATTATTACTGTGGTGTTGCCTAGTGGTGATTTGGTCATTCATTCTACATGTATTAATTGGGATTAGATTCTTCTGTAAAAAAAAAAAGCTGTCATTTCTCCCCATTTAGTTATTGGATTATTTATATCAGTATGGACACCTAGATTTATTCTTTGGGTCATAATCCAATATTATTATTACTTATTAGTTGTGCAAATGGTCCACTATAGTCATAGGGAGTTCTGTTAGATTGACTTCTGTTTCCTTTTGATATCGCTTCATTTTTAAATTTTTTTTAGAACTTCTTGACTATCTGATACTATAAGCTGCTCTGGGTTCATCCTGTATTTCCTTGCCCCAGCCCTAAATTAGTCATTTCTCCTCCAAGGAGCCCATGTTTTTTTTATTGAAAATGAGATTTAGAAACCAAGATCTAGGCACTAAATGTGTTCATTGCTACTGAAGTGTCATTGCTCTTGGCCTTTTAAAGGTGTTGTAATCCTAATTCCAAGGTGGGTGGATTCCCCCCAAACCACCAAGCAATGCACAAGACACCAGCTGGATGTTTTACAATTCAGCTCAATTCCTACAGCATCTACCTGGAGATAATGCCAGATGCCACAGGTTAAGGGCTCAGGCTCACAAGACTTACCCCCACATACACACTTCAGACACCAGTTGCATGTCCAGTTTGTCACCTTTGCCTCTGACCAGACAGCTATCTATCAAAGGTTCTAACAATCGCCTTCTTCAGTTCGATTAATTTTCTAGCGTGACTCACAGAATTCAGAAACACATTTTAGTTACCAGATTATGGATTTATTATAAAAGGACACAACTCAGGAACAGCCACGATGGAAGAGATGTCTAGAGAAAGGAGCTTCCATGCTCTCTTCAAGGGCACCACTCCCTGCAAGTCTCCATGTGTTTACAAAGACCCACTAAGCGCCCTTGAGGACTCGGAGTATTCTCAATCTGGGCCTCTAGAAGACAGGGTTGTCCCTCAGTGTTTACAAGAACTTTCTGAAGGCAACCGTGGGTAGGTTGGTCCCATGGAACATGAACCTCTGTCCTCATATAAATGAGGTGGGAAAACTGCATAGTGGATAATCGTACAGTTTCTAAAGTCAAAAGAGCTGTGTACCCTTGCATAAATTGCTTCCTGTCTCTAAGCTGCAACTTCCTCATTTGTAAGAAGGAATTAATTATATGTATAATTTATATGCGTAATATATATAATTTATATTTACTTACGTATATACAAAAGCACATCATGTACATTGTTGAAATAAATTTCTAGGCCCAAGATAGGGCCACTCATGCCAGAGGTACCATATCAGCAAACCAAAACTTAGATAACTTTCATGTCCTGCCTGGTAAGTGCTCCACTTGACAAAAAAGAAACTCAGTTTCTTCAGTCGGTCAATCCTCAAACACTAAGCCAATCCTGGGCCTTCTCACCCCAAACCAGATTCACTATGTGGCCCCAGACAATCAGATAGTTTATATTTTTCTCTTCCTTGTTTTTTATTTTTTTATCTCATAAAAGCTTTTTGCCTTCCCCCACCCCATTTCACAGTTCTCCAAAAGTAAACAGTGAAGTATTGGTTTATATCATCTAAATTGTCTTCTTTAATAATTTTTAACAATATATTATATAAAATCTATGATATGTATCCCTATTTTCAAACGAGGAGATGGAATTGTAAAATAAAATGAAATTATATGTGCCAGCTCTTTGAAGTTTTCAGCATATAAAGCAGTCAGAAGATGCCAGCTATTATTAGTACTATTATCTTTTAATTGCTATTCGAAAATACACAACACTAGCAGATGTTCAATAACTGAGAGTGTTTATTTTGTAAAAGGACAAAGAGTCATCATCTGAGTTAGAAAAAAAGGCAGAGAAAGAGAAGTAACATTTACTATACCTCATGATAATTTAATGCCAACAATAACTCGGGAAGGTCAATATTAATAAATTCATCTGTAAAACAAAGATAAGTAACCTTGGATAAGTAATCAGGATCATGCAACTACAGAGTGACAAGGCTGGGTATAGATACAGATCTCACCATTAAAAAGAAATACTAGGATGTGAGTTAGCTGTTTTAAAGATAGCCACTGGAGCTTCTGAAAAGTGTCTTGAATCATTGTTTAGTAGCCCCAGAAGAGAACTCTAAAATATGACAAAATCCCTCCAGAGAGGTGGTCACGTACAGAAGGGCAAAGTTGGCTTGGAACACCACCTGACTCCTGGGTAGGAACATTCATTGGTAGGGTCCTCTTAGGTAAGGCAATCCCATATTCTGGATTTTCCAGGTCAGGATTTATCCCAAATATCCTGTGTCATCATCACCATATGTGCTTCTTGGCTAGGTAACCATTCCCATAGGTCCAAGATACTACAGAAGAATTCCTAAGACTTTAGACTTGTCATCTCAAATTGGCAGCATGTCTTTCAAGGCCTACACACCCATTCTGTTTGAGAGACATTGACAAATCGAATCTGAATGCTTTACAATGTTTCATGAAGCTCCCCGCCCCACGGAGTCCCTGTTCCTCCCTCTTACCTTAGATCAATCCCTTCACCCATAGACTTTACGTTCCCAGTCCCTAAATGAGTTTCTGTGTTGGTCAGGCCCCATTCCAGATTGATTCACTCAGAATATCTGGGGTGGGGCCAGGATAAGGATTTTTTAAAGGTTCCCTCTCTCCCTCAATTTGTCTAATGAGCAACCAGTGTTAAAAATCACTGGTCAAGGCCCTTTTCTCAAACCATCCATCAGTCTTCTCTTTCCCTTGTGTTTCTTTCATTCCTTTGTAGTGGGTTGAATAATGTCCTCCCAAATCCATGTTCACCTGGAATCTCCAAATGCAACCTTATTTGGAAATAGAGTCTTTGCACAGAGAATTAGTCAACAATCTCAAGATGAAGTCATCCTGAATTTAGGGTAGACTCTAAACCCAATAACTGGTGTCCTTATGAGAAGAAAAGAAGACACACACAAACACACAGGGAAGAAGGTGATGTGATGATGAAGGCAAAGACTGGAGTGATGCAACTATAAGTCAGTGAACCCCAAGATTTCCAGGAGCTACCACTAACTAGGAAGAAGCAAGGAAAGATCCTTCCCTAGAGCCTTCAGAGGAAACATGGCCCTGTTGTCACCTTCATTTCAGACTTTTACCTTCCAGAACTGTGAGAGAAGAAACTTCTGTGTTTTAAGCCATCCAGTGTGTGGTAGTTCGCTGTGGCAGCCTAGGAAACTAATACACCCTCCCAATAACTCACATAATATATTCCGAGAATCGCTCAAATATCCTAAGTGCCCGTAGATATCCTCGTACCTCCAGAAATAAACTAAAACTATCCTAATACTTAGAGCACCGAAAGGACTATAGAAAGGAAGTGACTGCTCAGAAGAGGCAAGGTCGGATAGACGTGAGGACCCAGGACATTCCAGGGGCCTGTGGAACCAGTTAGTGGGAAGGAATGCAGGCTTCCCCAATGCATTGTCTCATCCCTTCATTTCCCCTCCATGAGCAGCAGTGGAGGGCAAAAACATTAAGAGAACGAACTTTTACTGTCAAGTTATTAAAGTCTTATTGCCTGGTCTCTAATTGTCTCCCCTCCTTACCATAGTCTTATTTTTCATAGTTGTTGTGACTTTCTTTTACTCCTGCTCTCTCTTCTTTTCACCCAGACAGAGAAGCGGCTCAACATCTGCAAAGCTAGTCTTACTTGCCCCCGCACCCCCAGGCAACAGCTGCTTCCACAATATAGCCCTATAAATGTCGGCTTCAGATCCACACATCTTCAAGCAAAGCTGGTCACACACCAGAAGTCATAGCTGTGTCACCAGCAGCCATGTAAGGACCCAGAATACATTGGCCACCTCTTGGCTTTTCCAGCCCTCACTACTGCCTGAGCATCTTTGTGAAAGTCAGAGAATAACAAACAAGTTTAATGATAAACACTCCCCAGCCACACCCCACTCAAGCTCCTGCTGTACTCATTCATGATTTGTACAATTCTTTCCTCACTGTGATTAAAAGACTCTCAGTATTTTTCCTCTTTAAATATCCAGTTTAATCTCTTCATGTGAAATGAATTTATCATTTTTATAAAGATAAAAAATAATAAAATTCAGCTTTCCTTTAAAAAAGAAAAAAAAAATTCCAGTTCACTGACTGGAAATCTATTTCCTGAATATTTTCTACCAATAACTCTATAATGAGAAAGAGTTACCATGGAATAAATATTTTGTTGTTTTCTTTTAAAACTACAGCTACCTGTTGATTTAACTATCTTCTCACTGAATATTTTACCAAAATATAATTCTTGCAGGAAGATAGCGATCTGAGCTAACCTAATATTGACTAGAGATGGAGGGGAGGGTCATCCCAAGAATTCTGGAACTGGGCTGTATTTTAAATGTCTCTCACCCTTATTAATAGCATTGGTTAAGAGTTAAAAACAGCATTAAGAATGGAGAACTCAGTGGGGGAGAGTAATTTTAATAGCTCTGCCATCTTCAACATTCTACTGATAATACTTCACAGAAACATTCCAGAACAAATGCCTCTACCTAAAAGGCCCAAAAGCTTTTCTGCACATTTCAATCACCTTTGGAGCTTTTAACCCTTTTCCCGTTTAGAATAGAAAAGTGCAGCTCGCTGTCAGCGTTAATTTAACATCACGCATAGGAATGCTACGTTTTCTAGGATTTGACATTTTCAGTGATCGAGAATGGCTATATTTTGTAAATGGAAATACCACTACTAAAAACAGAATGCTGTAAAAAGAATGATGTCATTTGTTTCCCAAGACTATAGATATACTAGAGCAATGCGAAAATACTAATAAGAGCGAGATATTTCATGGCAAACTTTGGGGGTAAGATTAGAACTATGATCCGCGAGTTATTTCGGGATAAACCCTGCAGCTGCAAGGGCCACCAGCGAGGATTCTTGGGGCAAGTGGGAAATGGGTTAAAAACTCTGATGTCCAGCTCATCCCCCCAAAATTCTGATGCCCAGCTCATTTCAGTGGAAAGGCCTGGGCATGGGAGTCAGGCTTCCACAGTTGTTAAACATCTTCAGGTCATTTTAATACACAGTAAAGTTTGAGATACAGAATGGTTACCAAAATGAGGAAACGTTCAGATCCTACCATGGCTCTCAGACTCTGCAAAATAGAAATAAGATTACCTCTTCCTCCAGATCAGAAATAGATTTTCAAAGACGAGGGGCTTTGAGATTCTTAGAGAAAGACATTATGTAAATACAGGCTATTATTATTGCAAGTTGGCAGGTGTCTGGGACACATATTTCATTCTCTTTAATCATCCAAATGAGGCCAAATGTCCCAGGGATGCAGAGTCAGCCCATCATTATGTCTAATAGGTACTGAAGACCCAAACACAGGTGTTGTGAGCAGCGGCAAGAGGAATCACGGAGTTCCTTTCTACTTCCGGGACAAGCTCCAGCTGCACATTTTACTGGCGACAAACCCCACTCCCACCCCCAAGGTCTAGGATCTGCCGCTGTTCACTTCTGGCTCAGCAAAGTGTGTTGCAGAGCAACTGCCCTTTTCTTACTGACTGCTAGGTATAAGAAGGAACAGACCCCCCCCCTTTTCTCTCAGGCACATCTAGCCTCACCATGCAAAATGGGAGTTTAATATTAATCCACTCATCTGAGTCTAATTCAACATAAAACATACCCCAACTTAATGGCAAAGTCTAGAACTACTGATATACCACACAGTAACCTCCTGAGTCTTGTTTTTTCTTCAGCAGTAACTACAGCAATAAAAGGTTGGAGGAGAGTATAAATATTTAAGGGCCAAAATAAATCTTTAAATGTTGAACAACCGGGTTATGTGATGGGTAAACTGGAGACTGGTCCCGAGATGGCAGCTCGCTGAATAATGACAGAAACAGCAAAACCATGGCCATTCCTCTCCTATCAGTACAGCATTAGTGTATGTCAGCTTTGTAATAGCTTAACTGGCTAAAGCCAGCAGATGGTGTTTTTATGGCCCTATATAAACAGTATTAAGTCATTTTAACTCTTTCTCCATAACTCAGATTTCCAATCTAGGCTGCAGTTGTCCACCTCTCTCATCCTCTGAGATGCTCACGAGGAAGAAGACGAACATTTATTAAGCACCCATTATGCACTAGACACTTCTCATAAGGATTTATTAGCCCCGATTTACAGAGTACAGCTACTAAGGGCAGAGCCAAGGTTTGAACTGATTATTTGATCTCATTTCATGGCTATGGCTCCTCCCACTAACATCCCATCATTTGAACCTCTGCTTTCATTGCTTAAATGCATAGGTAGGGGAAAAACAGCTAAAACTGTTTGCTAAATGACTGTCCTTATAATCCATGACTAATAGCATCCAAATAAGTATGACTTGTTTCTATTTGAAATTATTATGTAGGGTCTGTCACGTGTTATTTGATATATCGATTATTCTTGCAAGAAGTATTGTCTTTTCAGATATGAAAACTTTATCAATTGCTTCTTCAATAAAATTAGTTTTACCATGCATTGATTAAACCCCTATTTAAGCATTTCGGCATCTTACAACAGTGCTCAAAAAGGTAAAATCATCACTCTCATTCAAAATCATATATGACAAAGATTTTACTCAGCCCATTAATTAATGAGGGAACAAGGGAGACGATATAGAGCCAATTTAATAAATGAATGTTAAGACTGCTGGATTACATACAAAATTGACTAATGTCTTACAGGGTAATAACCCATAACCTCTTGGCTTATAACTTTCAATAGACAGGTATTATTTGCATCTTAACTGGACAAAAGCTGTCAGGTTAATTTGTGCCTCCATAGAGTAAAACAAGCCATTCAATAATAGAAAGTCAAGACCAGACCTGGGCTTAAACATGCAGTGATATCTTTTGCTTATTTCCAAGTTTGGGTAATATTTCTGACAGTGTTTAAGATACCGAAGTAGAAGAGATGAATAGACAGTGACTAAGAAGATTTAATCATTGTCTGCAAAGCCCTATAGTAAAGTTTCAGGGTATAAAACTTGGATACATTCATAACTTGAAAAGTACCTACAGGCATGCCTCATTTTATAGGGCTTCATTTTATAGGGCTTCACAGTTGCTGCAATTTTTACAAATAGAAGGCAAGGCCCTCCACAGCAAAAAGATTACGACATGCTTTATTGCAATACTCACTTTATTACAGTGGTCTGGAACCGAAACCACAATATCTCCAAGGTGTGCTTGTATAAGTAATCGGGTGATAATGTAGTATAAATTGGGCACATTTGTGTTAAAATAAATCAAGGTGAGAGGAAGATTATTATAAGCTGAGTTAATAAAGGAAAGAAGGCATCTTGGAGAAAGAAGGCATGACCTTGAGATGACACTGATAGAAACTGTAGGATGTGGTTTAATCAAGATGAAAAAGAAGAGTGATCCAGATCAGTGTGAGAGTAAAGGTAGGCACAGAGATGAATCTGTTCAACGTTGGTTTGCAACCTTGGCAGCCTACTTACAATCTGACTGATTCTGCCAAAGTCACAGGTTAGACCAGAGTGCCTGAGGTGGAAACACGGCCTGGGGAGTCTTATGTCATGTTTGCATCTCCTAAACATGGGAACATGGATTTAGTATTGAATATTGTACCTGCCAACTGAAGTTCTTTAAAATCAGAAAGGAGCTCATAATGCTCATATTTGTCATTTCATATGTTAATGCAACCCTCATGTAGCCTTTCCTCCTCAGTATCCATCTGTACCTCTTGGTCAGTGTCACCCGATGAGATTTTTTAAATATTCAGCACTTTCTCCATATCCCGTCAATCCTGCTGTATCAGGAGGTTTATAGATACAAAAACGGCCATGGCATGGAGTATTTAATGTGACAGATGCTTCTCGTGTCTCTGAATGCCCTTGCTGCCTCTCCTGGTACTGTGGTTAACCCCAGCTGGCACCCTCAATAAAAGAAAATATTTCAGTGGCACAAGAAGTATCCAGGTCAATAGCAGAAAATTCACACCTGTTTTCCCCACATAACCAAAGTGCTCAATAAACGTCACACACAGAAATCCTTTAACCTGTTACGAAAACTCAGTCAGCAGAAGCAAATGGTTGCCTTTAGACAGAGCCCAGCATAAAGCAGGAAAATGTATTTCCAACACCTAGAGATTTAGCTGATGTGAAGCACAGCATTTGGGCACAGGATGACAGATACCAGAAGACAGGTTTTTGACAACAGTCATAAATGGTCTGCATTCTCTATGAGACAATAAAAACTGTTTAAGTCTGATCTGGCTACAGCTACAGACTTTTTCTACTTGCAAATCATCATTGCTAATTTAATGCCACCCTCACCAGAAGTCATCTGCACTCCATGTTGGACACTGCATCTCAATTCTGTGGTTTGTCACAGTGACTTAGTTTGTCATAATGACACCAACAGACTTAAAAATACGTAAAGCAGAAAAACCTGGACCAGCATGCGTAATTTCTAGGAACACAAATTTAGGCTCAAAAGAATTGAGTGGTGAAGGATGAAGACAGAATTAAGAAATTCTATTTTCACTCTAATAATAGTACACAGCACCAAATGTACAGAATGAATGAACGCTGAAACCCACAGCTGATTATCCAGTGTCACCATATATTCAGGAGAGGCATCAAAATATCTGGATGACTGACTGGCCTGGATTTCATCCAAACATGTCACTTTGAAAATCAGATTTTCAAAGAAAATGATATTTCAGGAGTCCTTCAAAGGCTGGAAAGAAAAAAATGAGTAAGACTAACATCTGCAAAGCAATAATGTAAAGCAGCATCCTTGGATGTCTGATAGGGAATTTATGAGCTGGAGGAATTCAGAGCAAGAGGCAACAAGGAAGCATTCTAGGCTCAGGAATGACAAGCCAGTAGGAGGTTTGCAAGTTGGAGTCCAATTTTCAGATTAATTAGTGTTTATATCAGTGCAAATAATAAAGCCATCGTTGTCAGGTCCTCTTCCCTGTCCAAGAGCACAATGGTCCTTACTGAACGAAAGGAAAACAGAAAGGCCAGAGATGGGATCTGCATACACCTTGCCCTGAGTGCCTTTCCAAGGTGGACATTTAGAAATAACCAGTGGAGAAGTTGAGAGAAGGTGAGGAAAGGAACATGGCACAAGCACAGACCTGGTCCGTGATGCACCTGCTGCTATTGCCAGGACAGAGTTAAGTCAATCACTCCTCCGCCAGGGCAGCCTCCATACGTACCCATATGTACACACTCCTTACACACCATCCACTTTAAGTTCATGGGTTTCAGTCCTAAGCAAGAAGAGCCAAGTGGAGAGAGGTGACGCTTGTGGACATTTTTAATTTTTCTGGATATCCACATTCCAGGCCCTTCACTTCCTAGTATAGGAGAAGGAAGTATATACAAAGCCCCTATTGTATCATAGATACTACCCCCACAATTGAAGGAGCCAGATCCTCCCTCCACCCTGCCCCTACATGACTCAAAGTAAACAAATGACCTGGGCTAGGTCATTTAGGTGCTGTCTCCCAAAATGTAGACTCTTGAGAGAGTGGTGCAAAGATGTAGGAATAGTAAAAGTCATTCTTTATAGCAAAAGTAGCAGCATGCCCCAGCCTTTCAAGAACCATTCCTAGCAGCCTCAGCTCCCATTTACCCAAAAAGATGCTGGGATCCTTCCAATAAACATCCTTTTGCCTGCATTAGCCAGAGCTGGTTTCTGCAACTGAGAATCCTATCATCGCAGATCCTAGAGTCTGCTACACAGACTCCTCCTGAACCTTGCCCAGCCTTCCAAGAACCATTCCTAGCAGCGTCTCTCCATGCCCCAGCTCCCACTTACCCACTAGGAGCTACATCATGCAAACAGCATGCTCCCTAAGTTCTCTCTTTGGATTTCTTTGCCTTCTAATTCCTTTTCCGATATACTTAATGCCCATGAAATTTCTCCGAAATGCTACCACTTGCTCCAAATAGTCCAGCAACATAGAATTCTTAGTGGAATGATCTGGATACTCTAGGAGATACCAAGGAGTCTACAACTGGACTAAATGCAAACGTTTCAGTGCTTTAAATTCAGTGCATTCTCAAATATACCCAAAGCTATTTTAATCAGCTTTTCAAGGAATCTAGCTTCCATTTGTCAGGTTTATGGTGTTGCTGTGCCTCTCACGGAGGTGTTCAGTCTTAATTGGATAGTGAGTGTAAAGTGCTTTGACAGCATCAGATGAAAGTGCTAGGGAAATCCCTAGGGAATTTCTTCATTTGGGGGGCTCGAAACACACAAGAAAATTAGAAAGCTTTAACAATCGAGCTAAGGTTTACAAGTAAACTTTTTGGGTTTTTTATGCGTCTGTGTGTGGTATGGCAAAAGAAGTTGAATTTTTTTTTTTAATTTTTATTCTTCTAACTGTAAATGAAAGAGCCATGTTGAAAGCCCCTGCAGGACACATTAATGTTCTCCATGATGGGTCTGTGGATGTCAGTAATCAAATTACTGTCTGTGGACCTAGAATCTTTTGAGCAAAGTGGAAACCTGCCCAGACTCACGTATTTAGTTAATACTTTCAAGGGGAAATCTGGGATTTAAATTTCAGCCGAGTTATGAAAAGACACACCCCTTACAATATACATCTCCTGAGTAGAAGGTCCCTTCCCTCAGATTCAGACATAATATTCGTTTGTGTTTTAGGATTTGGATTCAGAGATAATTTAATTACGTCTCAGGAAGCCAAATCCTCTGATTTGAGGCAGACAAATGATGGTAAACAGCAGTATGCATAGATGAAAAGCCTTTTCATTTAGAATGAAAGGATGTGGATAGAGGCAGCACTCACCACTGAGCCAAGCTCCACAGTGACTCATGCATGGCCCCAAGGAGAGAGGAAGATGTTGACCCTGGAGGTGTGTGCAAGTACTAGGCTGGTGTGTTTGACTGACCGAGGGTGAGACTAGATCAGAGTAAAGAGAAACCCAACAGGCCTGCGGCTTTGTGTCTCTGCCCTAGAATCTGAACCAATACAATAGCCACCTCTCTAGGGAAGCTTTCTAAAATGCAAAGCTCACTCTCCCCCCAAACTGTTCAAAGGTAGCCTATTTTCATTTCTTATCTTGTAGGAGTTGGCTTCAAAAACAAAACTAACCAAAAACTTTGATTCCATAGTTGAGAACAATTCCAAAGAACTCACTTAGGGAAACTGAAAAAATATATGTGCAATACATATTTGGAAATAAAGATGTTAATCTCCTTTAAAAATTGCCATGTATTTTCATGAGAAAAACAAATTTATTTGTTAATATAAAATAAAGCATCAGTTCAAACCAATAAGGAAAAGATAGAGCTGGACAACTGGCTAATCTTTGGACAAAATAATTCCAGATCCTTATAAGACTCATTGCACCAAAATAAGTTCCAGATGGATTGAGCATTTAAATATAGTTAAATATATTTGTAAAAAAAAAAAAAAGAAAGAAAAAAAATTGAATTTTATTTATACTTTTAAATAGCAAAACCCTTTCTAGATATGACATAAAATTCAGAAGTATAATAGAAAACATTGATAAATTTAACTACATAAAATGTTAGAATTCTTTAAGACAAAAATATCATAATCAAAGTCAAAAGATAAGTGACAAACTGACATTTTTCTAACAAATGTGACAAAGAAGGAATGTCATGAATAAATTGAGATTCCTTATAAGTTTATTTTAAAAAGAGAGAAAGAGAAATAATCCAATAAGAAGATCAGTAAGAGAACTAAACATGTAGTTCACAGAAAATAAAACAAAATAATCCCTAAATGCAGGAAAGGTTGAAACTCACCCTTAATTAAAGAAGTGTAAATCTGTAAAAAAAAAAAAAAAGTTTTCTAAGGCCATGCCACCCTGAACACGCCCGATCTCATCTGATCTCAGAAGCTAAGCAGGGTTAGGCCTGGTTAGTACTTGGATGGGAGACCACCTAGGAAGACCAGGTGCTGTGGCCTTTAAAAAAAAATGAGTTAGTTTCTCCTATTTTTCTGACAAAGATAAAAGCATTTGCTAATCCTTAGTGTTACCACATACGTAAAGAAACGGGAGCTCACATACACTACTGGTGAGAGAGTGAATTGGTGTAATTTTTGAAAGGCAACTGGCAACATCTAATAAACTTAAACCTCTAGAAATACATGTTGCAGCTATACAAATATAAACATAAGTCAATATTTGTTATTTGTAACAATTGAGATTCTGGCAACATCTCGTACACTCATCCATAGGGAATTGGTTAAATAAATTATGGAAAAACTGTACAACGTACTGCAGCCATTTTAAAAATTGGGTTATCTTTATTTACACTACTATAAAAAGATGTTTAAGGCAGAAACTTAACTACAAAAAGGCTAGCTGCAGAGATGTGGGTGTCGCATGATCTCATCTGTGAAAATAAAAAAACGTACTGAAGATTCAGACATATTGGATATCTCTGAAAAGAGACACAGGAAACTTCCAATATGATTTTTCTCTTCACAGTAGGAATTTCATTTTTATTTTTACCCTTTTGTATGCTTTTAATTTTTACTATGAACTGGCTTTACTTTTACAATGAAAATCTGGTTTTCAAAAATAAAAATAGAAACTCATGTGCCACTTAAAATTAATTAAATCAAAAAGTTTTACTCAACAAATAAATACCGAGGGTGACTATTTTCCAGACTCTGAAGATATAAAGATGTCTGCAATGTAAGCCCTGCCCACCAGGAGCTTACCTTATGTCTAGGGAAGCCAAGAGAGAGCCAGGTACCGAAATAAGTAACTGCCCACCTAGATGAGTGTGGTAGGAAAGACCCCATCCTTGGAGATACTCAACGCTCTCCCAAGCAGGACTCCAAAGAAGCCCACCCTGGACTCTCACAAACAACAGACTTTCCTATAATCTCAGACACCAGAATAAAAACCCCACCAGGAGACAGGGGCTTCATAACTTCACCAGGAACTGGAATATAGTACTCTTTGGAAAGGCCCTTGTCAATCACTCGATGAAACATTAACCTCTGGAACTCATCTCTCAGATGGCGTGGGTCAAGGGATCCAGCTTGCAAATATGATGAGCCCACTCTCCACAGGAACTGCAGGTCTAGTTAAGCCTTAGAGAAGGAGCAATTACGAGGAAGAGGGAGAGCGAATGCCTGAGGCTTTCATGATGGGCAGAGGGGTCTCTGCTACGGCTATGTAACAAGTATTATTTGCAAAGCGTCATTGACCCTACCTCCAACCCCCGCTTTAATGCTAATGCCCAGCTTGTCAAAAAAGCTTGTTTGATGGCTGTATGGAGAGCTCAGAGTTGGAATGATTTCCCAGCACCCTACACTTCCAAATGGCGGGACTCAAAGTCTGCATTGTTCCCCACATGGCCCTGCTGTCAGAAGGAAAGGCTGAGGTCAAGGAACAACCCAACATCTAAAGACTAACGGGCCCTTCAGAGCCCGGCGCCCCACGCCATCTTTCCACCTGCAGCTCCTGGTGAAGATCCGTCAACAGGACTAATGAGGTGGCACAGTCTAATCCCACCAGGAATATGGCCTTAAGCAGAGATCCAAATCAAAAGGTTCCACACACAGGGGCAGAAATTAAAGATGAGGAAAGTTCCACTAGGCTGGGCAGGGGAGAATGTCAGTACCCCTCATCTGCAACCCAAAGTGATTTTAGCTTTCATGAACGAGTGTGGACTCTTCCTCTTCATACCAGGTGTAATTTCAACAGAGGAGCCCTCTGTACATGCACAGCATGAAACAGCCCCACCACCTTCACGACTGCTACCCAGAGAGCCACACAGAACTACTGTGAATGCCACAAATCAAGTGGGAAGGAGATGATGGGGACATTTTCACCACTTTCCACAGGGAGCCAAAGCCCCTGGACAGGTCAGGGTTGAGGACTAGACAGAGGGAGTCAGAGACCTGGTCTTCTGTACCAACATGGCAAGACCTTAGAAAAATCACAATCTCTCTAGGATACAGTGACCTTATCTGGAAAATACTGCCTACTACACAAGTTATCAGGGTTGTAGGGGTTCATAAAGAGCCACCCCAAGATTTACTATACCCGTCAGAATAAACTTGAGGGTAGAAGCAAGTTTGTTCCTCCCCCACAGAGTAAATTAAGGCAACACTAGTAAAGGAGCTTCATTAATGGAATGTCACATTAACATGTACCCCCTGGCCCCAGGTAGCTGATTCCTACCTGCCCTACTCCAGGAAAAAGGAGCAAAGCTCTCTGGGATACTTCACCTCATAGTCCAGAAATGGAGAAATATAGGATGATGTCACACTGCAGAACTTCAGTGCGATGGGTGATCAAATTTCATATATGTTTTTAACTTTTGAGGAGGCTCAGTAGACATAAAAAAAAAAAAGAGAGAGAGAGACTTATTTTACATTTATCCTCCAAAACAGAATGGATAAATTATGCAATTATTATTTTGTGTTTTTACAGAAAATACCAAGGAAAGGGGAAAGAGGAATGTTAATGGGACAGGACACTGTAACAGTGTGATGCTTCTAAGAGCCTCAGGAAGATATTCTGTCACTCACTGTCTCAGTTTCCTCAGTTGTAATAGTTCCTGCTTCATAAGGTCATTGGAAGCACTTAGATAATGCCAAGTACCTAAGAAGCACTGGATACCTGCTCTATTGTCAGTGGCCCCATTTTGTGCTGGAGGAAATAAGGCAGAGATAACTTCCTTTTGCAGAAAATGAAGCAGTTTCCTGAGAAAGGCTGATCCCCAGTCTGTGGATCTCTCTCAAGTCTACACCTTTCTTTCATTTTCTATAACACAGGGACAAAACCTCCTTACTGGCCTCCCTGCCTCCTTATTCTGCTCCAGTCCTTCATTACTGTCTACTTCTCAAGAATCAGGTCAAACCTTACATTTTCCAAAATGTACTTCATTTCCACTTAACATTTATAAATTCAGTTTGGGCCCCTCCCAAAGGCCTCTTCAACTCTCAGGTCTCACCTACTCAGGCCCCTCCTACTCTCAGATCTCATCCACTCTCAGGTCCCTCCTATGGTCAGGCTCCACCCACTCATAGTCCCCTCCCACTATTGGACTCCTCCTACTTGCAGGAGTAGCTTCACTTTTAGCTTTCTGAACCAAGGTGACAACATGACAAAGCCAGTTTGTGTTGGAAATCCATAGGTCCCCGGTAGGATGGAGCTTGACCTCCCAGTCACCAACGGGAAGACTGCTCCATCTCTAATTCTGAGCCGTATTAACAGTACAGTCCAGGATGACTGTCCCCATCTCAGTCCTGCTCCTTTCTTACTGCCTTGCTCCAGTGCAAGGTGAAGATCGGTCTTGCTTGTCCTTCCTGCCAGCCCTCCAGTCTTCACACCTCCACAAGAATGAGTAACACTCTTTAACAATAACCCATTCTAAATTAACACGCAGCAAAGAAGCGTTTCTCTAAGAGATGCAAGTCTTCTGCGATGCAAGAAGCCGACAACATGAATATTCTGTCTAGTTCCTTACTGTCACAGCCTCTCAAACACATTTTCTGATTATAATGTGCATTACATTTGGGTTCTTTCCAGAACAAAGAAACAGGCTGCTTCAGAAGTATACTCCAGTCTTTATTTCATGCAAGAGAGAAAACTGCTTGCAGCTCTGAAATGCAGGTTTATCAGCTTTTGGCACTCCCCTCCAGATTTTGAAAATCTTAGGGGCCAGGTTTTAGCCAAGCATCAGACTCATAGCACTTGGTGCTTCTCCTCCTTCCAGCCTTCTCTGCTGGGAGGAAGCACCGAGCTCAGGAATGCAAACTCACACCTGACATTATTGCAAAAGAATATCTATTTTCTTCCTGCACAGCACTTGCTCCATAGATCCTTGTGGTTTTTTCCCCTGCAACTGGTAATTGAACTTTCTCAAAAATCCCTACCCATCCTCTTCAGATGGGACTTCCTATTTCATGCTACTTTGGAGAACCAAGAAGTATGTGATGACAATACACGGTGGCCTTTGGTGTTTCCAGACATTAAGAAGGGCAAAGGCTCCCTGACCCTGAAAGCAAAATGCCTCATAGAAATGTCCAATCTCTCTCTAAGGCAGGTTCTTATTTTGACACAAATTATATAGAAAGAGGAAAGGAAGTCCCTGAAAAACAAATGAGCAACTTTTTTAAAAGCTTTCAGAATCAAATGTAAAATTCATTAAGAAAAGTAATGGAAATTTTATGGCTGGTGCACAGATAAATTTATTGCTGCCTCTTAATTCATCAAGCACACATACAAGAGTATATACCAAATTAATTGGAACTAACAGCCTCTTAGAAACTCTAACCAGCTGCAGACTCAGAGTAAACTAGTTGGAACAAAACAAAGAACCTCTCCTCCTTCTCCTAGGCCCTGATTAAATTAAAAGCTAAGCTTTCTCAACTCCAAAAATGTTGAACAATTTTGTTCTTCCTTGACTGCCAAGCCCACCTGCTGTTCAGGCCCAGGCAGGGTCAGAACTAGATACAAAGGAGGTTTCTCTGGCTATTGGGAAACCTAATTCTATTTCACCATAGCTAAAAGTCACAACCGAAGAATTCTCAAAAAGAAAGATGTTCTAACACTGACGTTAGCTGTTGTTCTGATCCAGGTGCACGGGTTAGAATCTAACTGTTAGATGAAAGAGAGTTGAAGTTGAACCATTCACTTCCCATTATTTTCTAGGATAAACTTGGACTGAACACTCTTAACTTCTTTAAGTTAATACACTAGTTCTTGGACACAGTTTCTAAACAGGGTATCCAATAGATCCAACAAGAGAATGAGAGAGACTCTATATGTCACTGAAATTATTTGTTTAATAAAAGAACATGGAGGCCACGTGCTCCTGAAGACAAGTCAGCACTACTACCTACCTTAACCTAAAATACATTCTTGTCAGACAGTTGTAAATATTATCTTATTTATGAATATTAAGTATTCATAATTGGCTATTTAATATTAATTTTATAACTAACAAGTAGCATTGCTGAGGCCTTAGTTTATGCACGGCGCTGTGCTAAGCATTATACATATATTACCTCATTTAACTATCATAACAACCTGATGACATAGGTACTGTTATAATTCCCATTTGAAAAATGAGGAAACCGTAACTCAGAGAAGTAACTTATCCAAGGTCGGACAGCTAACAAATCTGTTTCAATCCAAAGTCAAGCTGCACAAGCTCAATCATCAAGTGATGGCCTGATAAGTAAAAGCTGAAGGCAGGTTTTGGTCCTCAGAGAGACCACAGAGAGTTTGAGTAAGCCAACAGAGAAGCTTCATTTTAATAACCACAAATAGAAGGTGGTTGGTCATAAAGTGATAAGACTGATTTTGATCCTTCCATTTGGGGCACCCAATCTGAACTCTGAGCCTTTCACTTCTACAGTAGCTGCCTTGAAATTCACCCACATGGAGAGGGAGGAAAACTTCCGCATGGTTCTACAAAGTACTCATTTGAGGTTATACATCTAAGAAAGTGACTATATTACAGAAATTAGTAACTCTTTATTTACATTATTAGGAGTACTCGTCAGTTATTGTGGGAGGGGAAGTCTTCTGAGAAAAACAACTCCATAATTGAATTGTCTATTCCCTTTGTCCCTCCCCATATGGGAAGGTCTCAGACAACTTCCAGAAGACATTGTTAGGGCAGTGACAATCTAAGTTAGTATTGTCCATGGACTCAGGCAGCCTGTTAAAGTCTGAGGAGCTGTTCCCAAAAAGGGATAAAAATGAAGAAATTCTGAATGAGAAGTTATTTTTACTTGTGCAATGTTTTTAATTTATCCGTACAATAAACATTTGCTGCTCACCTTCTATATGTCAGGCTCAAGGCAACATCTAGAGACTTAAAAATGAATAATCTTAAATGATTTTTCTCCTTTAAATAAAGGTGGTGATTCAAATAAGAAATTATAGACATTTTAAATAAGGGGCTTTGGGGCTGGAATACAAAGGTAAAAGCTTAGTTTTGTCTATACCTTTACAAAGATATAACATATCTAATTAGGTCTCTGGAGAATTGATACATTTAGACTTGCAGTGTTTTTTGTATTTGCTTGTTTTAATTGTGTTCCTGGATGACTGCTTCATTAGCCACTTGTAGGCAGCAGGAAGAAAACAAATGAATACTGAGTTTTAGTGGTGTTTTTGGCAGGGCCTCTATATCAGATAAAAATTCATTTTCCTGTATGTATAACAATCTAATTAATAGTTACTTAAACATGTAAGGTATATGTCTCACATAAAAAAAAGGCTGAAACAATTTCTAGGACTGGCAAAGAAGCCAAAATTGTCATCAGATACCAAATCTTCTATCATTTTCTCTGGCATCCTCAGCATACTGGCCTTCATCTTCATGCCAGTTCCCTCCTGGTTGCCAAGTGGCTGCCACGTCACAGCCATCATGTTTGAGTTACAGAAAGGGATATGAAAGAAAGGGAAGAAGAGACATCAGCAGACTTCGGCTTATATTTCAGTGGCCAACACTACCCCAATGCTACAGCTGACTTCAGGCAAGACTAGAAAATCAATGTTTGTTGTTATTGTTTTAATGGCCTCTTTAATAGAGACAGAAAAGAGAAAGAGGTTGGAAATGAAAGGTTAGTTAAGAGTGTCTGCCACTCTTCTCAATGTTTTCTCTGAGCTCTGCTTCATAAGGCCCAACTAAGAGAACTCAAACATCCTCACAAGTCCTCTTTATTTGTAAGTCCTGTGCCAAGTATCTTCTGACTTTACAACTCATGCTGAGTTTTGCTTCCTGGGCTATTACCAAGGAAGATGCTTTTAATTACTATTATTTTCCATCAATTCATTTAGGATCCCATTGTCGATAGCTTTTTTTTAAAAAAAAAAAAAAAGAGTCTGCTCTAATTAAACAAATAGCTATCATTTGAAAGAGTCTGTGTATTTTTTTCCTTTCCAAGTAATTTGCTTACATTTAAACTGTGCTTATGTAGGTTGTCTTAATTATCAAGTCATTAAAGACACTGATATGGCCCTTGGAAACATTTTTTTCTGCTTTGGGGCAGTGGCAGTTTCTTTTACCCGACAGAATCAAATTCCAGAGGACTATTAATCAGACTTCTCATGTGATCAGCAAAAAAAAAAAAAAAAAAGGCACAACCAGCAGGGCAGCAGCATTGGTGGGACATAGCCACCATTCCTTGGGCTCTGTAAACAAGACTCAAAACAATAGGTACAGCCATAGGAGGTTCTGGATGTCCCAACCTGCAACATGGCTCTTGCTGTCTGATCCTATGCCTGCCTTACACTGTGGTGTAGTTTAAAAAGTGGGGGGGGGGGGGCGTGATCTAG
>CM053509.1:13015263-13048070 GCA_028627145.1 Eidolon dupreanum
GTAAACACACACACACACACACACATGCACACACATATATTCAAGATTTTTAAAAAATCTATATTTTTATATGCTTTTCTGGTATTTCTTCAGTCTTTTGTACACTAGCAGCCTTCGATATATCCTGGACCTCTCCTGACCCAGACCATGATGACAATAATTCCTTCACGTCCAACAGTTAGTTTATTTCATCAATTCACAAGGAGTATTAGAAAACACAAGACTTGTTTCAAACTACCCATCCTATCTTCCTTCTCTTTATTTCTTGTTGGCAGGCCCCACGTGCAGCTCTCCCTTGGGTCTTTCCATTGCAGCCTTTCTGTAGTCCCCGGAATCCCTAGAACTCTTTTATCTTATGTCTGGCTCTCAAATTGGGGATTCACAGGGCCTGTCATTCCAAGAACAGATACTTGGTGTGGCCTCAGAATGCTCTCCTTCATAAACTATCTCCATGGATTGCCTTGACAGCAACTTTCCAAGACCTAGAACTTGACCCTGGACTCTCTCCTGTTCTGGATAAAGTATCTAGCAAAGTCACGGGCATACAGCACAAAATCATTGCTAGGTTTTCCCCTCTTCTACCTATATGTTTTTCCTGGTCTGAAATCTTCTCAGGAAGCTGGGACTTTATCAGTGTTTCATTTAATTAGAAATAACTTTTGAGTGCCTACAAAGTGCAAAGCACTTTGCTAAATTCTAAAAAAAGGAAGAAAAGAAGAAAGCTACAGAGAAATTTAAAATATAGCCCCTTGATCTCTGGGACAACATCAAGCCTAACAACATTTACATCAAAGTGGTACCAGAAAAAAAAAGAGAGACCAAAGAATTCAAAACCTATTTGAAGAAATGATGGAAAAATTCCCAACCTGGCAAAGAAAATAGACATACAAGTCCGGGAAGTGCAGAGAGTCCCAAACAAGAGGAACCCAAGGAAAGAGGCTCACCCCAAGACACATCATCATTAAAATGCCAAAGGTTAAAGATAAACAGAATCTTAAAATCAGCAAGAGAAAAGCAATTAGTTAGCTACAAGGGAGCTTCCATAAGGCTGTCAGCTGATTTCTCAACAGAAACTTTGCAGGTCAGAAGAGACAGGCAGGAAATATTCAAAGTGCTGAAAAGCAAGGACCTACGACATGATTACCCAGCAAAGTTATCATTTAGAATCAAAGAACAGATAAAGAGCTTCCCAGACAAGAAAAAACTAAAGGAGCTCATCACCACCAAGCCAGTACTACAAGAAATGCTAAAGGAGCTTCTTTAAGAAGAAAAAATATATGTACATATATATATATATATATATATATATCAAAAATATGAATAAAATGGCAATAACTACATATCTATCAACAATTACTTTAAATGTAAATGGATGAAATGCTCCAATCAAAAGGCATATGTTGGCTGAATGGATCAGAAAATAAAACTCTCACATATGTTGCCTATGAGAGACTCGCCTCAGAGCAAAAAGACTCACACAGACTGAAAGTAATGGAAAAAAATATTTCATGAAAATGAAAAGGAAAAAATATTGGGGTAACAATTCTTATACCGGAGAAAATAAGACTTTAAAACAAAGGCTATCACAAGTGACAAAGAAAGACCCAGTTATTCCACTTCTGGGTATGTATTTGAAGAAACACAAAACACTACTTTGAAGGGACGTGTGAATCCATACGTTCACTGCAGCATTCTTTGCAATAGCCACAATACAGAGGCAACCTGGGTGTCCATCAGTGATGAATGGACGAAGAAGAGGTGGTACATGGATGGACATGAGGGTATATTGTGCTAAGTGGAGTAAGTCAAAGACAAATGCCATATGATTTCACTTACATGTAGAATCTAAAGAACAAAATAAACAAAACAGAAACAAACTCATAGCTACAGAGAATATTTTGATGGTTGCCATATGGGAGGGAGTCGAGGGGATAACTGAAAAAGGAGAAGGGATTAAAAAGTACAAATTGGTAGTTACAAGCATGGAAATATAAAGTATAGCATAAGGAATATTATAAAAACTAAGTACGGTGTCAAATTGGGCACTAGATTTATCAGGGTGATTACTTAATAAGTTAACTAAATATCTGATCACTATGTTGTACACCTGAAACTAAGATGATATTGTATGTCAACTGTAATTAGAAAAAAATTGTTCAACAAATAAATAAGTATATAAAATGTAGCCCCTTGCCCTTCCAAGATTTATAACCTAGTTGAATCTAGAACAGAGAAACCTCTTGGGTCCCTTCACCATAAAAGCTTGCTAAATGAATAAAAGATATATATATACAATGAAAAGCTAAAAGGTCACTGTCAAGATTTTGATGAGGTTTAAGATGCTAATGTCAGGGGCACCTGGGAATGTCAAAATCCTGCCTTAGCAAGCCTCCCTCCCTCACTGTGAGGCCCCTCACACAAGGGACAATGACATAAGAACTGAAGAACTGTGCTATTTTTAATTACCTGGAATCATGCTCTAAACTCCTGTCATGGGTTAGTTGATAACCTGGTCGGTGTATGTGATCTACCTAAAACGGGTCTTGGCCATCTTCCTAAGCCTAAACCCAAATTGGGATTGTACCATCCTCTGACTGGAGACATCATACAGGCGAAGCGCACACTAAACACCCACAGGAGAGAGGAAGAGAGACAATACAGCTGGCCAGATCATTTGAGGGACACCTGTCCAAGTACTGATTAAGTTAGGTCACTGAAGGAAACACAGTTCCTACATGTGAGGCTTTTTAACACTCAGCTGCCCTGACCACTAAACACGGCCTAAGTAGTGAATGGAAATTTCATCACTCTTCTCCCCATACTGGTAAGCAACAATATCTCGTTAGTGGATAAGAAAGAAGATGACAGACAGAAGATGCAACAACACTCAAAGAAGAGTGAATTCATTTTGGGCCAGAATAATAAAAGAGGAAACAGGATATCATTTGATGGACTTGCTTTTTTCTTAAACATGGAAGAGTCGCTCCCCGTCAAGTAAGGCCAGTGATGAATATGCTCCTCCCGTTCCTTCCTCTGAACCTCCTGGGCATTCTTATAAGGGAGTTTGCTGTGCACTACTTCTCACCCCTTACAATCTCAGTGAACGCGGCCTCAATGAGCAACCTGATTTTGCAGTCAATTACCAGCAAGTTGCTGAACTGGTCCCTCTTTAAAACATACATACGAAAGGAAAGCTACTTGGTTGTTTAATGGTATTCTTCTCACAACTTCTTTCTGGGTATTTTCCATAATTGAATTGTCTACAAACAAAACAAGGATTGCTGCTTCTAATAGCATGTGGCACTTTCTAAACACCTTTGAATGAGATGTAACAAAGCACTTCAAAGAAATGTTCATTAACCTGTAGTTCTGTTTGAGAGCAAGACACTCTTATGTTTCTCAAATGAAAGAGTTCAAGCAATGTAAACATGTCTTAGAAGTATTGAGTAACTCTTGTTCACCAGGTACTATGGAAAATGGCATCTTTTGACAAAAATTAATTTTTTAAATGTTCTCTTTGTTTAACTTAATTAACATATAGAGAGAGAAATATTTTACATTAGCCAGAGGAAATGACTTAAAAATCCTGAGACCCCCAACTCCCTTTATCTATTCCATCTCATCCTATTATCTGCATCTCTTTCTGCTCCTTAGTCCATGTTTACAGCCCAAATATGTTTTGCTTCCTCGTCTCTGTCTTCATAGACCTGAAAAATATGATAAATGTAATGCAGGTTATGAACCTATCTTACCCACAGTCATTCAGCTTCTTCTTGTGTACCTAGGTCTTACCATCGAGAATCTTCAGCCTTGAAAATTCTCCCAGAATGGGAAAAACAAATTCACAAAAGATGAGAATCATATGCTTTTAGCATGTACTTGTACCTGTCAATATTTCTGCTATCCCTGATATAAACCACTGATTTCAAAAGAAATACAGTGTATAAGAAATGGTACTGAGCTACCGGACAACTCAGGTACTCCAGATGGCTCCAGTTTTCAATTCCTACCTGTGGAACTTGGAAAAATACCCAAGGAATATATTTTAATATTCAAAAGTACCTTAAAGACTCTCAGAATTTAGGTATCTAAAACATCATACTTCGATGTCTCCCAAGGCTGGCAGGTATAGTACACAAATTTTTGCCAGGGATATACTGAATGAGATTCTAGTCTAGAAAAGTATGTCAGCATTCACCCAAAAGACAAGATGCTAAAGGCATTGCAGGCAATGCAAACACTTGGGCAACATATTTGCATTTTCTGTTCCATAAAATATAATTCAGAGTGTGAATCTACTCTTTGGAAATAAGACAACTGCAAAAGTAGTATAACATTCCTCAAAAACAATACACATTTTAGCGATTGCCTTTTTTAAAAACCTAGAATAGTAGTTTTCAAAGTATGATCTCCAGACCAGCAGCATGAACTTGTTAGAAATAGATTCTTGCCCCCCACCCACTGACTCAGAAACTCTAGAGCTGGGCAGCAATATGTGTTTTAAGATGCTCTTCAGGGAATGCTGACGCTTAAGTGTGAGAACAGCTGCCCCAGAGCAAGTTACTTCATGTCATCCTGAGATATGCTTTCTGCATCTCACCAGTGTAAATAATTAAAACTTTCTTAAACCTAATTCATAGAAATGCATTACATTACTGGTGTACACCATCAATGACTGTCTTAAAATTTTTCACAATCCCTACCTAGCTAATTAAGACAAATTAAACAACCAAGAGTTTTTCATGAAGCTCATTTTTCTATTCATTTTAATAGCCTTTATTGTGAAATTATATTCTTCCTAACTTTTTACTGTTAAATTAACAATCTTTGTATAAAATAATGGTTAGTAAAAGAACAGTGACTTTTTTTTTTAAATAAACTTAATTGGCAAAATAGATTGCAGCCCTGTGTCGGTCCTCAAATGGGTTTTTTTTAATGTATTTGTTCAAAAATCCAGACATCTGTAAACCACTAAAATTAACAGGATATGCATACCTTTGCCAGAAAAAAAAAAGCCATGTAAATGTATTTTCCTACCTGAGAATCAATATTGTTTTACTAAAGTTTTTAGCTATTTGTATTCCAAAAATGTCCAAATTAAGTTTGAGATTCATGAAACCAAGTATCAGTAGTATATAAATTTAATAAATGTCCATCATCTCTAATGATTTTTATTCTAGGATTACCATTTTCTTTAAAAACTGTCATTTGGAAGATTTCTTATTTGTGATAAAATTATACAACTTTGTAACTGCGTATATGCATGTGCTGGTGTACTTGTTTGGTAGCTTTTTGAGATCCCCAAGCACCTTGCTGGGGGAAAAAAAAAGGGTGAGTAGAGACAGTGTCATAAATAAACTATTATTATTTATAATGTACATTCTTCATTCTCATGCACTAATGCACAATGTTATTTATTAGTTTAATCACTGTTGTGAGAATTATTATTATTATTTCATGACATAAAACTGAAAATGGAAATTGGAAAATAGGAAAGAGAAAAATGCATTCTCTCTTGAAGACATGTAAGATTTACTATACCTAATCTGTACATAGACAAACTATATTTATTTCTATTATAATACCTTATTTATCAATGTAATAGATTGCCTCTGACTCCAGTAGCCATTAAAGTACTAGTGACCACTGGAACACAAACCTCATATTTTCCCATCACTTCCCACATCCTTCCCTTCATTTCTAGTCCTACTATAATCATCCTACTCCCTGACTGAAACATTTCAAACCTCAGATTACTGCAGCGTAAAATAGCCTACTTCTGCAGGCCCTGGGGTTCTAGAGATTTAAAAACTGCATCAACTCAGCTGTCCCCATTCCAAGTCTCAGAGTCTTCTGTCCTCCCCCATCAGGGTCTTTATCTGGTGAGGTGTACCTGCTGAGTTGTGAATTCAACCTTCCCTAGAGATCACAGTTCTTATAACACTGAATCTGTTATTTAGCTTTTTCTGCCTTCTGGCTACAAGAGAAAAGAATATTTATATCTACCAAGGAGAACCTCTAGCTTTCACTGCTCAATGGCCTTAAATTGACCATTGATCATTCTCAATCCTTTCTTTACCAGTGCATCAATAGCTCCCAGCAAAAACTGTGCAATTAGTGTCCTCATAATTACCACTTCCCCCAAACCTTCTCTGTGCCTAAGCTATTGAACCCACCCATACGTTCTCTTTCATTGGCATTTCATCCCGGTTCACCACTGATGAAAGTCTAATGATTGCACCATTACTGCATGCCAAAGGCTAGCGTTACTCCACCTGCCACCAGCAATGGGGTTTTCATTGCAAGCAGCTTTCTTAGAGTCAGCTTCCTAAAACTACTTCTGTCTCCACTGGCTTAGGTCAGGTTCCCAAGGAAACAGACACTGAGACAGTACATTTCCATGCAGAGTGTGTACTGAGGAGTGCCCCCACCCCAAACCAAATCTGGCAGGGAGTAAAGAGCAGAACTGGGCAGAGAGGGACATTGAGCTGGGGCAGAGACCTCGGCCCATCCCACAGGAGCCCTGAAGTTGAGATGGCTCTTAAGAGGTGGCCCACCTTGGGCAAGAGAACCAGGCCTTTGCATCAGCTAGTGATTGAATACGGGCACAACACTCAACGTGGAAGCTCTCTTCCCAGGGAGGGACTCAGCTACAAGATCTCAGCAGGCACCATTACTAGCAGCTGGGGGAACACATGCTTGGTCCTGAAGAGGGCATGTGGGCATTGTGTGCACCACAGCATCCACGTCATCCCTGGGAGTCAAGAACCAGGATGATACAAATGATAAAGAAGGCCAGTGCATCCTAGCCTCATCCAGTCTCATCTCTTCTCCAGACTCGTCCACCACAACATACAACACCTCTGTTCAGGCTTCTTTGGCCAACTGGTCTCCCAGGATTTCCCTAAATAATCCACAAATGTACTGCCTCTCAGCCTTGGCTCACAGCTTGCCTCCAGCCTGGGATACCATGCTCCTCCTTCCCCTTTTCTCACTATTTCTCATTCAACCCAAGTCCCATCTTTTCCAGAAAGTCTTATGGATGACTCCAGACCCACACTGTCCTCCTCCTGTGACTGCAACAATATACGCCCTGTATTAAACATGTGACACTGAGAATACCCTGCATCTACCAGTTCACTGTTCTTAAATACATTTTCTCTGACTTCAACCAGACTTTACATTTGGCTACTTGCTAGGGTGTAACCTTGGACAGTGAGTAGGTCTCTGAGCCTCAGTTTCTCCATTTGTGTTAAACCTAGAACTTATTTGCTTATTACTTTAATGAATATCTGAACACTAACTATGTGTGTGGTCTGACGATGGTCCCTTTCTTCAAGAGCTGGGGGAGGAGGGGTGGTGGCAAAGCAACTTTGTTTATGGACTCGTGAGCTCAGCATATATAAGCCAGAGAAGGACGATGTACATGCATAGCCTCAGAAGGAAGACAAAAGGGGAACAAGGGAAGGGTAGATGCTGGGGAAACCGGGCCTGGAGGTAAGCAAGGTCCAAACGCCAACTCCATACTCACCTTCTTTCGCTGTGACGACTGACTTTCCGAGTCATCACTAACATCTGATGCCTACAGCTAAAAGTTTTAACCCAATTCTCTCAAATCCCCAGAAACATTCTCCTCCCTCTTGCCAAATATGAAAAGAAATTCAGGAAAAACAGCAAAAGTAGAAAATTAAAGTTAGGGGGGATGGAAAAGTAACTTTAAGAGGTTGTCTTTAAATCTGTGCTAGTTCCTTTCAAAATTTTAGGGCCTTGAGGCAATGACCATTCTTCACTTTCAATTTTCTTTAAATATCCAGCTCCCTCACAGGTGTTTGTCTCATGGCTTTAAAACTGTGCCCTCGGAATGAACTTCTCCAGGGCTGGGGTAAATAAACATCCCTCTTCTATGAGATCATGTCTCCTTCTCATAAAGTATTTTTGTTCCGTTCACCTAGAATTTCTACATGCGTGCTTTCTAGATTTTGCAAATGGGAAAACCCTGGAGAAAGGAAAGGAGTGAGGAAAGAAGGGGGCAGGTAGGAGCTAAAGATAAAAATGTGGCAAAACACAGATCTCAGCCCAGTGCTGTCGGAGCATCTACCAGGCGCTTATCTTGAAAAAAGCACAAACTTACAAGATACAGACTTTTAATCTCCATGGAGGGATCACAGTCAGCCAAGTCTGCCGACTTCAGGCTAAAGGTGTATGTCTGAGGAGGTGGACGAGGCAGTAACTGTAACTCCCGCCTGCTCCTAAGCCTCCGTGGACCTAACTGTGTATTCCCTGCCCCACTTCATCACCAATCCTCTCATTCTCTGGGTCTTGAAATAAACCCGCAGGTTAGACCTCAACGATTGTGTATAGGGACCCGTCTTGTTCCTGACCATGCTGCCTCCACTCCCCGACTGCCGATCAGTGCCTTGCACTTGGACCCTGGCTTCAGGGTCCAGCAGCACTCCTCGTGCCAGCTCTGGCTCTGTTCCTCAACGTGGTCCAGGGCCCAGGATGTTCACATTCAGGTCTCTTCTGTGGACACATCACAGAAAACATTTATTGACCAGTGATGCTTCTGTAACCAGACAATGTGTTGCCCAGCAGGTAAACCGAGGTGAAAAGAAAAGGTGGCAGTGCTTCCCAGCCATAAGAAAGTGACCATTTCACCACAAGGACACACATGCTACTGGAATTATAGCATCCTCATAGATGGGCCATGGGCTATGCCAGGGCAGTGAAGGTTTCAAGGTCAGTTTGACCTTGGTCTAGTTTCCAAAGTTCTGTGCTTCTCTAAGCTAGTCCTTCCGTTTAAACTCCCCTGCTAGGCCAAAGCAGAGGTGCTTATGCTAAGTGAGGATGCTGAGTGTTTTTGTCACAGCACTGCTAGTAATATGAGCCTAAGTGAGGCTTCACCCCTCTGCATCTTTACCTTTTATGTGAAGATGCTGGACCAGCTCAACTGTTGGTCCCTCCAGGTCTCAGTACACATGAAAACACATGAGCCTCACACACCTGTTCTTACAGTTTCAGGGCCATCAGCTACAACATCCCACCTCCCCCTCTGAATAAAGTTTAATTCGTGTGTAATTTTGCAGGTCTCCCATTGGACTCCCATGGGGGTTGGTAACTGCTCAAGTTGGAAATAAAGAGAGCACTTAGGAGGAGAGCATGTGCCTTTCAGCTAATAGCTAGCTGGTGGTCATTCCAGAAAAAAAGAAAGACATTTGCCCTACTCGTCAACATCCTCCAATAGCAAGTACCTCCATGGAACTGCTCATCAATCACTCTTTACACATATGTCATCTGCATCAAACCAACAAAGAAAACTGTAGATGGGGGTGCGGGAATGACTTTAAACCTCATGATATTTCAGCTTTGCCATGCCTGCCTTAGAATACTAAAGGAAGGGTCAGACCAGCAGTGTTAGGATATTATGAATGAGCAGCTACTTTTTAGCCATATTAGTTTTATGTTTTACCTATTGTTTGGGCATCATATTGAACATAGCAAACACTACTCTTATTTTTGTTATAAAACTTTTGTTTCACTAGTTCTCACTGATATATTTTCCTCTGTGTCAAGTGCTTAATAAACAGGATAAAATTCCATTACTAGCTGAATGAAAAAATTAACACCTGTAAGTGTTCCCAGACTTTACTAGGTGTTATGCTTCAAGGGGAAAATTGAGTCATGGTATATTTAAGTAACACAATGATGAATAGGTCTGACTGTTCTCTTGAAATTTCTATGATTCTCCCAGTACCTCAAAAGAGACTCCCAGTACCCAGACACTGTCACTTTTCTCCTGGACCACCCAAGAGTGGCCATGTGCCACATCAGCTCATCACTCTGCAGCTTATTATGAGAGATCGCACAACCCATTTTTGCCGGCCAATCCTATCAACCTGCCCTTGACTTCCTTAGGCAGTCCAAAAAGACTGGCATGATTGCTATTTGGTTGGTATAAGGCAGATATTCTCAACTTATACTTCTTTTTATTTTCCTCTCTACAAATGCTTAAAATTTTTTTTAAAATACAGAAAAGTACAAAGAAAAAAAATCCAATAATCATCCAATTCCCACCTACCTGAATTAACCACTATAATATACCATATTGATTTTCAGTCTTTTCTTTAGTTTTTAAATAACAAATCACTCATTTTGGTAAAACTAACACAGGTCTATCATAAAAATGTAAAAAATGTAGAAAATCATAGAGCCAAAGGTAAAAAAAATAAAAATCCCATAGCCAGAAATAATTGTTCAATTTTTTTAAATCATCACGTCTTTCTATGCATAAATGTAGAAAGAAGGAAAGATAAATAGAGGGGAGTGAAATGTATTTATTAAAATAAACATATATGCATTTTTCATTAAAAGTGTTAACTTCAAATTTACTTTGATTTTACAAAAATAAAAGAAACTACAGTGAAATAGAAGGAACAGCTGAACATCAAATAAAGCTTCTTCATTTTAGAAAGATATCTCTCAGGTTAAGAAATGAGTTTATTAAAAATGACAGAGATTACAGTCTTTTTTAAAGCTACCTATTTCAGTGGGTAGTTTCTCTTAACTCCCTATTTGGTATCCAAGATAAAGACTTTGATATTCTCGTATTTCTTCCAATTCACTCCCCCTTCTTCCTGATCTTTGTTATGTTATTTTTACATTGTCTGAGTTTACAGCATTCACATTTTGCTCTTTGCCCATAATTCTTGTATTGTTTTACATTTTCTACATTAATTCTACATTCATATGAATTCACTGTTCAACACCAGGGCATCCACAGTCCTTTTTCAATACACACTTTAAATGGCTGGTTTTTAAGTGCATGTGGTTATTTCCGCTCCCCAAGAAGTTCTTAGGGTGCTGCATTCTCTAAGTTCTTTTCAAAATCCCTTGACATCTGAATGTCATCTTAGACAAGTAAGAGTTCAAGGTCAGATGTTAGCCCATCAGGATTTTAGACCTCTGGTTTCACTGTCCTCTCCTATTAAACACTGTTGTGGGAAAATCTTTGACGAGCCTGGGTTTTTTTCTCCTTATAGAGAACTTTCTTTTTCTCTATATATTTCTAAAAAATTATTTCTTTATTGAAGTTCAGCTTCTTAACTAAAATATGTCTTAATGTTGAGCTTATGTTTCTAATTTCCTAGAAGCCCTTTAGATTTGCAGATTCAGTTCTGTCTTTAATTCAGAGAACAGTTTCCCATTATTTCCTTGAATACTTCTTCAGAGACACCCAATGGTTTTATGTTAAAAATTGTTTGCATTTTTCATCTACTAGCTTTAATTGCTTTTTTATCTTTTAAATTACACTTACTAAGATTGTCTCAAGCTTTTGTTCTATGTTAAAAGTTCAAATTTTAGCAATGTTTAAATTTAATTCTTTACTGTTACCAATTATTAGTTCTATAGTGACGTTGTTTAGTTCTTGAATTTAAATCCATAGCCCTTTCCTAACTCTGATTTTACTTTACTGTTTTATTACCTTTGAGTTCCTGATTTATTATATTTGTTCTCTTATAAAGTCAAATTGTGCTATTATATAAAGTGATTGCAAAGAATTTTCTTCCATTCCTTGAGTTATGTTTTCTTCTAAAATGGAGTTGGTCTAATATACTTCTTGCTAACTCACTTTGGTTTGTTTGTTGTTTCTTTTGCTGTACGTTTGTATTGCTGCCATGCTATTTATATTTTGCTCATGCTCAACAGCCCTGAGTACATAGACTTTCTACCTGGTCTGAGAAAGTGGGCTGACTTCTTGGAACTCTTCCCATCATATCTGAGACCAGTTTAGTTTCCTACCAAGACACAGATGGGAGAACTCACCTGAGATTGTAGGCAGGGCAGATTTGTTTGGAAAACTTAATCCTGCTCTTCCTCCCACTATTTTGATATCTGAACTATATAAAGGGTCACCCTACCTAATGCAAATGGCAAGGGGTGTATCTCATTCCCATTGGGCTTCAGTGGGATTCTCCAGTCCCATGCCCACCCAGGCAGTGACCCTCAATTCTTTCCTTCAGTATCCATTTCCACTATCCCTCAGACAGATGAAGAAAAATATAAGGTCCGTTTGCTCAGTTTGCTTCTCTTCAAATTTAGGGCTATTAATGAAAATTCTCCAAATTGTACTGTCTTGCCAGTCTGGCTTCTGGAGGGTCCAGGCAAAGCTAGGATTCTACTCTACTCCAGCGCCTAAATTTTTCCATATCAGCTAGTTTTTAAGTGTATTGTATCATATGTTACTTTCTTCCTTTGGTTACTGTTTGTAATTTTTTTCTCTTTGGCTTTCGTGATTTTTCCTTATTTAATTAGGTTTGGGAAAAGGATGCAGTTTAAGTCTGTCATGTTAACCCAAAGTCCTCAAATTTTTCTAGATGAATTCAGATTGTACAACATGCACCTGTGAGAAATTTCCGATCCATTAGTTGTACCTCTTCCTTTCTCTCCTACTCAAAAATGCACATAAGGAAAGTAATGAGAACCACCTACTCATTCAGTAAATACTGACTGAGCATCTACTCGATGGGACACAATGTGCCAAACACAAAAACGTAACGACAAGGAGAATGGGACACAGTCTGAGCCCTCATGAAGCTTAGAGCCTGATAGACCTAAACGACATTAATCAAAGAATTGCACAAATAAATAACAAAGTTAAAAAACAATTTTAGTTTTAGAAGATGAAATGAATTCTGTGGATGGATAGTGGTGACAGGAGCAGAATGATGTGAATGTAACTTAATGCCATTGAAATGTACACCTAAAAATGGTTAGGATGGCAAATTTTGTGATGTGTACTTTACCACAATTTTTAAGAAAGAGAGTAAGCATTATGAGAAAGAGATAAATAGTGCTATGAAAGCATAGATGAGTGTAGGTCAGGAGAGCTCTCCCTGAGGAAGTAATGATTGAGCTAAAATCCAAAGGAGCAATAGGATGGAAGTTATTATAGGGATAACCTTGAAACCACTCCAATTTATAAAAAAGATAAATCATTCACAAACATTATGACTTTATTATTGGTATAGCAGGATAATATATTTGGAATATTAACCAATATTTTCCCCTGGATTTCCTCTCACCTTTCTCCCCTTCTCCTCATGCCTGCCCCCGAGCAGCTGGGTTAATCTGTACTTATTGTGTAGAGAGAAGGGAGGCAGGGAGACACAGCAAGGAGACTATCAGACAGCCTTTAGAATTTGTTCTGGGTTTTGGTTTTTTGTTTGTTTGTTTTTTAAGACAAGGAATTTAAGTGAAACAAAGAGAATTTGGAGTATGGTTTTTTGGAGAGAAGAGAGAAAGCGCAAATAAAAAAGCAAGGATGCCTCCTACTCCTAGATTTTAAAGAATTTCCCAAACTTGAGATAGAAAGCCTAAGGGGAAGCAATGGGATCGCTGAAGCTGGGGACACTAAGGAAGAGGCACTTTGGGCCAACCCAAGGGAGGCATTCAAATCTCACGTAGGTGTGAGATGAGGCATCCAGCCAGAGGAAATGCAGCTAGACAGGGTGTGACAGAGCAATTCCTGTACCCCTAAAAGCATAGGAGGTAGCAGAGTGAGCTAATGAATCTTAAACTTATGAGAGAGAAGATGGATGTCTCCTTGGCAACCTGAGTGAACTGATGACCAAGGACCAGATGAGCAATAGTCTTCACAAAAGATGCCTACAGCCCATATGACATTGAGGGCTTAAAGGACTGGCATCCGTGCACAAGCCAGTGCCTTCACATCACCCTCTGCTGCACTCCCTCCCCAGAATTAGGGATGTGAATTGACTAAGATGAAGTTTCTGCAAATCTAATAGAATGAGGGAACAAAATAAAATTAGAGCGACCCATAGGTGGATAAAGCAATTTATAGTTCTGGCTCCCCGATTTCCAGGCTGAGATCACAGTACAAACACACCTTAGGTATACTGTGTGTTTGGTTCCAGACCACCACGATACAGCAAGTACCTCAATAAAGCAATTCACAGAAACTTTTTGGTTTCCCAATGCATATAAAAGTTACGTTTATACTATACTATAGGCTATTAAGTGCATAATGGCATAATATCTTAAAAAAAAAAAAAAAAAAAACAGTTTAGAATCACTAATACAAATGTTCCTTCTGGGATATCATTGGCAACAGCCAGACCACTGGCCATGGGTGAAGACTATCCACTTCAACAAAGAGATTACAATAGTTGTAGGCCCTTGAATAAGAGCCCGTGGTCCTGACCTATCGTTTCAATGTATTGTGCTACGTCTTTCTTGTTTGCTACTTTCCATTTAAGAATTTGATAAATCCTATATATTGTTTAATGACAGTGATGGTGTCTTAATTTTTGCCTTTTTTTAACCTCCTGCTGAACAGTCAGCACATAGAATAGTACTTGGTACATAGTAGGTGCTCAGTAAATATTTGTTGAGTGAAAGATTGAATTTTTGAATCCTCTACCTAGTATAATGTCTCATGCAGAGTAAAGAATTTATGCAAACTCCAAATGGCTGCCAAGAGGCCTGAGCTTAACAGCTTGGCCAACTCTCCATGAAATTCCAGATATACCCAAAGACAGCCTGATGCTTTTAGATAACTTGGCCTAATTTTCAAGACGTAAAAATTCAGATCCAGCTGATTTCTAATTGCAAAAATATTCTCAACATCTGGAATGTAGAATACTTAATTGATCATTCCTATCAATACCCAGTTGACTAGAAGCCTGGAGGTTAGAACCTGCCACTTTTAAAATATTATGCTAAGCTGTTTAGGCCTTTAAATGTTGCATTACACTCACAAAACCAGGGTAACACTGTGTTGGATGCTGAGAGCCATCTGTGTAGGGAGAAAGGCAGGTTCCAAAGAGTGTGGTCATGCTGCCCTCTCGTGTTGAAATGCCATAGCAGCATCTGAAACATTTAGGAGGAAAACTTTTTGTACTACTACTAATAATAAATGTGCACTGATCATATCTGTGACTTTGCAAACTTTACAGATGTTATTTACATCCTTTAATCTTCATAACAACCCTACTTTCAAGGATACTATTAACATCCTCATGTTACGTATGAGAAAACTGAGGCTCAGATAGGCTAACATGCCCAAGTTCATTCTACAAGGAGTAAGTGAAAGAGCTGGGACTCAAACCCAGGTGTGTTCTGTGTCTGATTCCAAAGCCCATATGCTTACCACTATATCATACAAATTATTATTAATGACGTTTTGTTTTGTATATATAAATATATATATATAACATGTTGAGCACCTGCCATGCACATGTGTCCCTTGATTACACTCAAGCTGGGCATAATCAAGCTAGGCAAAGTTAAGGCTTGTTCTGATACATTGTTAGGTCATTGTTTTAAAGCATTTAAGCACCTTCTTTTTACAGATACATGCATTCATCACTCAACAAGTATTTATTAAGAACCTACTATGTGCCAGACACAATTCGAGCTGCAGTGACGCTCCAAAGGTTTGAGTTTTTTACCTAAAGCCCCACAGCCTATTTGCTGCCTTTCCCTTCACCTCTCTAAGAGCTGGAACTGAATTGAAATCCTGCATCTATTTGCTGTATGGCATTTTGAAGCATGGCCTTGAATACTGGCATTTAGATTATCTAAATTACTTAAGGGTGGAATATAATAGCTTTAAAAAAAAAAAGAGAGAGGGCAGGGTAGACTTGCCCTGTGTTTTTTTTATTGCATTCATCTAGATAGCTCTGGCAAAACTGTCAGTATTTGTAAAGCCAAATCTCAAGCAGTTTTTGTAACTGTCAAGGGGCCCACTTCAGAATGGCAGGACTCAGGATTAAAGCATAAAGACCCCAAAGCTTAATGAGCCACTCCACAGCCAAACATTCAAGCAACCTGTTCAAAGAATAGGAAATTTGAGGAAAGAGCAGTTTGAGTATCTATCTGATCAATATTCTATTCAATTTGAAAATGAAAATATTTGAGTATATATTATTGAACCAAATTTATTCATTCACTCGACAAGGTACCGGCAGCGAGAAATGCAAGTCATTAAATTTCTATTTATACAACAACAAGGAAACTGAATAATCACTAAGATCTCTTTCATCTCCAAAATATTCTGATTGAAATTAGAAAAAAAATTATCTTTCTGTTTTCTTTTCTCTGAGATCAGAGAATCAATGTTAAACATACCCCACCATGTTCTGAAATCTCAAATTTGTTACCACAAATTTATTCATTCACTCAACAAAGATCTGTTGAATAATGCTATGTGGACTCACTTAGCATTGTTTGGGGTTGGGTTTGAAATGGAAAAGAAGCTGATATCATTGCTTTATATTCTCCCTTTAGCCCTCAGGACTTCCCTGTCTATTTTATTGGACAGGGTGGAGTTCACAGTAGGTGAGCAGCTTTCTGGAAGCTGAGAGGCCTTGTTGAGGAGATGGCTTTGATTGTGACATTCTTGCCTGATGTAGGAAAGCAAAACTTGCCACCCCAAAATGTGTCTCTCTGGCATAAGAATTAGTTTATTTTTTAGAAACAAAAGATTCAGTAAGAATCCCCCAAACTGTCTAAACCTAAAAGAATTTAAAATAGGTCTGTTCTAGAAAGAAGTATCACCATAGATAACCACAGTATAATCCGAACTAGGGGTGAGAAGCAGGGAAGAATCTAGCAAGGCCCATTTGATCAGTCATCTTGTCCTCTCTGTGACCCACTGTCTCTAAGGCCAAGCAAACATTTGTTTATAAACAGGAACTCACCTCCTTGAGGATTGCCTCACTTCCCTTTGAAGTCCCAGACCCCTGCCTCTTTTGCTCTAGTCCGAAATGACACGCATACCTCATTTTGTCTTACCGTCTTTGGAATTTCTCATGCTTCTATGAACTCCCCATGCATACGTGTTAAAACTTGACTTTCTCCTGTTAATCTGCCTTATGTCATTTTAATTATTCAACCAGTCATAGGAATCAAGACAGAAAGAGGCGGATTCTCCCTTCCCCCACACTAAAAAGTGGCCATGAGAAAAGGACAGGCAGTGAGGTCAGTCTTGCAGACTTAACTGACCAATTGCAAGATGCACCGACCTTTCCCTTCTCACATCTGATGTCTGCCTCTCCAGAGCTGAATCCCCCAGTGTCACTAGCCAGCACGTAAATCTTTCCTCCTGAGAAATTACTACAGAAAAAAAAAAGAAAAACAGAAAAGTCTCTGTGTTCTTCTAGCTAGCTGGTCACTGCAGGCAGCCAGAGGCCAAGATGCGATGGTAGGAAGCACAGTCAATTGTGAATTCAGGTAGGGCTCATTGATCATTCTAGGTGCTCTCCCCTTGGGTGTCAGGGGAGTAGAGATTCCCATAGGGCTTATGCATGGCACTGGAGGGCACCCCCCACAGACCCTGCTGCCCAGAATACCCCACAGATACAGATTCCCCATATTCCAGTCTCACTGGAACATGCTTTTGGGTTACCAGAATCTCGGTTGACAGTTAGCTAGGTGTTACCATCTTAGGCAAAGCTCTGGCCCTTTACAGGTCAGTGATCTTTTCTAAAACTAGATGATATTAAAGAACCAATCTACCTCTAAACTTTCCTTTAAAAAAAGTGAAAGTAAATGGCCATCTGAGGTCATCCCTTAGTCTCCAAAATCGAATGCTTCAAGGGCCGCAGATTTGCAAACCATTTCTACCTTCCTACCTACCTGCCTACAAAATTGCACAAAACATGTAAAATTTGTTTGGCTACAACCTACATTTTTAAAGGCCACTCTGTCCCTATGGTTGGATATATTAGATTTCCTACTATAGTCCTGGGAAAAATGGAATCTAAAGTAAAACGAGATAAATAAACAAGGAATGACTGGGACACCCAGTGTGGACAGAATGGCTTACTTAGTCACTGCCTGAGCCTCATAGCACCTGCCTTATTTGGGTCATTTTGGTTTGTGTATAGAGATGCCCTTGTTTTAAAGTAAATGCTACTGAGCATGTAAAACTCCATATAAGGTTGAATTCCAATCAATGTTTCTTAAGCTTCCAGCACATGAAACGCTCTTCTGCAGGCAGCCTGACCTTCAGGCCTAACTGGCAAGCTTCTGTTTACATTCCTTCTAGCAATGGCTTTTTACTCAGCTCCCATTTGAGTACAAGCTGTTTGTTCCACTAGCAGCAACGCTGCTGGTGTGCTGTAGAATCCCAAGTTTCTCCAATTTTGTTAGAGGAATGCATTTTTATTTTTTTGCCTCTTATCTGTATGCCAGGCAAACCCCTCACAGCTCCCTACAGCTCCTTCCTCTAATTTACCTTCCACGAATACAGCTGGCAGGCTCACCTCCACCTGGTCACCTCCTGGGCCCTGCCATGGCTGAGTCTTCCAAGTCCACGGTCTCACTCTAAGCATTGATCTGGCTTTGTTTGCTTACTTTTGGTGAAATATACAGTTTCTACTCTGTCTGAACATTCATTCTGAGCTACCCACATTTACTTCCATCCACTCCCTTCTTATCTCTCTTCTAGCCCAAGGCCCCAGCAACCTCACACCACCTCACTCTCTCAAGCCATCCTTTCCAAAGGAAAGAAAACTGAGGTCTCTTTTAAGCTAGAGATTCTAGGATGCCTGCAGGCTCAGGAACTCTGGAATCTTGGGTGATTTTTACGCTCACATAGCCATCTCCATCACCCTCAGCCCAACACTCTGAGAAAGAACGGCCCTATATTCTGTGTCTACATATGTTCAGGCGCTGTGCACACACTCTACCCAACGTGTCCCCAACCCTGTCCTGCTGTTTGTATGGCGTCCCTATGTCTTTTCTCTCGCAATTCTACTCCCAGCGTGCCATATGGCAATTTTTTTTCATTAAAAGAGATTGCAATTAATTTTTTTTTTACTCTTCAGAAATGTTTACAATGTCTCTTGAAAAAAGCAGGGAATAGGGGATTGTGATATTACGTGTGATCTCCCCGGACATAGTTAAACTTGCAAAACTAAGGCATCTCTCTTTGAGAGAGTCATAAACATCAGCAGCAAGGATAGTTGCCAGAATCATGTTATCAATAATAATGCTGTTTTTATCTCTGTCCAACTCCTATGTCTTATTTCTTAATGACTCTGAATCCAGAGAAGGAAAAAGGCGGGATTTATTATCCTCCTCAAACCTCGGTAAGGAAAACAAATGTTAAAATGGATAATATACATTAAAAATTAACTGCAAATTGGGATAAGTGCCATGGAGTATAATCAAGTGTGAAAGAAAATGCTCAGTCTTCCTCCTGTGTATCTCCCTTTTATTCTCACACTACCACGCTCACACCAGGCAACTCTGCCACACCAGTTGCACCACCTACAATCTAACTCGATTCCGACACTCTCTTACCTGGAGAAAGAGTCAAATCCCACAGGTGAAGGGCTCAGTCCCACAAGATTCCCACCCTCCCACTTCAGATGCCAATAGAAAGTCCAGGTTGTCACCTGTGCCTCTGATAAATCAGCTGTCAATCAGAGGTTCCCACGACGACCTTCTCCTCAGATTCGATTAATTTGCTCACAGAACTCAGGAAGACTGCTTACTTCTGCTTACCAGTTTACTATAAAAGGATACAATGAAGGATACAGATGAACATCCAGATGGAAGGATGCATAGCACAAGGTATGTGGGAAGGGGTGGATGTGCCACTCCCCTGGCACCTCCATGTGTTCATCAAACCCCATATTT
Organism: Eidolon dupreanum; assembly: GCA_028627145.1. NCBI lineage: Eukaryota > Metazoa > Chordata > Mammalia > Chiroptera > Pteropodidae > Eidolon > Eidolon dupreanum. The sequence continues at coordinate 13,034,932 of CM053509.1, forward strand.
TAGGGCTTTTTATGGAGGCTTCATCACATAGGCATGATCAGTCATTCACTCCATTCCCAGCCCCCCTCTCCTCTCTGGAGAATGGGGAGAGGGAGGATGTGACTGAAAATTCCAAGCTTCTAATCATGGCCTGGTCTTTCTGGTGACCAGCCCCCATCCAGGAGCCCACCTAAGAGAGGAGAGGAGGCATTTGAAAAATGCAAAGCAAAGGGCTTGCAGAAATGACCAACTTAGCTTGTTAAAGTCCATTGCTGACTGTCCTCTCCCCACCTCCAGGATTCTCCAGCTAATACGTTTTCCCATAACTACTTCTCCCACCTCAAGGACTCTCCAGCTCACATCTGTTGATTCATGGCTTGCCAACCAACTAATGTCCTTCCTTATCTCTGTAGCTGTGGAGGAATAACAAGACTGTATAAAACTGCCTGTTATGTTACAATTGGGGCTCAGCCTTTGAATAGGAATCCGCTGAGCAGTTACCAGCATTAATAAGTGCTGCTTCCTTCTTATAACCTCAGTGTCCCATCTTCTGTTCCAGAATCCTGTAACAGTGCTGATAATGCCAAGGTCCAAGACAAATGACCTGTAAGACCAGTGATCTGGAAATTCCTCCCCCCTTGCAGGCCCCACCCGAAGCCTCCCCTCCCCATCCTGAGTCATGAGGCACAAGTGAAACCTCAGACAAAGGAATCACGGGCTCCTTGCATGGACACTGCAGAGGTATATAAACTGTAATCTAATGAAAGTGAGCTCTACATAGTGGTGTTAACCCCACGCACTCCACCTGCAATAAATTCTCCCTCCTCTAAAAAAGTTGTCTGAGAGTCCAATTTCCTCCTTTGAGTGTCACTTCCTGCAACACACCCAGAGTTGTTAAGACAAAGCAAACTCCTATCATCTACAGCCATGCCACTGTGAACACGCTCAATTCAAACTCTTCTGATCTCAGAAGCTAAGCAGGGTCTGGCCTAGTTAGTGGTACTTGGATGGAAGACCACCTAGGAAGACCAAGTGCTGTAGGCATAAAAAAATAATAATAAAATAAAATAATAAATAAATAAATAAATAAGCAAACTCCTATCACCCAGGAAATTACAAGGGTTGTAAGAGCCCCATGTTAGGACCTGGAGACAGAGACCAATATACAGTTTTTCTGTTTGTTCTTCCACACAAGAAGACGCAACCTGCAATATTATGCACAACTCTTTCATTTTTGGATGAGTATTTTTTTAATTACATGTACATTCTGAGCTATAAAAAACAATGTATGGCCCGGAGGGGAAAAAGCTATGATTATCCCTCACTAGACAATATTTTAGAGGTTTGAATTTTCTCGTGGGATTTTGGGAGGTTATTTGTTTTGTGGCCGTTTTAAGAATTTAAGCCCATGTTTGTATTTAACTAACAATTCTTTAAATAAATAAATAAATAAATAAAAGACAAAATGAATTCTTAACTCTAAATATATTCTTCTACCTATACTGCTCTGATGTCAGGTATCAGTAATGCCACATTTTAAGCAAATGGGAATCTGCCCTGGACCCTATATTTTAGGGTACCCACACAGGTGTATGCAAGCACCGAAGATGTAGTCTGGCTGAGTGCAAACTGCAACCTAAACATCACTCATGACTAACATCATCTAGGCTGTGGAAAGGATTCTGTGTATCTCCCACCCTAAGTCCTTGAAACTGAAGACAATTGTGTCCAGATGCCCTGAAAAGCTTTGTAATGCTCTGTTGCCAGTATCAGAAATAGACACTGCTTTGGAAAAGACAAAAAACTAATTTATCCCTCTCAGAGAGCATAAATGTAATCAATTCTGCTATGGTCTAATTGTTTGTATCCCCTCGAAATTCACACGTTGAAATCCTAACCTCCAAGGTGATGGTGTTGGGAGGTAGGGCCTTTGGCAAGTGATTGGCAGGAGCTCTGCCCCTGTGATGGGATTAGTGTCCTTATAAAAGAGGTCCAAGAAAGCTCTCTCATCCCTTCGGCCAAGTGAGGACACTGGACGTGTGCAGTCTGCAGCCCACAAGAGGGTCCTTAGCAGAACCCAACCATCTTGGTATCCTGATCTTTGACTTCCAACCTCCAGAACTATGAGCATTAAATTTCTGTTGTTCATAAACCACTTGGTCTATGGTATTTCATTATAGTAGTCTGACCAGACTAAGATAGATCCTTCCAAAATAAACCATCATTTCCCAGTAGTGCCAAGCATCCATTTTTCTTGATTGACTTAATATTCCAATTTACAGTTCTGGAGATTCTCACAAATTTCATAATGTTCACAGCAGTTTCACATGGCGATGAAGGGATATTTTGCAATTTTTAACAATTTATGTTACTCTTAAAGTTCTAGACATTGGTTTAGACATAACAGGTATAGCTTGATAGTGATTCTTTACATTGGCAGTTAGATGGACATTTAATACTGGAATTGCAAATAATTTTATTTTTGTAAAATATTTAATGTGATTTAAATTTTTAAGAATTAAATTAAAATATATCACTTTTATTTCTATTTCAAAAGTTTATATTCATTAATTAACATTTATTTCTTACCTTTATTTTAACATATAATTTTGAATATTTAAAAATAAAAGTAATTCTTGAAAATATGTATATTAACGATTTTTTATTTTTAAGTTTATTTTCATTTATATTTTAGATAAAAATGTGTCCAAATTGTGTACACTTTGAGTTCTATTGTCTAATGCTTTAGATAATTGAGATCATGACAGAAATAAAATACATGAAAATGGAACTCATAAAGAAAATTAGTTCTTCAAAGAAGCATATTGTTTAAATATGTTTAAACTAGAAACAAAGAAAATGAGCAAATTTCTGTCAAGCATAACTCACAAACTTTCTGACCAATTCATGATATAGTCTTTATTTAATGAAGATCTCATTGCTATTTTAAAAACAAAAATCAGCAAATTATTTTCATCAATTCACGATGTGGAAAGGTCAGATGAAATTCCTACAACCTCACATGCTTTACCAAATGAAGATACAGTTACACATCACGAAACATAATTTGCACACAGAAAAAGCACAAATGCAATTACCAAAACTGAAAAAAAGGATGAATAAAGAGTAATTAATAATATTCAATAAAGATAAGTAACTGCCAGTTGACATTCTTACTGTGATGTTCTTAAAAGGGTGACACTATGTAGCCAAAGTTTGCCAAGCATAGTGATGCTTTTTGTTTCACTAAAAGCACAGTATTTATAGAAATAATGGAAAATGTCTAGATTTAATATAAATGGTTTCAAATTTTGATGCTAAAATGAACAGAAATAAAGTACAGATAAACGTATCGAAGCAAATGATCGCTTTCAAGAATAGAAAATTCAAAATGAGGCCATTAATTTAATGAGTAATAAAGTGAGAGAAGAAAATACACATAAATTAATCAAAGCATTATTTATAATGGAGGGGAGTCAAACAACTTAAATATCCAACTTCAACATAATAGCTAAATACTGAACAGCCACTCAATGGCAAAACATACAGCCATTAAAATTGTTTATGCATTTATTTGTGTAAACAAAATCACAGGTGGTAAGCTCTATTTATGAGCTTTAGTTGAAATTCCTTTGACCCGTCTAATTTTATACCCTGACGAAGTGTGAAGCTCCTTCTCAAGCTCCTTCCTGAGGGTGGGAGGTGGCAAAAGAAGGTGGACCTGCATTTGTGTCCCCCTGTCCTAAACGCTCTATCTTTCTGGTGTTTTGCCTTTGACCTACTGTATCAGTCAGCGTTCAATCAGAGAAGCAGTTTTCAAAGATGAGCATTTACACTGACTATATATTTGTTATAAAGATTTGACCTTATACAATTGTGGGAATGTATTAAGTACTCTGTCTTTGCATCTGATGTCAGAGAGGCAGGAAGGGAAGATGATGTAAGGTGGGGAGCGAAGGACATGCTGAAGCCCACAAGGACAAATTAAAGAACCACGTCAGTTCTCGTGGCCCCTGGGTCTCTGACCTTGATGATTGTTATGGGCTAAATTATGTTCCCAACAAATTCTTACGTTGAAGTCCTGACTCCCACGTGATGGCTAATTTTATTTATCAACATGACTGTGCCACGGGGTGCCCAGATTAAACACTACTTCTGGGTGTGTGGGTGAGGGTGTTTCTGGATGAGATTAGCATTTGAATGGGTAGTTTCAGTAAAACAGCCAGCCCTCCCCAGTATGGCTGGGCCTCATCCAACCCGATGAGGTCCAAACACAACAAAAAGAGGCAAAAGGGAGATTCATTCTCCTCTTGCCTGCCTGTGCTTGAGCTGCAACATCAGTCTTCTCCTGACCTTGGCCTTAAGATATACACCATCAGCTTCCCTAGTTCTCAGGCTTTCGAACACAGAACGTAATTGCACTATTGCTTTCCTGGTTCTCCAGCATGCAGATAGCAGACCCTGGGACTTTTCAGCCTCCTTAACTGCATGAACCAATTCTTCATACTATTATAAGGAATTGTGCATATTACATATAGAGTACATACACACAATACACACATTTTGTGGTATGTATAACATATATAACATATAGCATAATATAAAATATATAACAAATAGGATATCTATAAAACATATATATTCTATTGGTTCTGTTTTTCTAGAGAACCCCAACTAGTATACCCCAGTACCTCAGAATTCAACTGTATTTGGAGGTAGTGTCCTTAAAGAGATAATTAAGTTAAAATTAGGTCATTAAGACGTGCTCTAATCCAGTGTGGCTGGTACCTTTATAAGAGGAAATCAGAACACAAGTGGACACACAGAGGGATGCCCATGGAAGAAGACGTAGGCAGAAGCTACCATCTACAGGCCAAGGAGAAAGAGGCCTCAGAAGAAACTAACCCTGCCAATGCCTTGCTTGATCTTGGACTTCTCACCTTCAGAACTGTGAGAAAATTAATTTCCATTGTTTAGGCTGCCCAGTATTTTGTTATGGCAGCAAACTAATATAATGACACTAGTGTCCTACGGAAGCCAGAGTCTTTCTTTGTGAGGCTTAAGATATCCAGAGTTGGAGATGCTGAAGGATTCAAGGAAGGTAGAGTTGCAGGTCCAGTTGCTGCTTCACACCAGTGGGGTGAATCACCAAGAATGTGTGTGGGCTACGCAACATAGGAGCTACTGCTAACCTTGCACCTTCCAAATCTCCCACAAAAATCTCATTAAGTCAGGAAAGGGAATTCTGAGGAATGCAGTTCAGCCAGGACAAGTTGGTATATTACAAAGTAAACATAATCCCCCCATACAAAACTTAGCCCATTCTACCATTTCCACCGCAACAGTGGTCCTCAGCAGGGCTGAATTGGCACCCCCATATTTGGCAATGTCTACAGATTCATTTAGTTGTCACAACTTGGGGGGAGGGCCTGCCATTGGCATCTGGCAGGTAGAGGTCAGGGATGCTAATAAACTCTCTTCAATGCGTGGGCCCCCATAACAAAGAATTATCCAGCACCAAAACATTAGTAGTGCCAAGGTTAAGAAACCCTGCATTACCACAAATTGCTTCACACCGAGAATTCAAAATTTTAGCAGATGTAATGAAAGCCAAGCTGAGGAAAGGGACGTGGGTGGTCACATTCCACGGTGCCCAGTATCCCATCATCCCTTTTGCCCCTCCTCTCTCCCTCCCTTTGCTCTTCGCTACCACCTCTCCCACATGTTCCAAATTCTTCTCTAGTTTACAGAGTAGCTTCCCCATTCTGGGAAATTTTGACATCATCCAATATTCTGAAACTCAAAATCCAGTATTCTGAAACTCAGGATCTAATCTTACACCCCAAGGAGTTATCAAAATATTTTTCTTAAACCATGTGACTTTTCCCTCAAAGGGAAATTTGGATGGTAAAAGGTAAGATAAAAAAATTTTCTCCACCTTGATAATATACATATGAGCATATACCAAGAAACAGCTAGACAAAAAAAAAAAAAAAATCTGGAAGTTATATAACAGAAAATGTTATTAGGGCTTAATTCTGAATATTGCAATTTGAGTTGTTTTCCTTCTTTGCTGATTTATACTTTCCATTTTTTCCCTCAATGAAAAGCATTTTTAGTAAAGGAAAAAAATATATCTATGGAGGTGATGTATAACAGCATGTAAAAATCCTTACAAAATAATGTCAAGTGAATAAAGTGTCAAATTTAGTTGTATGCATTTAGTTAGGTCCTCATTGAACTCAGTGCTGGGTTCTCTGAAATTACAACTTTAAGCGAAACAATGTACAATGAAACCAATTTTACCATATGCTCATTGATATATACAAGACTTAAGTTCCTACCACGTATTTACGATCACAAAAACATATACCAAACATCCAAATAAGGAGGCAAAACACTTCTAATATTAAACACTGAAATGAATCTGAATACACATACATTTAGGAAAAATTAATAAAACCAAGATAATTATTTTCCAACTCACTGATTCCAGTTCAGGACCTCAGGTGGCCAGAGACTTTTTGCTCTCACAACTCAGATCACAAGGCGGGAACCAGCCCTGGACAGGACACGCGTCTATCACTGGGCCACTTGCTCACGGCCACACTCAGACCCAAAGAGTGTAGACACCCCGTTCACCTCACCAGCATGTGGGAGGAAACCCACACAGGCATGCAGAAAAGGTGTCCTCCGCCAAGAATTGATTTTTTTTTTCTCATCAGTGCGACGACAAAACTATATTGAGCAAACCATTATTCAAAGACCTGCTGTACTGTATGACTCTATTTTTTTAAGTATATTAAAAAAAAAAAAACCAAGGGGCACAGGGAGCAGGAGCGAGAAGAAATAACTAAAAAGAAATATATCGAAACGGTGTTTGTTCAGGACATCAAACAAGAAATGACCCGGCAGAGCGCTGGGCCATCCCGCGGATTTGTCTCATTTCAACACTGTTTTGCCAGAACAGATCCAGAGTAGCCCCTTCTCCCAGCCCCCCACTGTTGTGGTTCCACCGAATCTAAGACCCACAGAGCCAACTGAGATGAATTGTGAGCCTTTATTAGCCGGCCGGTGACTGACTCTCTACCACGCAGGATTAGATGAGATCAGTCACGAGCTCCCAAACGAGGCAGCTTACAAAGCCTAAAACTACATCAAACAAGCCAGCAGATTACAGAAGCAGAAGTTGGCCGTTAGCATATCTTTATACATACAATACATCTTCTAGTACCACACCCTAGCAAGCAGGATGACTTCTGGTATCTAAAGATATTTCTTCCCTGTAGCTGACTTAGCTAGTTGGCTCACTTGAAATTTTCCACCCTTAACACCCACCACCCTCCAGCCCCTTTCCTGTAGCAACCTTCCCATTTTCTCAGCCAAACTCGGCCTCCCATCCTCCAGGAACAGCCAACACCCGTTTTGGAGCACAGCTCCCTATTACCCAGCAAGCACGAGCTCCCAGATTCGTCAGGCGGAGGCCGCTGTCAGCCGCCTGGGTCCACCTGCATGTCCCAGCCACACCTACCTCTTTCTGGGCTTCTAGTTCCACCGTAGATGTGGCTGCAGAGGGTGTGGGCCATGAGATGGCGGGGAGAAGTGGGAAGGCGGCCGGGGTCTCTTGAAGATGCAAAACTGGCGTGATGGCTGTGAAGAGCCGTCCCAAGAGGAGCAGAGAAAAACCCAGACGCCACGGAAGCTGCCATGACCCTAGAGAAGAACCTGAACCAGGCTCTTTTGGATCCGCACGCCCTGGATCCTGTCTGCTCAGTCGCCCATCTGGACATCTTCCTGGAGAACCACTTCCTAGTTGAGGTGAAACTCATCAGGAAGATGGGCGACACCTGACTAACCTCAGCAGGCTGGCGGGGCCCCCAGGCTGGGGGCTGGGCTACTATAACTTCAAAAGGCTCACGCTCAAGCATGACTAGGAGCCTTTGGAGCCCAGATGCTTTTGAGAGCCCCTCTGTATCCCCCTGGTTCTGCCTGAGGCTCTCCCTACAGCCACTAGGCAGCCTTTGAACGACCCTGAAGCCCTCTCCCGTGCTGTGGACCAAATGGAAACAATAAAACTTTTTGCAGGAGAAAAAAAAAAGAAGTGATTTTGGTTTTCTCTGATACTACTTTTCCTAACTTTAAAAAATTAACACAATAGATTAGCCCCTGATTAGCCAGATCATTAATAGATTAGCCAGAACTTGTCTAATATGATGGATGTCACTCCTATTATTAGGTTACATTATATGGCGAAGGTGAAGGGATTTTCACAGGTATAAAATTCCTGATAAATTGACTTTAAGTTAATAAAGAGATTATCCTGGCAGGGCCTGGCCTAATCGAATGAGCCCTTTAAAAGAAGGTTTACAGTCCAGACATTTGAAACAACAAATGGCCTTGAAGAAGCAATCAGTTTGCCACCATGAGTTTTATAGCTTCAAGGAACTGAACTCTGCCAATATCCTTGTAAACTTGGAAGAGGACCCTATGTCACAGAGACCTTAACTGCAGCATTGTGAGACCCTCAGCAGAGAACTCAGCCAAGCCTCGCCAGAACTCCTGTCCCATGGAAACTATAAGATGATAAATGTGTGTTTCAAGCTGACAAATTTGTTGTAATTTGTTAGGCACATACAGAAAACTAACACAATCTACCAGGTTTCCAATGGAAAAAAAAAATGTGTTTTAATAAATGAATGTTAAATCAGAAATCAAGAGATATGCATCTATATCACCACCATTAACTAGCTATATGATCTCAAACAGGTCACTTTTTAAGGCGTGAAGTTTTTGAAATATATATAATAAGAGATAAAGTCTCGAAAAATCTATGATTCTAAATCTTGCTACAATAAAGTGACTCACTGTCCTTTTTTCTCCCTTGCTCAATGCAGTCTTGTAGAGCTAAAAAGAAGTAGCCCATTAGTTAGGTTGTCAAAATCTTTTCATAATAAAGAGAATCTCTCTATAGCAGTATTTATTCTGCAAAACATGGCACTCGCCTGACTACAACCCAATTATCATTTTGGAATAAAATATGTAGCAAAATGCTTAAGATCAAATACTTACAAACTAAAATAAGACACAGGAATACTTTATGAAAAAGGAGAGAGTCCAGTAAAAGATTAAACTGAATATACGGTTCTTAGAATTAAGAATTGGATTTTAAAAAGGAAGATTATAAGAAAATCAGGATAAGCAGTTAAACTAGAGGAAAGATATAAGAATGTGCAGGATGGTGTAAGCAGTTTTAATTGCATCTAAAACATAAAGTATGTGCTATGGACTGAATTGTGTTACACACACCCTCAAATCCACACATTGAAGCCCTAATGCCCAATGTGATGGTATTTAGAGGTGGAGCCTTTAGGAGGTGATTAAGTTTAGATGAGTTCATGAGGGTGAGCCCCTCATGGTGGGATTAGCATCCTTATGAGAAGAAACACCAGAACCAGAGAATCTGCTCAATCCCTCTCATTGACATGTGAGGACACAGCAAAAATAGCAGCCATCTGCAAGAGACTTCCCACCAGATCTCAACCATGCTGGAACCTGATCTTGAACTTCCAGCCTTTGGAACTGTTAGAAATAAATTTCTGTTGTGTAAGCCCACCCAGTCTATGGTATTTTGTTATGTCAGCCTGAGCTGTCAGTCTAATATATATGTATGTCAGTCTAATATATATGTATTAGAGAGGAAAGAAAAATGTGATTGGAGATGTAGAGAAGAAGAGAGAGAAAAGATGCTTGGTGGTCAAGCAAAGTAATTTGAATTCAGTGCCCAAGCTTTTAAAAAACCCTTATTACTTCTTGAGAAGAGAGTATGCAGAAAATGACTCTGATGATGATCCCATCAACAAGTTTATGTGACATGAAGTCACGAGGGCTATAACTAGGATGGTGACCACAGAAGTAAAACTTTCAAGAAACAATAGATGACAAGAATTGCCAGGACTTCGAGATGAACTTAATTGTTGTTAAATAATGAACTCATTTCTTAAGCCTGACAAGTGAGAAATTCTGAGGAAGGAAATAGTGGAGAGCTGGCTAGTTAATAAGGAGGAGTTGACATAGGAACCTCACCTTCATTATTGGAGGAACCTGTCACACATGCTCCCCTGCTAACCTCCCAAGGCTTTCTGGAGAATCTAAAAACAAACAAACAAACAAACAAAAAACTGAAAATGTTTATTGATAGCAAGACTGCTCAAGAACGATATACCCAAGGTGAGTTCTTTCTTAGTGCCCAGAAATTGTTAAAAATGCTATTTCCAGACAGTCTCTACTTTTTTCTCCCCTCTCTTTTCTTAGAAATCCTGTTTGGCCTTTATTCCTTGACTTAGCACAAAAATCACTCCCTCATGTGTATACATGCACTCCTCTTGCATGTGTATCTCTATAAAATACATAAATGTCTCTAAGCTGTTCTGTGATACAAGGATGGATTTCCTCTCCCACTTTTGTGCTTATCTCTGATGTCAGGAACCAGGTTGACATACTAGCTCCCATACTCTGAGTTGTGCAGCTGGGGGAAGTCGCTTAACACTTCTAAGCCTTGGTTTCTTTGTCCACAAAATGGGGATAACTAAAGTACCTCCTTTGTGCTATTATTAATATGATGCTTAAATGGAAAGTGCTACCACAGTGCTAGGCACATTATGAGCATGTAGTAAACCCTAGTTATCACGATTAGGAACCAACTCAGTGAACTTAGGAGGCTTCCAGAATGTCAGCAGGAGTGGAATAAGTATGTGGGGGGCGGGGGGAGTAAAATAATTCATCAAAAACAAACAGGAACATCTTTTTGCAACTTCTTATGAGTCTCAAAATATTTCGAAATAAAAAGTTACTTTTTAAAAAATGAACAAGGACAGCCTGATAAAAAGTTCTTCACATGACCTTCACCCCTACTCCAGTTATCTTTCACATAAGAGTTAGATATCAAACTGCCGGACCACACTTGGCCACTTAGGCATTTATGCATGGTATTTTTGAGATTCGTTCATGATGTGCACATGTCAGTAATTCTTTCCTTTTAACAGCTGAGTAGTATTCCATCGTATCAATGTACCGCAGGTTTTTTTTATCCCATTCAACAGAAGGTGGGCATTTTAAGTTGTTCCAAGATCTTTTCTATTGTAAATTATTTACTATGAACATTTCTGCACAAAACATTTTGTGGTCATATGATTTCATCTCTCTTGAATAAATACGTAAGATTGAAAATGCTGAGTTATAGCGGTAGGTATATGAATAGGAACTACTGTCAAACAAGTTTACTCAGCAGTTGAAACCCTTTACAGCCCTACCAGTCATGTCTGAGAATTCCAGTTGTTCCACATCCTCAATGTTTGACATTGTAAGTCTTTTTAAAGTTTATCCATTTTAATGAAACTAAATGGTATTTCATTATGATTTTCTCCTACATTTCGTTGATGACTAAAAATGTTGAACACTTTTTGTGTGCTGATTTTCTACTTAGGTATTTTCTTTGTGAGGGTCTATTCAAATCTTTCCCATTTTTTATTGTTTCTTTTGTATTTTTATTATTAAGTTGTTTATATATTTATGTTACATCATATTTATATTATTCACATTATTTAATTCATATTTTATGTCTCTGTTTATAGTCTACATCGTTTTAAATAATATATTCATTATACACTTATTACTGAGTTCTTCATATATTTTGAATACAAGTTCTCTTTAAAATGTATATACTGCAAATATTTTCTTCTATTTTTCTCTGTGGCTCATTCGTTTCCTCAGCAGTTTTAATATATAGAAAGAAATAGACATAGAAATTGGTATCAGTGTGTGTGGCTGTGTATGTGTGTACTGCGGGTGTGTGTATGCATTCACATATATACACATACATATATGCATACATATACATACACACATATATACCCTATACTCATGTACACACACACTTCCTAGCTCTCTCTGCTAAGAAATTTTAGAAGCATTAACACCCCAGTAGAATAAATACTACTGGAATATAAACATCATTCTTCACTGAAAGAAAGCAGAATTCTGTGGAGAAACAGTTCAAGTAGAGAAATGTAAATGGTACAAAAATGTAAATATGTGCTCAAAGAATGATGGGAATATGTCAAAAGATATAGAAGTTACTTTGAAAGGCACCCGCTTGCCAAGTCTGAGGTAATTTGAGCATCAAAATAATAATAATGTTAAGGATTATAAACTATTGAATAAAGAATGCATGAATCTACACCAATGTAAATTAATTAAATGAATAAATAAGAAGAGAAAGTTCTGCCCATACTAGAGAGCTAATAATAAATGTAGAAAGAATGATAGATTTAGAAAATCACCAATTGATTCAGGCAAAAATCATGAACATACATGATAAACTAGTGAGTGAATGTTTGAAGAATAATGAGATATTTACACAGTCTCAAAGTATCAAGATACTAATTAATGACAAGTGGTAAATATAGTGGAAACACCTCCTTAACCAATTGATCAAAATTATCATTGCCAGGATTTGGACAAACCAACAGCATTTGGCTCCTGACATGATGCACTGAGACAAATTCATCATTACTTCTGTGGTGTTCTTACCAAACATGCATAACCTAAATATAATCACAGCAGAAACTGAAATTAAGGAATATTCTATGAAATAACTTGTTTATGCACTTAAAAAATGCCAATATTATGAGGTTCAAGAAAATACACATGCACACACGTCCCCAGGGACTGTTCCAAGTTAAAGCACACTAATGAGACATGACAAAGTGAATATACCTCATGATCTTGGATTTTCTATTAGAAAGGACATTGTTGTGGCAAATTGGTGCAATTTTAATAAAGTCTATAGATTAGATGATAGTATTGAATTACTGTTAAGTTCCTAACTTTGATAACAGTTCTGTGTTTTTGTAAGAGAATTCTTTTTAGGAAATACACACTAACATATTTAGAAAGAGGCATTATGTCAGCAGCTTATTGTTTTAATTACATATGTGTCTGCCTGTGTATTTTAAAATATATTTAACACATATACTGTGTTTCTTTTTTGTCAATGCAGCCTTTCAAGTTGGATTTATGTGAAGTCAATACAGCATAGCTGGGAACCTGTTTGTGAAGCAGAAGTGATCAAAAATCCTATTTTGCATCATATTTTCTTCTGT
>CM053509.1:13048570-13323387 GCA_028627145.1 Eidolon dupreanum
ATGAAACTTGGTAAATAGAGCCTGAACACACACATACACATCTTCAAAGCTGAGATGTTTTAAATACACAGCTCCACAACCTGGGATCTACTCTCTGACTTTTATGCCATTTAATGATAATCATAGAAAGTGATATTAATATTTAAAGCTTATTTTTTTGATTACTAATTATTTGCCACACATAATCCTGGAATTATAGGTGATGCAATGAGGTGTAAAGCCATTGTCCATTTACTGAAGGAGCTGAGAACATACATGAGGAGATGCCAGGTTCCATCCCAAGATACGGTGCAAGGATTTGTGTTTTCACTTATCCATAAAAAAGAAACACAAAAATAATGATTTAAATTCACTTCATCTATATCAGAGAAGGTACATTCTCCTCTAATCTCCGAGGGGAAATCTTTTGCTCCCTGCCTCTCCTGAATCCTGCCCTGGCAGATATGTTGATACAAGCCCTGGCAGCCTACCCATATTGCCAACTCAGATCGATCCATAAGAACAGCACAGGCAAAGATATACTCAACTAGAATTAGTGACAATCATTCCATTCTCAGGAAAAGGCTCTGGGCATTGTCTCTCCACCCTTAAGTGAAGAGCAAGCTGGCTTTGTGTCTTCAGTGCTTTCAGGAGGGTCTCAATTATTGCAGATTGCTTGATTCATTTCAAGGGAATAAGGTCACATCAATGTTATTTGCATAAAAAGGCACTTATTATCTACCTCCTTTGGGTCTTATGCTATGTCGTAATGCAGAGCAAACAGGTTTTCTGCAACTTGGAAATCTATGAAATGACCCAGAACCCTGATATGGACGAGTTGAACAAAGTACAGACAGCTGAGTAAATATTAAAGAAGTCTATAAATTAATCAATAATATTACATTTTGTACAAGTACAGTGAATACATAAATTTAACTGGGAATTAATGCTCAGACTGAATAAGGACATAAAGATTTCACAACATTTTACTAATCATCCAATGTAGCAAGCTGATTAAATAAATTTGGCTTTTTCACACTATATCCTAGACCTGCTTTAGAAAATTGAAATTTCCCCCAAATATCAAGCTCTATGAGCATTCACAAAACATTGTCAGTTACTCATTGCTGGCTAAAGACAAGAGCTCTAGCAGCTCTAAACTCTTTCAAATTAATGGAACAACACCAATATTATTACCTCTGGCACAGGGTGGACACATATACCATGTTAAGAAGCAAGGGGCAATGAACGTTATTTTTCTCCAAGCTAAGAATGTGGTAAAGAGGCTATGGAGAAGGCATTTGCCCAAGGTCACAGAGATCTTAAGCTGCCTGCTCGTACTTGATCCCGCGCTTCCAATAAACATTGCTGTGAGCTAGGCCTCCAAGGGGCTCCCTGGCAGAATGAGCACCCAGAGGCAGAGGGCTTCTTCTTGAGGCCTTGGTTCCTTCCTGCCTTCTTCATTTGAATCACACATCTGGACTAAAGCAGACACATGCCCCACCCTCGCCTTTATGCCTGGGCTGGTCATGGTGGTCTTTTTATACACATTTACATTGAAAAAACTGAGACTCAGAGACGTGGTCACACAGCTATTAAGTGACAGAGTCAGAATTATTCCACAGCTATCTGAAGTCTCTCAAAACTGACCTCTTTCCACCATTTAAGGCTGCCAGTTTGACGTCTTACTCGACAAGGTTGGATGCATGGATAGGACGATGGAAGGGTGGCCAAAGCATCCCTAAGCACACTGTATGTCACTGGCTCTGAATTCACCGAGAGGATTCAGAGATGAATGAGACATAGTTTGTACCCCAAAAAGCCCAATGCTTCTCAAACTTCTGTACTCAACTACCGCGGATGACTGAATATTCTCTACATAACCCCAAGAGCTTGGGGATTGCTGTGCATTTGCCGCAAGTAAGAAATTTCTCGGAAGTCTTCGCTGTGAGCTTACAATTGACGTGAATTGAGTGTCTATCTCCAAAGCTTATATACATACATATATATATATATATATATATATATGCATACATATATATATATATGCATACATATATATATATATATGCATACATATGAATACATATGCATATATGTATATGGTGGATTTTTTTTAAAAAAAGGCAGTGTTGCCCCCAGATCTTTTAGGAAAGACACGCCATACCCAGCAGATGCTTTTGAAAGCATCTTCCAAAAAGTTCTGCTTAGCTCTGGCTCACGGCAGACACGTAGCCCCTGTTGGGAAGCAAGAGGCAGTGAACGTGTTGTTTTTCTCCATCTAACAGTGTGGTGGAGAGGCTATGAAAAAGGCACTTGCCCAGGTTCACCTAGTTTGTTAGTAGCCTCCTTGTACTTGAGCCCCAGCTTCGAAATGACTATTGCTGTGAGCTTGGCTACTAACAGGCTCACTGGCAGACATGAGAAGGCCAGCACATACGCTCAGAGACCCGAGGTGAATGAGACACATCTGATAATTCCATCACTCCACACAAGTCACCCTCCAGACTGCAAAAAGCCTCGAGGGAGTGTGGATGGAGGGATTTCCAGAGCCAGAACTGCATGTGGTCCCTTCCCATCCCAGAGGCCCAGCAGCTTCTTCCTGAGGCCTCAGTTCCTTCCTGCCTTCTTCATCTGAAATCTGAGATCTGGACTGGTGCAGAAACCTCCTTCTCCCTCACCTTAGTGCCTGGTCTGGTCGTGGTCGTCCTTTTATACGCATTGAAAATTGAGAAAACTGAGGCTCAGAGAGGTGATCACACAACTATTAAGTGACAGAGCCACAGCTGTCTGAAGTCTCTCAAAACTGACCTGTTTCCATCAGTTTAAGGCTGCCAATTTGGCTTCTTCCTCAACAAGGCTTCTTCCTTCTTCCACGTTGGATGCGTGGAAGAGACGATGGAAAGGTAACCAGAGTATCCCTGGGCACGCTGTCTGTCGCTGGCCCTGAATTCGCCGTGAGGATGCAGAGAGGAATGAGACATAGTTTGTACCCCAAAAAGCCCAATGCTTCTCAAACTTCTGTACCCAACCACCGCAGATGACTGAACATTCTCTACATAACCCCAAGGCCTTGTGGAAGCCTGTGCATTTGCCATAAGTGAGAAATTTCTCAGAAGTCTCCACTTTGAGCTTACAATTGATGTGAATTGAGTCTTATTCCATAGCTCCAATATTTAAATATATATATATATATACACACACATACATATATATGCATATATGCATATATATTTATTTATTGGTTACATATTGGTTATATATATATTGGTTAATGGAATACAGTAAGTTTCAGGTGTACAATTCAACTGTAAGGAATATATATATATTGTATTGTGTGTTCACCTCCCATAGTTAGATTTCTTACTATCACGTTGTATTTGACCCCTTTTGTTGCAGAAACGATCCAAAATTAGACTGACGAGAAACCATGCAGTACCTGGAGTGTCGGAGAACTCAGGTTTATTATGCTGGCAGTCCCAGAGGAGCTCTGAAGATCAGGCAGGTAGCTCAGTTGCACCATTCCTTATATAGACCCTTTTTAGCATAGGTTGATTGGTTAATATGTCCTCAGACTGTCGCAATGCATAAGAGTGGGAGTCGCTGTGCTTTCAGGTACTTACATTGCATTACCAAAGGCAGGGGTGGGGGAGTTGCTATAGGTTACTGGCAGTTACAAAGTGTTACAAAGCAGAGGAGCTGCTAGGGGTACAAATAGTTACATTTGTTGCTTAGACAGATCAAACAAAAGGGAAGGTGAGTCTTTAGTCAATTTCAAGGACAGGTCATGCAGCAAACATTTACAGAAGCAGAATAGGCAGCTGATTAGGCTTTTGAATGAAAATTCCTCTTCACTTTTACCCTATCTACCTCGCTCCTCCCCCCCTTCCCTCTGGTAACCACTAGTCTATTTCCTATATCCATGAGTCTCTGTTTGTCATGTTTGTTTATTGCTTTTAGGTTTATATCCCACATATAAGTGATATCATGTGGTTTTCAGCTTTTTCTGTCTGGTATTTTTCACTTAGCATGATTATCTCAAGGTCTATCCATGTTGTCACAAATGGCAATATTTCATCTCTTTTTAAAAAAAAAAATATTTATTTTTTATAGTGACATTGGTTAACAAAATCCAATAAGTTTCAGCTGTACACTTAACAGTAAGGTACATATATATTTACATTGTGTGTTCACCTCTCATAGTTAGATTTCTTTCTGTCACCACGTCATCTCTTCTTATGGCTTAGTAATATTTCATTGTATATATGTACCACAGCTTCCTTATCCAATCATCTATTGTAGGACACTTCGGTTGCTTCCAATATTAGTCTTAATAAAGCTAATTTTTTTAGTTTCCTTTGCTCTTTTGCTTCAGCCAAGCAATTGAGAAGAAATGTTTGTAGAGTATTCTATAATGAAGAAAACACTTTTTTCCTTCTGCATATCAATTTTGAACTTCAGAGCAGATCTGGTGTACAGGGTATTATTAATATACCCATTTTACAGATGAGGTGCAGAGGAGTGAGGTAAATTTTCTGTGTAGTAGGAGTATAAACACTCCTTAATATTTCTCTGTAAGATAGTTTAAGGTTAAACTTATAGTAGATAACAAATATTTAGAAAATCTTTTTATTAAAACACTTTATAGGTAAGGTATATCTATCAATCAACAAGTAATTATCTAGAGCTAGTATGTGGCGATGTTATACACCTATATATGCTATGTACCTATCCAATGCTATATACCTATACACAGAATTATATCATTGCCTCTGGCCTCAGCGAGCTTACAAATCACTTAAAAGGCAAGCTTGTGACTGCTCTGTAGAGAGAAATGAAGATTAATGAAGACTGGCCTGGTTAGAGAAGGCTCAGCCAAGATGAAATCAAGTGAGATGGGGAAGGATGGCAAAGTCGAGTCTAAGAAGAAGCAAAGGCAGTGGGGTGGGAGTGTAGAGGAGCTCGTGAGAAGGCAAGAGTGTGTTCATGTGGAAATCTGGTGAGGAGAAGCAGAGTTTGCCACTCCAAAATGTGCCTTCTTGGGATATTCATTATTTTGAGCTGATTATTTTTAAGAAACAAAAGGACTCAGAGTCTTTGAACCTCCCCTTTTACATGTCTAAAGGAAGTCAGGTAGAAAAACCCACTTAAAGGAAGGGAGCATCACCTTAGCATCATAATATGATCTAAGGATGCAGACAGGCAGAAGCTAAGAAAGTCTGTTTGTTAGACTCCCTCTGTGTCCCATTGTTCTGGGTGGCTCAGCCACAATTTGTTTACTGAATGTTTGCTCTTTCTCATCTGCTTTTGAATTGCCTGCTTTCCCAGTCCCCTGCCTCCTTCTCCTTAGTCCAGAATGGTGTATAAGTCTCAACTGCCCAATATAGCCTGGGGTCCCATGTTCTTAGGAAACCCCATATGTACATATGTAGTACATTTAGTTTTCTCCTGTTCATCTTTTTCATGTTAATTTGATTATGAGACCAGCTAAAAAAACTTAGGAGTTAAAAACATTTTTTCTCTGCCACACTGGAAAACAATAAAATAGAAGTGGATAATTTGTCTATGCAGCACTTAGTATGGGGCCGTAAATATGAGAAGCACTCAGTAAATAAAAAGAAAAAAAAAGAAGTTCGGTCTTAACTAAGCAGAGAACTTTTCTGTCTTGCCAATTAGAATAATCACTGGTTTTCCTGTAGAAGGCAGAAGTTTCTTCCCCAATTCTTCTCCAAGAAATAAATATGTCAAAATAAGTTCCTATTTTGTCAATAGGAATTGTAATTTTTTTTGACTAAGGCAGCCATTGAAAATTTTTAAATATGAATATGAAAACAATGTTTGTGGAAAATTATTTCGCCATGGCATGTGGTTTAGGTTAGAATGAAATGAGAATAATGTTGGTGAAAACGGCTAGAACTCAGGTGCATCTGGAAAGTAAGGGAAAATGAGGGCCAGTAAGGAATTTTTCAGTAAGAGAAAAATGGTTTCATAAAAAAGTAATTACATCGTTCAATTGTTAGGACTCAATAATCAATAAGATGAAAAGTGGATGAAAATATACCGGATTTTACTCTATGATTTAAAATCAGAGGAACTCTAAGAAGATATTGTTAGTGACAGAAAGAGCAATCAGGGTGCAGATTCTGTGGTCACAAGGGAGGAAAAGGAGGGTTTGTCCTGCTCAGGCTCCTGTTCATCTGCCATCAGGTCGTAGCCTGAAGCACTACACCTGTCTAAACGTAGGTGGTAACTATGCTGACATCTGCAATTGTTAACATAATTTTTATGCATGTCTCTATTCAAAGCCCAGACATAAACGTATTACCAGTGTTAGAGGTTTGATGACTGCAATTTCAACTTGTTTCAAAAGCTCATGGGAGAAGGAGCTCTAGAATAACTGCTGTCAGAAGGGCCTTTGTGACAAAAAATGATGAGATAAGTGTGTCAGGGAAAACTGCTGGTGACCCCTTTACTGAAACCTTTTTCTCTAAGTCAACACCAGGAAGGCTTCTCCTCAGCTCCCTATTTCTAGGTATTCCTTATTTCCTTTGCTGCTGTGTTTCAAAAGCTTTATATTATCCAGCTGGATCCTGTTAGGAAAGACTAAAACTAGTTTGAGCAACTTAGATAAGAAACTCAAACTTTGAAAGCCAGTCCTGTTTGTAGACAAAGACCATTTGAGGGAAGAAGTTTAAGAGTGAAACATATGTGATTTGAACTAAGTTACATGCTTCTTCCTCTGCTCTTTGCAGTGACAACTTGATTAGATTCTCTGCAATCCTGTTATTTCCCCTCCGGCTGCTCGGATGTAGGTAAATAGTATGATTACTACTTTTAGGGAGGAATGGGACAGAGGTAGGTTTTTTTTGAACTCTCTCACAGGGAATGTTTTCATCTTCTCCCATCATGGCCACGGTGTTGCCATGTAGGCATGATTGATGTTACAGAGGTAACATTTATACAGTGAGGGGCAACAAGATTCTTAATGCAGTGATTGGAATGATCGTAACATTCTCAACTAGAAGGTGTCTGGCAGAGCTGGAGGTAAGCTTTCCAGGTGGCAGGGCGTAGAAACACCAGGTCTGTCTTTGGAGAGGTACCAATGGCTGAAATTTGAGTTTTCTTCTGTCCCCAGATTTTGTGTAGGCTTTTCTGTCTTTCACTAGGAAAACTTAACCACATAAATTAATGATGTGTTAACACTATCCCTCTCCCGTTTTACTGGAATGGTGAGATATTTTGGCCTTGTCACACAGTTCAAGACTGAACATTTGAACATTCTATGCTACATGTGATTTGCAGTATTAAGTGAACTTGTTTTAAATATTACTAGTAGGAGCACCCTTCATATGTGTATGTACACTTTATGAATGCAATGGAAAGAGCCTTCGAGTTTGCAGTTTGGGACCTCTAAATGTCATCATGAATTGCGGCAACAGGTCTGCAGGGATGTGTTTTATCTGCTGACATCAAGCCTGTTGGCTCCTAGCTGACTTGGCACAGATCGTATAATATACATTTTAAGGACTATTAGCATAATTACAAATATTGAGACTTCCAGAAGCTCTACTCGTTTTCTAAAATGCGATACATCTTTTCAGGAGGGCAAAGTTTTGCCTTTTTTCTTGTGAGCGCTGGTGAATAAGTCTTAAGATCCAGTAGACTTAATGGCATTTGTATTCTTATAATCTTGGCTGTATTTAACAGCATAGCCTGACTTTTGCAGATGAAAGTGGAATTTCTTGGTTAACATTAAAAAAAAAAAAAACCCTTCATTATGTAATCTGTTCAACAAACTGGAATTAATATGCCTTTCTGAAAATAAAATCTAATCAAAAAAAGAAAGAGAGAGAGAGAGATGAGTGCCAAGAAGGTAGTAATAGAAAAGAGAACTCTTTTTATGGGACAATAGTTTTTCTTCATCCTCTCTAATGTGAATGTGGAAGAGAGGTCTCCCTATCAACGAAGATGGGAGATAAATGCCCAGAGCTATCAAGATACCTGGCAAGTGTGACTTTTCCCAAACCTGGCACTGTCAAGATTTCATGCCAAAGAACAGTGGTTGGATCCTAGGGAAACCAGAATGACATAATTTGATGAAGTTGGCAAACCCATGAAGTTGCCCTGCTACCCAGTGGGAGCATGCCTGGAGTTGGTACTTAATACACAAGACTTCCATTTCTGCAATGCACACACTGTCACCTTTATTTCCATCAGCCTAGCTTGCTGAACTCAGTCAATGAGGAAGAGAACAATGTAACTTACAAAAAGAAAAGGCTGAGTGCAAATGTCTGAAGGGTTTGACAAAGGCTATTGGTACGTTTTCCACATGGTTGCTATCTGGTGGCCCTTGTAAAAATAAGAACTACCATTGAAATTATTTAAACAGGGTGGGGTTTATTTTCTCTTGTTTTGTGGGAGAAAGTTGAATGGTAGTGAGTTCCATCCTGTTTCCATAGATATGGTACTGTTTTACCTGAGTTCAAAATGAAATTCCTCAAATTCATCCTAGCTCTTTCATTTTTTCCTTAGTGTTGGTATTACTACTACAATTTAAACTTTCTAAATAAAACAGAGGCAGAGGAGCTTAACACATATAAAGTCTTAACTTTATTGTGTGTCTCTTGATATTTATTTTGGCAAAAAAAAAAAAAAGCTAGAGGGAAGATAGAATAAGGGAGATTGTTTCACGAACTATATAAATGTCTGACTAATGTAGTATATGCTTGAAACTAATAATAAAATAAAATGCTAAAAATAAAATAAAATAAAATAAATCCGTGGTTCAAGGACTTGAGTTAGTGATTAGCCCAGGTGTTAGCTAAGTTCCCTTAACTTCAACAGCCACCTGCATTTTTAAATCTTGTCCCGGCAGAAACTACGCTTCCCAAGAGCATAATCAGAGAGAAGACCATGAAGTGCATTGTGGGAATTATAGTCCTAGGTGACTTTTCTGTCAGCCCTCGACTCACGTTCTGATTCCGGCATGGTTGAACCCAGGAGCTACCAATGAACTGGGGCCATGTCGGTGACGCCGTGGCCCAACCGGGAAAGCCGGTGTGGGAGCCTCGCATGCTGATTGGTCAATGAGTGACGCCAGGGGCGGAGAAGTGTGGGTGGGCGGGAAGACCGCGGCGATTGGACAAAGAGGTGGCGGCGGCAGGTGGGGATTGGCTGCGTTCTTGGGCAGAGAGGCCTGGGAAGGGGCGGAGGAAAGAGGCCGGAGCAGGAAGAGCAGCGGCGAGGCGGTGGCAGCTGAGTCGGTGGTGGCAGAGCGAAAGCGACAGCTCCAGGGGGTGGCAGCGGCCCCGAGAGCAGGATGCGGGTCCGGGTCGGGCTGACGCTGCTGCTGTGTGCAATGCTGCTGGGCTCGGCCTTGGCATCTTCAGGTCAGTGTCCGCCCCCTCGGACTGGAGGCCAAGAGCCACCGCCCCCCCCCCCCGGCCACCATCCCGGGGCAGGGCCTTGGGGGCTCAAGCTGGGGACTCCACTCTTTCTGGTCACACCTTGCACTAGCCTGTCATTAGTGGGCTGTCATTCCTTGGGCTTCGGTTGACCAAAACAAGAGGGGGTGTTTAGGGAACTAGAGAGGGGAGGTAAAGAAGGGGCGGTCACCCTGCCTACACCTCTGTTCACTTAACAAACTTTACTGGACTCCTCACGAATGAGGAATTGACTCCTTGAGAGTGAATTCCGACAGCTGGCTTCGATCCACAATGACACACGAGCCCTACTGGAGTTTCCTCAACTTTCATGTAGATTATGTGCTGCATCGGGTCTGAAACTGGATTTGGGAATTGTAATTTAAGTAATTGACACACCTGGGGCTTGTCACTGGGCAAAGCCAGGTCCATCGAAACCAGAATGTTGACAGTGGTTTGCTTAGTACCCGAGATGGTTCCTGGTTTCTGTCTATTGAATAATGAAAACTTGATATAATTGTGTCCACTCCCTCCCCCTTTTTAAGGAGTATTCTTGAGAAAGTGGTTTTTATCCCTGTCACAGTGTTTCTGAGTTGCCCCATTTTCTTTGACAGTAATTTTATGATTTGTGAGACAATCATGGTCCTTATAAGTTTAAAATGGATAGCAACTAGTTTTACCTTTTTATATAGATATAGAAATTTGTGCTCTTTGAATTGATTTTCCAATTAGGTGATTTATATTCTGGTTCTGAAAAGAATTACTTTTCTTTTTTAAGAGTTTAATCTGTCTGCATCTGAAAACTTCTATTTTGAGAGCGTTGGTAAAGAAACACTTAGTGTTTCTAAGTGTTGGTAAAGAAACAATTAGTACAGTAAAGCTTTTGAATTTTAATCAGTTTCTGTTAACAAGACAGCTGTTCTGTGGCTTTAAATTTTTTTAGAACAAGGCAGGGTATAAATGTCAACTCTTTTTTTTCCAACAGAAAATATCCCAGATGATTACTTGAATCCCCAAATTATCTGTCCTAGTTGTAAATCAATGCCATAACATCATTCTGCTTCTAAAATAAGACGCCTAAACCTAAAATTCTTCCATAATGTGGTCTGAGATATCATTTCAAAAGCAACAAGCATACTCTAGGTACCTTACTACCCAGATCATACTTTGAGGTCTGCTTACCCCTTCCCCTTTTAGTGATACCTTGCATTCATGACCAAATCTTTAAAACTACTTAACTCTTGAAGCACTGCTAGCAGTTATTTGATCAAAGAAAGTATGAAATGAAACTCTTTAGTGTCATGGGTAGAGTGCCTGATGGACCATGGATTACCTGCATCAGAATTGTTCTTAGGTGTTTGTTAAAAGTATAATTTTCAATCTGGAACAGGTCAGGGTGTCTGTAGTTTAACAAGCTTCACAAGTGATTCTTTACACTAAACTGTGAGAACTATTGGTTAAAGAACATGGTATATACCTCTCTGAATTTGGTTTGCCGAATATAAAGAAAATTAAAGCATACATTTTCCTATGTCTTCCTTTGACTAAATTTTTTATACTTAGTATTTCATGTTCGTGGCAATACTTGAAGTCATTTAATCAACAGTTGGGATTCTCAGTATATTAGAATAGGAGACGATTAATACTGAAATGTTAAGTCTTTGGGTTGTGTTGATGTAAGGAGAGGTCTAGGTTCAAGAATGTCTGCTGTGATTTCCATCATAAACTGTTCAAAACATTTCTCTGATAGAGGCAAAAACTTTACTTAGCCAGAACTAAAACAATGTAGATGTACATATGGACATGAAATAAAGGCCATCTTGTGCTCACATGAAGTGCAAATATCACTAAACACTTATGTGAGGTAAAGTTTTATAAAGTGAGTACATGGATTTTCAATTGACTTTTATTCATTAAATTGCTTATATGGTCTGACAGCCTCATTTTTAGCTTAGATTTAAAGATTTGCAGCAATATAAAAGGCAAGTTTTTGGTCATAATTTTGCATTGACTTAAGGTTTGAATGTTAAAGATTACCCAGGATAAGTTGCATTTATTGGTAGGTAGAATATTATCAGCCAACAAAGGGA
Organism: Eidolon dupreanum; assembly: GCA_028627145.1. Taxonomy (NCBI): domain Eukaryota; kingdom Metazoa; phylum Chordata; class Mammalia; order Chiroptera; family Pteropodidae; genus Eidolon; species Eidolon dupreanum. The sequence goes on from CM053509.1 coordinate 13,060,062, forward strand.
ATCTTGATTCTATCACTGTTAGTAGCTGTTATGTAATGTCTTCTTTTTTGGCATGTAAAAAATGATACTTTTATTGGAAAAATGATCTCTGTGAATAAGTAAGTTAAAAGGGGATTAAAAAGATTTTTGCCTTCATTTTCTCAAGATAATAGTGAAAAATGCTATAACTTTTCTCACTTAGAGATATATGTTGTCTTATTTTTGGCAGGAAGAGGCAAATGGTTTACTTTTTTTTCTTTATGCCAAACAATATTAGAGTCTTTTAAATTAGGTCTACTTCAAATAATAGTTATATTAATACCATTTATTCAAAGAGTAGATTTCAGATCGCAGAGGATGTTTAATTTCATTGTTCTTTTGTCCCTCAAAACGTTGTGAATCAATAGGGCAGATGGTATTCCCTTTTAACACATTGAGAAAAAGGCTGAGCCAGCCTGCCATATTGAACCTGTGTAAGATTAATGTGTAATGAGTCAAGTTTTGAACCCGGCTCTCCAGGCTATGGATTTGGAATAATTAAGAATTAGGAGTATCCTAGGATCTGCATAAATTTAATGACAAAGCAGAAGACGGGATGTCTCTCCAAACTCTTAAGGCTTTCTGTGTTTGAAGGTGTATCAGTGTAATTTACCCAACAGGTTGGAAAATGAATTTGTAATGATTACTTTTCCCTGAAAGAATACCCTTGGTACTTTGCAGTTTCGTTAGCTAATAAAAATGAAAATTGGTCTTTTCCAAAGGAAAGTGTACAATTACTAAAGTGTAATGCAAACCATTGTATTTTGGATATGATACTGTTGAGTGTGAAATCCGTAACTCCTCATTGAAATCCTTTTACATTTTTCTTGTTGCTTGATGTCTGTGTTGTTACAAAAGCATTACAGTTTTCTTTTTATTTATGTATTACTTTAGTGTCTTTAATCCTTACCTGACTATTACATACCAGAAGTTTCTAGGTTAAAGCAACTTCTTTTAAATGTGGTATGTGAATGCATATATCTGTTTGAAAGAGAAAATAGCATATGCTTTAAGACTACCATCTGGAGTACCTTCTCCCAGTTTAGTAAATGAGAAAGAGTTCTCTTATTTACCAGTAACCTTAGTATATATTCCTAGTTTGTGAAGAGAGGGGGAGGGGAGAGAGAGAGAGAGAGAGAGAGAGAGAGAGAGAGAGAGAGAGAGAGAAGCATGATGCAATTCACATGAAATGACCCTAATGTCACAAATTCCCATGTCTCTTAGAGTTCAAAAACACATAAATGCCTAACAGCTTGTAGTGTCTCAATTATACATGTATTAAAATTTATTCATAGGCATCTATATTATTTACTGATTAACTACGTATGTGACCTGTTGTGGCAAGGTACTAAATTTATTGATTTGGTGATTTAAGAGTTCCAACTAATCTAAAGTTTCAGTATTTTAGGATACATATTTACATATTTAATGTCTGCTCTTGATATATTAGTTAATGTTTGTGATTGATTAAATATATCCACCCATACAGCTTCGATATGTAATAGAAATGAAGTTTTTTCTCTTTATCCCAAGATTTGCTGAGAGTGGAATTTGAACCATATGTTAGAACTTGGGCTTTAGGTGATGGTTGGTAGGGAGTTAGCATGAAGGGTGATGTTACTTAATTGACATCACTACCTGAATGTTATGGGTACTAGGGGACTAATGCATACTCCCCACTCACCAGAAATAAATGTATTTGGAAGATAATCTGAAAGCAGTGAATGTGAAAATAGCTTTAGTTTAAGTTTGAATTGACAGCACTTTTGTATATAATAAACCTCACTAGTAGACTTTTTTTTTTCAAATATTCAAAAGAAATACTGTGAAATAGAGTGGTATATTTTGTACATAATTTTAAGTTGGTTATACTTCTTAAAGTTGGCTCAGTACTATGATAATACAAATTCCAAAACATGTTTTTGTTATACTCTAGAGAGTTACAAGTTACAAATAATATTTAGGGTATGACTGTATGAAGTATAATAGCAACTGTAACACCAAATTTTTAGTAAAAATTGCATGGTCTTATAGCATTTTTTTCTACTGGTTAATTTCTCCTATAATTTATGGAGCAGGCAAAAGTAAAGCTCACTCCTAGACAAAATCGGGTAATTTTAAGGGTATCAAGGAATCTTGGAGTTCATCTGACAGGTGTATGTTTTTACCTGGCAGGAACACAAAGATCAAACATTTGCATATGGATATTGGGTTGTTGAATGTGTTTATTTAAGAGCAGGAAAAAGAATAACAAGTGGCCAGAATAGAAGTAATAGCAAGAAAACACAGAATAATAGAATGATAATGGGCTAATTTGCACTAAAATAAGCTGGTGTAACTCCAGATTCTGAGCAGAGGAAAAGAATAGGTGGAATCCTGGACCACAAAATCAGAGATTTATTTTTATAAACTTAGTAACTCATTTTCAGTAGTAGACTATGTATAGAATTGGGTAGTATCTGAAGTGTCTATTTTTGTGTGGTAGTTGTTGGTCTTCCTACCTGTGTTAACAGATGAAGCTTAATGTCTTTCCTGGAGAAAGAGGAAAAACTATGCCCCCAACCCTTTTTTACCTTTTACTTAATCTTTTCTGAATAGTTGCTGAATACAACCAGTTTTAGATAATTCTAGATTTATTTATCCAGTGTCTGATTATTATTTGTTGTACTTATCAAATACTTTTTTTTTCTTTAAATAATAACAAGAAAGATGACTGACTTGTCTTAAAATTACAGATGAAGACAGTGGCCAGGATGAATCCTTAGAGTCCAAGGTATGTATTAAAATTTGTATTGACCTGTATTTGATGCCTAATTTAAAAGCTTGAATTATGTAGCTTAGAAAGAATATGAAACTTATACCTTTTGAGCAACAGAATTGGGTTTTGAAAAAGAAAAGAAAAAGTTAGTGGATAGCTGGTATTAATATTAGTTCTAGTTCTTCTGGAGGAAAAAATCATTGGTCTATAGGGGAGAAAATAATATTTCCATTAGGAATGTTGATTATTAGGTTTAATTTCAACTTGAATGCGGGGGTGGGGGAGCGTGTGTGTGTGTGTGTGTGTGTGTGTGTGTGTGTGTGTGTGTGTAGCCTAAAGGCAGTAACATATTTACTACCCAATGAGATTGATTTTATTCCCTTTTTTTTTTTTTTTTTTTTTTTTAGTTTTTAAGGTTTTTTAATTTTGAAGACTGAACCTCTGCCATTTGTTTCCACTTATGTCAATTTTTAAAAAAAATCTATTGAGTTAGTGCACTTAAAGTGGTTGATTAAATGGATAAGGCTGATTATTACATATCTAAGGAGACAAATCAGTTATGATCTCCAACCTTTATATTAGAAGGAATATAAATAAGAAACAGGAAGTTGTAATAGAGAGCTATCACAGGGAAAGTGTAAGATATGTTGGGAGCATGTAGGATAAGAACCTAACCCAGACTTCCTGGGAGAAGTAACATCTAAGTTGAAATTCGAAGAGTCAGAGTTAGACAAGTGTTGAAGACAAAGTGACTATACATATGAAAGCCTATAGGGATGAGCAAATATGGCACATGACAGGAGCTAAAGGAGGTATATCTGGATTATAAAAATAATGGTCAGATTAGGTTGGAGGGAGTTTGGGTACTATTGGTAACTAAAAATACGTTCTATTCTCAGACTTCTTTGCCATCAGATGAGTCAGTAAAGGACCACAGCACAGCAGGCAGAGTAGTTGCTGGTCAGATATTTCTTGATTCAGAAGAATCAGAATTGCAATTACCTATTCAAGAAGAGGAAGACAGCCTCAGGGGCCAAGAAGGAGAAAGTGTCACAGAAGAAATCAGCGTTCTAGAATCTCCAAATCCAGACAACAAGGATTATGAAGAAGCAGCGAAAGTACGGAAACCAGGTAGTCTGGACATTTTCTTTGCTTTTGCCTGATTTAGGAAGGAGACAACTACAATTTTAAAGGTAGTGTAGAAAGATGCAGAAGTCTGGTTTTACTCATTATTAATCACATCTAATGTAGAGAATGTAATTTTGCAGGATTTTCTAGATTTTAATATATCAGTTATTTACTTAACAGATTTGACCCACATTAAGCCAAATTGAATAGAGTTACATTTGTATTACATTAATATCCTAACATTCCTTTTTAGACTCCAGTATGTAATAATCTGTCAGAGTAATACACACAGTAGAAACTCAGGCAGGACCGTCTAACAGGCTGCTTTGGTTATTTTCAGAATTGTGTTAGGATTTTTTCTACAGTAACCTTTTCAGTCATCCTAGGTAATGCCATTTAGGTGATTATCCCTGTCCAGTTAAAGCTTACATAAACTGTAATCCTTTTCTAACTTTCACCTTCTTGACATCTTTTTTTTAACTTAAACTTAAATTTTAAAACTTAAAACATGATCTTTCTTGCAATACAGTGTGCTAAATATCTCTCCTTTAAAGAATTAATTATTAATTTGTCTACTCTGTCCTATCCCACCGACTTCATTTAGTTTGTTATTTCAAATATCACTGCAATACCTCCTTATTCCATTATTAGCCACTTTCAGGAATTGATCTATATTTTATCTTTTAAAGATATATTTTTTTATTATAAGTATTCCATATTCGTGAATAGAAAAACCATTAAACAAAATTAAGTACCTCGATCCCATGAACTAGAAATAACAGCAGTTAACATCATAGAGAATATACTTTCAGGCTGTTTTTCTAGATGTGTGGTTTGAAGACTGAATTGGGTCAAAACCTGTATACTGTTTTACATCATGGATTTCACACTTAATAGTTTATTTTGAAATTTTCCCATATCATTTAGTACTCTTTTACAACTTAGTGGTTAATGGCTATAAAAAATTTTACATGTAAATATACTATAACTTAGAAATAGTTTATTTACAATGTTTTTGTTTTTTGCTGGAGATCATTTTAGATATATCTGCACATATATGAAAATTCCCTGAGAATAAGTTCTTTTATTTTTTTTATTATTTTTTCTCTACAGTGAATTAGTTCTTAAAAGTGAATTTGCTGGACTGAATGTAAAATTTTAAAAGACTATATATTGCTAAATTGTTCTTCAGAAAAGTAATTGTGTTTGCTTCCTTTGAAGCTACTTTTTTTCCTGTACCTCTGCCAAGTGTGTGTTACCATTTTTAAATTTTGGCCAAATACTATAGTTTAGTTCATTCTTTTGCATTTTTTATCAGGGACATGTCCAAGAGAGGGTGTGAAGGCCCTGCCTGGTACCCACCGTCCGTCAGCTTCAACACTCTCGTTTCATCTTTACTACCCCAGTTACTATTACTCTGTTATCTCTCCTAGAATATTTTAAAGTAAATTCCACATATTATTTTACCTATGTATGTATATATAAAAATAATTTTTTTCAACAAAATCACAATAGTAGTATAACACCCACAAAATTAGTACTTAGACTTATATCACCCAATACCCAGATTCTGTTCAGTTTTCAGTTTCAAATGTCTTTTAGAATTGGTTTGTTGGAATCAGTATCGAGACTTAGATCTTAAGTTCCTCTTAATCTGTAACAATTTTTCCTCCCTAGTTTTTAAGTGTCATTTGTTAAAGAAACAATGACCTTTGTGCTATATAACTTCCCACATTCTGAATTTAGCTGGTTGTATTCTTTTAATGTCCTTTAACATATTCCACTTTCTGCTGTTCTGTCTGTAAACTATAAGTTAACTATAAAGGCTTGGGTAGAGTCAGTTCTATTTTTTTATTGAGAATATTTCATAGATAGTGTTTTGTATTTCCTGGGAGTGTTTTGTATCACAAGGGAGGCATGTAGTATCTGATTGTCTTACTTCTAGAGATTAACCAGAGGTTGGGCTGTGAACACCTGCCTGATGCAGCCATTTAACAGTTCCTCACTGACCTTCCACCCAGAGGTTTTGGCAACGATTTTATTTGTTGTCTAGATCCATTATTTCATTAGGTGTGGCAAAACGATGGTTTTTGAATTTATCATTTCTCCTGCATTTGTTACATGGGATTCTTTTAAAAAGAGGAATTTTTCCTCATCAACTGTTTGCTTACTCTGAAATATAGTCCATACAGAGAAAGCAGGATAAATGCTTGATTCTTTCCCTTGAAGTATTTTCAAATAATAATTTGGTGCCTTAGCAACCTCCAGAGGAGACGGGTGAATGTGTTTTTGTTTGTTTGTTTCTGTTTGTTTTGCTTTGCTTTTAGCATCATTACAAATCCATGGTTTTATATATTTATGCTTCACTCTATTGCAGTCATTCTTTTTTATTGCTCACATTATCCCAATTTGGGCCATTGAGAGTCCCTTTAAGTTCATTCCTTTGTTCTTTTGACTAATTGTAGGTGACTTTTAAACTTCTTTCTTTTCAGGCAGGGCAAGATATCCAAAATTCATCTTATACATTTCCTGATCCGGAAATGAATCTCAGCCATTTCTCCAAGGAACCCAGATTCCTTTTAGTGGGAAATTGTATTTAGATGCTACAGTCTGGGAACCTGGGATATGTGTTGCAGCTGAATTGTCATTATTAATAGGCCTTTTTGGGCGGATAGGGTTCGGACATGTATCATTCATACCAATTCTTCCAGTTCAAATTAAATGTTACAGGCAGGATAACACAAAGGGTCAGATTGGCAAATTGGACTCGCAGGAATCAGATTATAACCACTATCAAACGTGACTATTTTCAAAGATACAATGATGGCAAGACACAGGCAAAGAGTGGAGAAGTGCATGACTACTAGACTGCTTCCAGGTCCTGTCTTGCTTTAATTAGGATGTACTCTGGCCCAGATTTCAACAAATGAGGCCTCTAAGTAATGCATATGAGCATGATGTCCACAAATGGGAGCCATTTCAGTTATGCAATGTCTCCAGTTTACTCTCTGGTAACTTCATAGCTTGTGTGATATTTTCTAGAAAGTCATGCCTCGTAAGTACATATATCCCAGGTTTCTGTACAGTGAAAGTCCATCCTTTGTGGAATGGTAAGCATCCCATAAGTAAGGGTTCTCCTGGTAGTAAATACCTCAAGTGTATTTGCCACAAGGTCTCTTGTTAGTAAATTTCTAAGATTTGGTCATGTTACTGCTCTGTTTTTCTGTGTCTTGGGCAGTAAAAGGAGAGAATGGATTGCAGGTCTGCTGCCAGCCCTTTCTACCCATCAGGTTGTTCACTTCTTTCTTTAATGTTTGTGTCTCCTTTCCCTGATGCCTGGTACCTAAAAATATTAGTGTTGTATTGCTTTATCCTAATATATATGTGTGTGTGTATATGTGTGTGTGTGTGTGTATAAAAAAACTATGTATATGTATATATGTATATATAACTGTGTGTGTGTGTGTGTGTGTGTGTGTGTGTATAAAACTATATATAGTTTCAAAATAACAGTGGCGCCTTACCACTAACAACAGGACCACTGAATGCAGTTTAAGATTTCTTTATGGTTCTTTTTGTTTTTAGTATATATTTTACAAGGGATTTGTAATATGGTGTTTTAAAAATCATTTAAATATTTCTGTGTGGTGATACCAAAAATCTTATAAACATTTAGATTCATTTGTTTGCTTTTAGTTTTTCAATAATTGCTTTGTTTTTTCCTTTTAGACTTTATTATTAATGCATGAAAAGGCTTATGTTCTCACATATAACATAAATTACATATGCATAGCTTTGTGTATGTACAGTCCCAGCTACATTAGAACTGGGTATGTGACAATTACTTCTAGACCTGCTTCATTTGTCAGCCTCTCATCCATGTCCCTGCCATATTGATAGAAGTTCGGCATGCTTGCCAAGCCTTATGATATCCCCATGGCTCTCCCCCGATACCCTTTTTCAGCAATATTAAACCTATCACCATTCTTCAGACACATCATGGAGTTTATGCCTCTGGACCTCTGAACAAGTTCTCCCCACAGCTTGGAATACCTTTCTCACTCCATTGCTCGAATTCATCTATCACATTTCTACCCATTCATAAAGAGAAACTTAACTTTCTTCTTTCTAAAGCAGATCCTGAACCACCCAAGGGTAGTTGAAGAGTCTCATGTATGTAAGAGCTTCCTATCTGGTGTCCTTGCTTTTACTACCTCCACACACACACCCCATCATCAGTTCTCTAATAGTAGCCAGACTGATCTTCCTGTTCAGAAGCCTCCAGTGGGTTCCTGTCACATACAGAATAAAATTCAACTCCTTAACCTTTGCTAATGAAGGCTTACATGATCAAGCCCTTCCTTTCCAACTTCCTCTTCTGCCACTCCCCTTCACTCACATGACTGCAACCACACTTGCCTTCTTGCTGTGTTTTGAACATTTCACACTTATTCCCAGTTATGTTGGGGGGTCCCTAATACCATACCCCCCAGGCTCTACGATTCTCTAGAAAGACTCAGGACTCCGCATATAGTCATAGTTACAACTGTGATTTATTACAGCAAAAGAATACAAAGCAAAATCAGCAAAGGGAAAGATGCATGGGGTGAAGTCTTGGGGGAATCAGGTGCAATCTTCCCAAGGGTCCTCTCCCAGGGGAGCCACACATTACATGCTTAATTTCCCCAGCAACAAGTTGTGACAGCACATATGAAATGTTGTCTACCAGGGAAGCTCATTAGAGACTTAAGTACCTGGAGTTTTTATTGGGGGCTAGTCATGTAGCCACTCTCTGTCTAGCACATACCAAAATTGTAGACTCCCAGAAGGAAAGCAACAGAAACTGTATTGTTTATACAGTTGTGAGCAACTCTTAGCAGTTAGGGTAGTAGGAACCCTTGAGAGATCTAGATTCCCAGACACCAGCCAAGGGCCAACCTTGTAAGCAAGCCATTTCAAGGAAAGAAGTTTAGGCCTGCTGTGTTAACTCTTCTCTGCAAAGTCTACCCCTTTGGTCATTGTCCAAGTTGTCTTTAGAGCAAAGCTATTAGTAAGACCCAGACGATAGAGAGAGACCAGTCTTCATTATTAATTTAATTCATGCCTTTCGCAGGTCCCGGACTTAGCCAGTTAACAAATGCCATTAATCAGAAAGGTCTGTCTTAGAAAGTGGGTGGCTTCCTCAAGTTTCTGTATTAACCTTGTTTACTAGGCCTTAAGTATCAATTCAGGCCCAGCAACCTCTGGCCAGTAAGTGGAAGCTGACTTGGAAGCCTTCCAGGGCTGAGGCAGTGGCATGGCAGTTAGAGCACACATACAGAGGTACAACCCCTGAGGGCACATGTGGTAACCGTACAAACAAAGAGTTTACAATATTGAAGCACCCCAAGCAGGACTTATATTAGGCAGTAGAATGTGGCCTTTCACCACAGGGGTCTTGTCCTAGGTTTTCCAGTCTAAACCAAATAATTTAGTTCAGTCCTCAGTTTCAGAGGGACTGCCAGTCAGTTTCAGACAGTTTTGTGGTCCGTGACACCAGGTCATCCCTCACAAGTGTGGACATCTGGAGGTTTTCTGCGTGGGAAATGTGGAAGCTGGGCCACCTCTTGCTCCCTGCCCCCTTGTCAGCTCATCAGGTGTGATCGTGAGCTCAGCAGTCTGAATTCAGAGCACTCTCAACAGTTTGGAAAGGTGCACAAAGGGAGAAGTTTCCGGAAATAGTTCCGAAAAACAAAGATCACAATAGCCTTTCTCCCTCATGCCTTTCCAGGTACAGGGGTTTGGGTTATTTTTCTTGGCTCTTACAAAATCAGTGTTTCCAGTCAGTAATCACAATTTCATGTATTTTTCGATCATCGCTTACTCTCATCCAGACCTTTCATCTGGAGGGGTTGTGTGCAAGAGGGGCAGAACAGCTACCCGGAAAAACGTCTTTAAACAGCTGGACCATAAAGACTTCATGTTCAGGAGTTGGTCAGGACAAAATCTTGAATTTTTAAAAAAATTTCAGAATGGGTTTACATAACCACCTCCTTCCACCTGGATCACTCATCCAGTGAGTGGCCTACAAAAGGTCATCCTGCCTTCTGAGGGCAGCTTCATTGAATAATCAGATTGCACTAAGGTGTGTGCAGCAGGGGAAAGGTGAGAAGTGGAGTTAGGTAATCAGTCCGTTGTTGCATAACAGCAACTAGGAGAGTCAGACTAGGAGTCAGCTGCACTGAGACATGCTCCACGGGGGATTGGGAGTCCTTCCAACCTGTCAGCAGTGAATGGAGGATCACAGTCCCTGTGATGCATACTCTTCCAACTTGCAGTTTGGGACAATAGTCAGAAGTCAGTCTCTGTCAGAATATACATCCAGTCAGCAGCTCGATTTCAGATGGTCCCATCGAAGAACAGGCCCTTTCCCGTAGGCATTTGTATGGGACCCAGACAGTTTAGCCAAGCATTTGTGATTTCCTCACAGTGTAGGGCCCCACGGAGAGGTGGCCTAATATGCAGAGGTCACAGATTTTGAGTTGTGTTTATCGAGCCTATGCCTGCTTTCAGTTCAGTACAGCTCACACCGAGGCTGGAAGCCTATACCCGATAGTATCAGGTTGTAGCTTAGAATCAAGTCCAGGCAATTAGGATCTGTAACTTCAGGAATTTTAAAAAGCCAGAGGATTTTCTACACAGTGGCAAGGGCAAAATGCTGCAGAAAGTCCAAGTGGCAGGCAAGGCTTTCCTCCACCCTTTTTGTCTCATCTGTCTGTGAGTCCAGATTGACCCGCTCACAGATAGGCACAATAGTGTCTACAGATCAGACCTCTGCTTTCACAAGCACTCATTAGCAAACTAAATCTGCTTTTGAGAACTCCAAATTATATCTTCATCTACATATCACCTCTCTTTTTAAAAAAAAAATTTTAATGTTTTTTTTCAATTACAGTTTATATTCAATATTATGTTAGTTTCGGATATACAGCATAGTGATTAGACATTTATATAACTTACAAGGTGATTCCCCCAATTAGTACCCTCCTGGCACTGTACATAGTTATTACAGTATTATTGACTGTATTTCCTGTGCTGTACTTTACAGCCTCAGGACTATTTTGTTATCACCTCCCTTTTTTAATGTCTCCCTTTTTCCAGAGGCTCCAGTTGTCCATAGTGTGGGGGAGGGGAAATTTCCCCTCTTTCTCCTCATTGTTCTTCTGGCTGGTTTAATCATCAAATAGACATGAGACCAATTAACAGGAGATATAGCCAAATTTATTGCATGTGTACATATGGGGGTTGCATTATAATACGAGTCCGACGGACAAATGGAGCATTTGAGACTTTTGTGCCATCCTGAGCTAAGGAGAACGGGAGGGAGGGGGATGGTGCCAGGTAGTGGTTTGGACTTGAAAGGGAAGCTAGGCAATTCACAGATAAATGAGAAGGAGCAAATATTTGGTGAACAAGTTCTTGCCGGGCCACCTACAAACGATGGGACACACAGAGGGAAGTCTAACATTTTGCCAGGTTCATTCCTGTCTGCCACACTTTTAGTTCATGTTGTGCTAAACTGATCTCCTTTCCTTGAACAGGTTTTTTTTTTTTTTTTTTAATCTGAATTCTTTTTGGCAGCTAAGGGAGAAAAGGCTCTTCTTGAGTCTTTTGTTTCTTAAAAATAACCAACTTAAACTCTCTGGAAAAGGCACATTTTAGAGTGACAAATTCTGCTCCCCTCAATAACAAAACGCAAGAGTTTAAATCCCAGCCTGCCCACCAGCAGCAGAAAGCCTAGCAGTTGTATCCCACTGTCACGTTTCCTTTGTGCGGCTTCCCCAATCGGTGATTCCTCTATCATGTATGAAACTGCAAGCATTTAACGTTTTATAGCATCAGTTTTTACCATACATTCAGATATGATAGCCACAAAAGCCACTTTTTTTTTCCTTCATTGCAAATTTATTTAAATTCCTAGCAGTAACTTTAGCATTTGCAGTGTTAATATTATAACTGCCAGGAAAAATCCGGCAAAGTCCAGGCTAGAATGCAGGGGAGGATGGCGAGTGGGAGAGGCTACTGCAGCAGCAGCGAGGCTGAAAAAAATGCTGGAGTGTTACCTCCCTCCCTTTTCTCTGGTATCTAAAATTTTGCTCCAGCCTTGGGACCCAGTGTAACTCTCTTTCCCTCACCCCCACCTGACTTGGAGGAAAGAGCAGTGCAAAGTTTTAACATTTTGACCCATTTACCTTTGGGAATTTGGGGGCCTTTTCTCCCATCTGTGGGGAGAGAACAGAACCCAAAGACATCACTTTTAGTATGGCCCAAAGCATCTTGGGAACCCAGCAAGCCGATGCTCTTGGAATTGAATCTGGCATTCTCAAATCCCATAGGTAACTTTGACCTCTCACAACAGATAGAAACTCTGCTGCTTCTGCATCCCACGGATGACCCCATAACAATTGGGACCCCGGAGGTTTGCCATACCCTGCCCCTCTCCTTCCCTTTCCCAAACAGTGCTTGCCCCATATTTCAATGCTTGCCCCAAATTTCAGTGAGTCAGGGTCATTCTATAGAATCCCACTTTTGATGCCACCTGATGTCGGCGGTTCCCCCAGACAAGCTCCAGGTTCGACGATTTGCTGGGCGGATTCAGCATATAGTCATGCTCACAGGTGTGATTTTTTATAGTGAAAGATTACAAAACAAAATCAGCACAAGGCAAAGTCCAAAGGAAACAAGATGCAAGTGTCCGAAGGTCTTCTCCCAAGGGACACACTTAAATCCCTTAGCACATGTGACAAAACATGTTAAATGTTATTTCCCAGGGAAGATATAGAGACTGGTCATGTAGTCACTTTCTGCTTAGCATATACCAAAATTGCAGACTCCCAGAAGAAAAACATGTTGAGCCTAAACCACATTGTTTTTACAAACAGTTTAGGCACAGAGAGTTACTTCTTTCAGTGAGGGTGGTGGAAATCCAACCAAAATCTCAGTTCCCAGATGCCAGCCAAGGTCCCGTCTCTCAGAGGATAATAGTCATACCTGTTGTGTTTACTGTTTTCTGCACATCATCTCACCCTTTGTTGAAAGTGAACAAATCAGTGACCGTCAATAGGGGAATGATTACAGTGTGGTATTCCCTAATATAGAATACTCATAGGCATTTTAAAGGGAACATGTTTTGTTGTAAATGAAATCCATCAGGCGGGGGCCGAAGCAGAGCTTTGTTTATTTGGCTCATACAACCAGAACTCCACAGGCAGTTCAGGGCTTATGCCCGCAAGGACTCCAGCTCCTCCTTTCTCTCCTGTTTGTCACCTTAGTAAATTGCCTTCATCCTCGTGTTTGATCCATGCGGTCACACCTGGTGGTGTCTATACCTCCAGGCCTTTCATCCTCAGGAAGAAGTGGTGCCTGCATAAGAAGAGGGAGCCTCCCCCAGAAGTCATTGGTAGAACTGCCAAATGTATCCCTCGACCATTCCTATCGCTACAGAAAGTGAGAAAGGGGTTAAGAATCATAGTGAGCCTGTCTGCACTGTCTGCCATTTGGAGGAAAGCCAGTGTTAAGTGAAAATGTCACATTGAAAATAATTCACTTAGTATGATTCTATATGGGTTAGGGTTCTGCAGAGAAAGAGAACCAGAGGCTGTCTGCTGGAAGAGTTCCTCCTTGCTCAGAGGAGATGTCTTTGGTCTCTGAGACCCACCCACGCTATGGAGAGTAATCTGCTTTCCTCAGAGTCCATTGATTTAAATGTTAATCTCATCCAGAAAACACCTTCACAGAATAATGTTTGATCAAATATCTGGACACTGTGGCTCAGCCAAGTTGACACAAAATTAATCACCACAAGTTCCTTATGTGAAAGAAAGACCAATTTCCACCCTCACTGCCCCCACCAACCCCTACCCCCCCCCCCCCGTATATGTTTGTAAGTAAAAAGAAAATGACTTCTTTTTTATTAACAGCCATTACCTTTGGAGAAAGAAAAAGAATTTGCAGTGGTAGCTAAATATGACTGATTTTTCTTTAATTTTGTATTTTTCTATTGCTTGGATTGTCTTTTCTGCAATAAATACATTATCCTTATGGTCTTAAAAAGAAAAATTAAATAACCAACATGTTGCTCTATTTTGAATGGCACAGAAGGAACTGAGTTTAAACTTACTAAATTATGCTTAATATTGTGTTCTGATGTAAGCACATTAGGTGAGTAATAGGATGGCATTTCTACCTCATTGTCACTTGCATGGGGGTGGCAGGGAATAAACAAACCTGGATTTAGTAATCTGAGTAAACAGAATTAGAAGATTAAGGAAACATAGGTCATTGCCTACAACAGGTCCTACTGTTGTTTCTTTGGTTGTACAAGAACTTATTTGTAAGGAGACCTTTAGGAGACCACCCTCGTGGGAAAAGTACCCACCAGGGTTTCGACACTCTGAAGAACTATCTTTAAAGCCATTATATAGAGAAACTCACTTTTCTTAACTAGCAGTTTTCCTGAGCAAGTTTCACTCTATATGATTCCTGACAGTGCATGTCACCTAAGTGTTAGGAAGCTTGTCACTTTCTTCTGGGCACATGGCCCAGCGCTTGCTTCTATTTCTACTTAAAAATTATCAGTTATTTTTCACAGAACTGAGCTCGTACGAACTGATTTTAATGTTTTGTTCATTCTCCATATGACCACATTTCATTTTTTGTCTGAAAAGTACATTTTAATCCTTAAAGCACTGCCTTAGTATGGTTTGCCTGTCTTTCCCTCTTTACCATATGTAATTTCTCAACTGCAGTTAGCAGTTCTCAAGCTTGGTTGAAAGCAGTCTGCTTGTAGTAAATTACCTAACACTGGTATATTTTTCCCCTAAGAGATTATTATATACTATTTCCCAGCAAACAGTAAATACCTCTTAATTTGACCTGTACCATTTGCTTTATCTCAAGTATGGTTTAAGTTAAATCATCATTCTTAGTACTTTGGGGATTTTTGATGATGGTTGGTTTTTTATCTTGGTGTTCAGTAAAATTGATGAACACTGTATGATAGTTGTCTTGAGGTGTATAGCCTTTTAACATTATTGTGTTTCAACTATTTTGACTACAAATATATTTGACTAAAATGCTACTTACTGTTGTATGTTTGGAAATACAAGATAGCTTCAAACAAGAAACATAATTAAATATATAATTTTCTTATTAACAGAACCTATAGATACAGTATTTTGCTTAAATATATGGTTAAAAACATTCTTTATTAGTATGTTCCTAGAAAGCAAATCTATATCTCTCAGCTATCTTGTCCAAGCAAAATCACAAGAGGGAAATTGCTGTTACCTTTTAAACTTACTTTAAAATCTTGCAGAATTTACTTACTGGGACTTGCTAGTTTCCATTCAATTATCTCAAGTAGATATTTCTCATAATAGTGTTAATTGTAGTTAATTTTTTTTCCCCAGGGATAAATTCTGCAAGAATTTTAAGGCCATCATTTTAAAAACCACCACAAAAACAGTGCCAGTTTTAAAAATGTTAATCTTTCCTCTGGCATAATGAAGCTGACTGATTATGTAATTTAAGTTAATGATAGCCAGTAATCAAATCTGACACTTAAAATGAACAGAGCAATAGGTTTTGAATCAGGTGTTCTGAATCTAGAACCTAAACCCTTAATCACTAAGCACTGCTGCCTAATTAAATTCTCCGTGTAGAAGCAACCAGTGGAAGCTGACGTGTACTCATACTTAGTACGGTTCTGGCTCAGCCCTGTCCTTGTGGTCTTCTCATCTACTTCTCACTCAGCATTCACATGCATACTTTTGGCTTCAGGTTTATCTATAAACTTGAGAACTTTCTCTTTGGCTACAACTGAAAAGATGTCTAAGACATCTTTACCTTTTTTTTTTTTTTTTTTTTAATATAGCCACCTCAAATGTAGCAGGATTAGAGCTTAACTGTCTCTGCCCTGATCCCTTTTCTCCCTGTACAGTAACCTACTCCTCCTTCAGTGTTCTCTACCTTAGTAAGGACAACCCTCTCACTTCCTGAAGCCTAATACCTGGTAGACTTCTTTGACTCCTCTCGTCTCATCTGCACATCTAGTCAGTAAATAGTACCATACTACTTCCTTAGCATCACTTGAACACTTCCATTCGTTCATTCCATTATCCTCTTCAGGCTTCCATTACCTCTTGGTTAGACTACTGTCATAACCTTTAAACTGGTCACCTGCATCCATCCTTGCTTCTCTCTATTCATTGCCCACTCTGTCAATAAACTGTAAGTGTGAGCATGTAACTCCTACTTAAAACTCTTAGTGAGTTTTCCATTGTTCTCAGGATAAAGTCCAAACTCTTTAATAGGATTTGTCAGGATCTTCCTAGTTGGGCTTATTTGTGCTTCTTCAGCCTCTTGTCTACTCTGGCACTCACACTACGTGTTCTAATGTGCTGAACTCTTTATTTTCTCTAATGAACCTTGTTTTCGTTCATTTGATCCTAACACACACAGTTCCCTCTGTCTATAATACTAGTCCCCACCACACCCTGCAGCCTTTCAACCAGCCCTGCTCATATGCATCCATGAGGTTCAGTGTCAACTTCAGTCCCTGACAGGGGAGGCTTTTTCCATAACATCGACCATACTTTTGTTTAATGTCTCTGTCTTCCTCACTAGGCGGTAAATTCTGCAGAGCAGAGTCTTCTGCTCCACCTTATTTCCACCACCTGGTGTAATTCCCAGCACTGAGGAGCTACCCAGAAAGAACTTATAGCACAAATTGGAGATGTGGTCTCTACCCTTAACAAGCTCAGAGTCTAGTGGGAGCTAGAGTGTGGTAAAGAAAGAACCTCAATACATATGATAAGAGCTCCAATAAAATGCTGTGGGGTCACAGAGGAGTACGTGAGTGATTAACTGCCTGGGGAAGCATTTCTCCTGTATAACTTTATATTTTCAAAGAAATTGACTTGCAGCATTCAGATAGAAAAAAGGGAGAGTTATGTGGAAGAGTAGAATTGATTCAGTTGCATTTGCCTTATTTTTTGCTCAGTGATTGGGCAGGAGTTTTACAGCAGATAGCATTCTGAGGTTATTATATCTCAAGACCTTCAGAAATTCTAAGTTGGATATAGAGCTGAGTAGTCAGCTAGCCATGCTCACTAAGTTGATTCACCCTCAGGTCGTCCCTAATCAGAATTGGTTCTGGCCCTTTAAGTTCCCCATTACAAATCATATATCTTCATCTTCAGATTCTAATAGTTGAAATTGTCAGCATTAAATCTATGAATACTAGAGGTTCTGTTTGTTTAGATTTTTCTTTTCTTCTCAGTTTTGACCGCCATTGAAGGCACAGCACATGGGGAGCCCTGCCACTTCCCTTTTCTATTCCTGGATAAGGAATATGATGACTGTACGTCAGATGGGAGGGAAGATGGCAGACTGTGGTGTGCTACAACCTATGACTACAAGGCAGATGAAAAGTGGGGCTTTTGTGAAAGTAAGTATTGCTCAGTAGGAGGCATGTCCACATTGCTTTATGTCTTGGAAAAACATCTTTAAGGCCTTTTCTTAGCCATCTTTTTTTTTCCACCCCAGTCAGAAATGGTTAGTGTTGATGACTTGGTTGTAGCCTGAATGGACTTAAGCACAGGAAGCATGCAGTGTACTTACTTATCTCCAGCCTGTCACTTGGGCAGCTTAACATACTTGTGTCTTATTTAGGGCTGGTTTTCCGTTGGTGTGCACACACTGTTCTGCAAACCCGCAGGCAGGATGCTAAATTAATAAATGTAAAACATTTTTTGACAGTAAGGAAACAACATTATTGAGAAGGTTTATAGTAGTTAGAAGAAAAATGAATAATACCTTTTAAAAATACTTTAAGTTAAATGCACTATGCTTGGGAATTAGGGAACATTTGACGAATGTAGTATATTTAACCTTTCTACATATCGATGTCAGTATAAACGGGCTGACCTCTACAGGCAAGGTATGTTTTCAGGAAAGACTTTGTAACTAATAATGAAGAACAGAAAATCTTGAACATACCTCTTTGATACCAAATAACATTTTTTAAATAGTGGCTCTGACTGGGTAATTAGGACTACCCATGATGTTCTCTGGAAGAGAACATCAAACGTAGCCTATCCTTGGGTGTGGGCTGGTGTGTGAGGTGCACTAGTGCAATACAATCAGATTTTTTTATATACAAGAACTCAGTTCTATTTCTGTTAGTATTGGTCCTAATGAAATATTCACGTCTCCTAATGAGTTCTAGATTTCTGTTAAAATGCTGTATTACAGTAGCAAAATAATTTTGGAGATAACTAATAATTCTGTGATTTTTGGTGTATCAGTGCATAGAAAAAAATATAAAGCTTGAACATTAGATCAGGATCTACATTTAAAATCAGTTTTTTACAAATTTTTTATTACATAATTAATCAAGTACTTTCTCCTTATAAAGATGTACAGCATTTTGGGTGAGATTAAAGTGTCCTTGGACTACAGTAATATTTTTCTGACTGTTGTTTTTTAATGTCCTTCTGATTTTAGCTGACCTTGGCATATAATCATAAACTGTTACTGAAATTTTAGTTGAATTACATAAAAAGTTTTAGAATTACTAACAGAAAAGTACCTTCCAATAGCAGATTGATGTTGCTTTCTCTAAAAGAAAGTGATTTAAATGAGTTTTATTTATTTTTTTTTAAGTCTTTTGACAGGTAAAGTCCACACTAAATCATGTGTCTTTAGAGTCAGATTCGTAATTAGTAAAGATTATTAATTGTTTGTATCACTACCCAAAAGAATAGATACTGATGTTTGCTAAATGATCCATGTAGAATTACAATCCACTTAAATGCATCTGACATTTTGTTTTTAGCTGAAGAAGAGGCTGCTAAAAGACGGCAGATGCAGGAGGCAGAGATGATGTACCAGACTGGGATGAAAATCCTCAATGGAAGCAATAAGAAAAGCCAAAAAAGAGAGTAGGTAGCACTGCCAAGTCCATTCCTCCCCTGAGAGAGGCCACTACAGAGATAAACATCAGAGTGCTTTTTTAAAAAGTGTATTGCCCAAAGCAGAGGATTTCTTAAGTCACATTATGAAAAATTTATGGTATATGGGCATTGCTTTGACCAGATTTTAGCTTGTTGGGGTAAAAAGGTTATAACTACTAAATCACAAGAATGAACTGTGAGCAAAATGGAAATAATCGATTAAAGGTATGGTAGTTTCTAAGATGCAAGACTACATATGCTTCTCAGAATTTACATGCCATAATACATAAGGAATTGCCAGGTGTTTTTCTTTTTGCTTTGTAATTTTCTTGCAGATAAAGACTAGAATTTAGGAATTTGCACTTGGAAAGAACATAAAACAAATGACTGTCTTCTGACATTTTATATCCCTTCAGTTTCAGCTGACTTTTGTTAATAGTCTACAAAGATTTAAAAAGAAAATTGCAATGGTTATCATTTTCTTTTTTATTGAACAGCGTATTATTGTAACAATTCTTTCATTGCAAATCTAGTTAACTTTTTAATAGACATTTTTAGGTTTACTATTAGTGTAATTAGACTATTCCAGTATATTAGGATAACAGAGAGAACTGATATCTTAGGTAAAAACAAAGTGGCCAGAATGTTTTCTATATACATAAGTAACATGAATTAATAGAAATAAATATCAGAGGAATTCTACAGAATAAGGAAATTAATGTTGCATTTTTGTAGATCTTGAGGAAAAAATTTAATGAAAGTCTAAAATATTGCTAATTTGTTGTGTAATTGTTTCCATTTAAAGAGCATATCGGTATCTTCAAAAGGCAGCAAGCATGAACCATACCAGGGCCCTGGAGAGGGTGTCATATGCTCTTCTGTTTGGCGATTACCTGACACAGAACATCCAGGCAGCTAAAGAGATGTTTGAGAAGTTGACCGAAGAAGGCTCTCCCAAGGGACAGACTGTAAGTATGCTTTTGTTGGAGGATCTCACTATACACAGTACTTGTTTATTTTAACAGCAGTTTATTCCTTTTGCCCTAACTTCTTTTGACAAATAAGACTGGAAGATAAAGTATCTTTAAATATTAATTTTGTGACAGATCATTTTACCAGTCTTCTTAGTCATTTTCCTTAGTCTGAGAACATTTGTAGTCACTTAAGCCATTTTTGCTGTTGCCTCTTGCCACAGTTATATTTGTAGTTTTCCAAATTCGATCTGTAGAGAATGAGACATGAACGTAATTGTTTTTTATTGGAAATTACTTATCATTGCATTTTTTCCCAAAGGTCAGATGCTCTAGCTCATATTAATTGTGATTTTTTTTAAAAAAATGTATTTTTAAAAAAAGCAGTACACATCTATTACAGGAAACCAGAAATACAAACTAAAAAACTAAGACAGTAAACATTACATATGTACCAACTAGACAGGAGCATTGGAAGCATGTTAGTTCACACAAACCCTCTAGACCATTCTGTGTGTAGACAGACACATGTGAATTCTTTATTAAAATAAGGTGTCACTCTCTGCTGTTCCATGATGTGCTCGTTTCAGTCAACAGCCTTTCCTTTCTATATGCAAAGTAATATAGTAATTTTTTACATCATATAATACCCATACCGTATTCACATGGCATTAAACCAAAACATTTTCTTCATACCTCTCTTGTCCAAACCACTATCCAGTCCAGAACTACACCTTATATTTTTTGGTGGTAATTTCTAGCATAGTCACCCACTTTCTTTTTTGTCTCTGTGAGAGATAGGGTCAGGTTTTCTGCAGAATATCTTACCTTAGTTTGTCTGTTTGTTTCTTCTTGATGTCCTTTAGTTTGTTTTTTCATCATCTGTATTTCCTATGAGCGGGATATCACAGCTAACAGCTGATGAACTCAAGTAAAATATTTTTGGCTAGACTGCATTGTAGGGGTGTTCTGTATTTCATATTAGATCACTCTATGTGGTACCTAATATCTGTTTTATTCCCCATAAGTAATGGAGAGATTTACACCTCAATTTAGGGAACCATCACATGTATTTAAAATGTCTTCATTGATTCAGGTTTATTAAAGGTGTGAGATTTTCTTAAAATTTTTAGTCAGAGGAAGTCTGTTTTCAGACTGTTTAACCATTAACAGGAATTGTGACCATTGTTTTCCGTAGGATTGAATATGTAACCAGCCTACAGCTCTTACTGTAGTCTTGGTTTTAGTTTTTGAACAGTTATATCTTAATTGCTCCCCTTTGTTTTCAAAGCTTTTTTCCTTCTTTGTATAAATCAGTTTATGTAAAATTCACACATATATTCTTTATCTTCAGACATGTTCTGCTCTGAAGAATGGTTTAATACTTTTAAGGCATCTTTCCCCTCTAATAATAGAACCTTGCAATACCACCATGCTTTATACATTGTAAAACACTCTTTCCACAAAGTGAATTCTAGCAGATGAAACAAAGCAACAGAATCACAGTGGCTTAACACTACAAGTTATTTCTTGTCATGCCGAGTTCCATGCTGCTCTCCTTCCTGCATCACTGTCTTCCAGGTGGTGGCTCAGGGTCAGGGGCTGCTTCTGTCATGTTGCTGCACTGTCAGAACATAAGACTTCTAAGCTGTGGAGAGGGCTGGAGGTTTTTCTGGGATGTTTTTAAAAGTGAGGCCTAAAAATGGCTTATATCCCTTCTGGCCACATCCCAGGCACATGGCCTTACCTAACTACTTGGGGGCTGGGAAATTTAGAAGAGCTCATGGATTTTGATGAGGGACACACCTACCTTTAAAACTTTAGCTTATTTTGTGTAATCAGGTAAGATCCTCAGAAGGCAAAGGGTAGAACCTTACCAGTGCATTGTTTGACTGGTTGAGTGGTTTTAGAAAATCGTGTGCTCTAGCATTGTAAAGTGACCTTTCTTCCTTGACCACTTTAACTTGACTCATTGCTGCCTCTTCGTATTTCTGGGCTAGTTCATCTTGGCAGTCTCTTATCCATTTTCACTGTGTATGCCCTTTGCGTTGATGTAACAATGTGGGAGTTGTTTTGTTCTCATAATAGCTGTTTATCAAGATCAAGTAAAAGTTATGTTTGTGTTCAGCTTTGTTTTTCTAGTTATTTATTACCTTTAATCTTCAAGTTAAACACTTCGACTTGATTAACATTGTATTTTATTGTGTATTTTGTAAAACCTTGAATGAAGGCTCTTAATCCCACAGTTTTACGTACTTGCAGCAGTTCAAATCATTTAGCATAAAGATTCTTGCATCTTTTCATAGTTCATAAACTATGTCTGTCCTGGATAAACTTCCACCAATAGAAGAATTCTTACCTTTATCATTTTATTATAGGCTCTTGGCTTTCTCTATGCCTCTGGACTCGGTGTTAATTCAAGTCAGGCAAAGGTAATATTATTTAACCTTTATTATATGCTACAGTTTGAATTGGGTAAATATGTATGTGCCTATATTCAGTTAAACATCTTTTGTTCATTCACAGGCTCTTGTCTATTATACTTTCGGAGCTCTTGGGGGCAACCTAATAGCCCACATGGTTTTGGTAAGTGAGACCTAAGGGAAGGCTAGTAACAGTGAGTAGCAAAAGAATTTTTGGTTAACAAATGACCACAGCTTTTCTGATTTTCATGATTGGGACTTACTTATGTTCATTAAGACCAAATATTCAGTTGAATGTCCTTCAAATTCTTATTAATGGACATAGCACATGAAGCTACATGTGGATGAAAATTGGTAGATTTCACAATTTTTCATGAAAATGATAAATTTGGCTGATTTCCCTTAAAATAGAGATCTGATAAATGGCTTTTTAATTTTTTGTGAGAATTATGAGAATTATTTTTTAGATTGGTTATCATAGATTTTACATTTAAATTGGTGAAGGACTTAGCTGTACAAAGAACCAGTGGTCCTATAAAGTTCATTCATTACTGTATGTCTTATGTGTTATTTGATAACATTGATCACTAAAATAGCTTAGTGATAAAATGTAGATTCTATCCACTAAATTCTTTTCTGCTGAGGTGTTTAATCTGCCTTCTACTGTATAAACTGACTTTGGATAAGTCATGCCACCTCTAGCTACCATATGTTCTGTGTTTCAAATAAATGTGTAAATTAATTCTTACAGTAATGTAAAGGCTAGGTCGAGCAGAAATGAGACTGAAAGCAGAAAAAACAGTCCAAATCTAGAAGGGTCTATAGACTGTCATTGATGGGATAAAAGCCAAAAAAAAAAAAGGAAAGTCTAGTTTTCTGGCCAACTGGGTGGTCCTAGATAATTTTACCCATTTATATTCCAGAAATATTTATTGTGTACATGTTATTGAGGTTCCAAAGATGAATGTTACAGTACTGGCCCACGATAAGCTTTTAATCTAGAAAGGGAGATAGAAGTAAGGAGACCATCACAGTACAGCACGAGAATGTCATGGAATCACCTTGTGAGGCACCTAACCCACACTAGCATTGGAAAGTAGGGTACTAAAGTAGGTACTCCTGAGGAGAGAAGAAGCTAAAATAGTTCTTGAAGGATAAATTGTAGTGAGTGGATGGAAGAAGCAGAAGAAGGTGTCCAGGCAGCAGGAGCAATATATGCAAAGGGACAGCAGCAAGAGGGAAATACGAGCACTTTAGTGTGGCTGGAGAGTAGAATGCCAGGTAGTTCATCAGCAGGGCAGGTAGACAGGAGTCCCAAAAACAGCCATACGTCATGCCAACAGCTTGGAGTTTGTCCTGTTGTTGTGCAGTAATACTCTAAGGATTGTTAAAGTTTATAGTTATTTGAGTGTGTGCTAAAGGACTCCAGAGAGCTCTACTTTCCATTCTTTGCTTTTTATAATAAGCTATCTTACCCCCTATTCTGAAGTCATTTATTGCTGGTCTGCCTCTAGTAAGTAGTCTCTTGTCTTCCCTATTTTTGCTCATTTGTTACTGCTTCTTTGTTAGTTTGGAAGATTAACCTATTGATAAAATTGTGTCTAAAAATATCTGTTCTAAGCAAGAGCCTAAGTTATTTTCTCTTATAGGCGAGAGGCACACACTGCATACATGAGGTTTATGGTATCTATTTTGATTGCTGTAGGAACTTAATTATTTATTTCTTAGTTCTTAGCTATATTCTGGTTGTCAAAGTTGCTGAATAAATTACCTCATAACCTAAAACTCAGGGTAAATGAGGTGGTAGTGTACGTGGGTCAACAGACAGCAAAATTACATTCTGAGTATGGGTAGCTGTATTCGTTCCAACAAGAATGCCACTGAAGCATGTGACACTGCTGTCTTCTCACTCGAAGTTGTATTACAGGGTTACCGTTACTGGGCTGGCATCGGAGTCCTCCAGAGTTGTGAATCCGCACTGACTCATTATCGTCTTGTTGCCAATCATGGTATCTCTTTTTCTGCCTTTCACCTTACAAAACAAACAATGAAACAGACAAACAAAAATTTAAATACATCTATTTTTATTGTACTACTTGAAATATCATGAATGGCTCTCTTAAGTGGAATCATCTTTATATGAGTTGATTAAGAAGTATTTAAAAATGTTTTGCTTTGAGTTCCACTTCTTAAATATTTTTTGGAAAAAAACTGAATTTACTTTAGATTACTATTATGTACTCTCGACTACTATAGGAACAGTTTTCCTGTAACATAGTGTTTGTCAACATTTGGCAGCTGGAATTGTACTTCTCTCTGTGGGACAGTTCTTTTGACTTATCCACATGATTGCCTTGTCTCCCTGTTTCAGTTGCTAGTGATATCTCACTGACAGGAGGCTCCGTAGTACAGAGAATACGGCTGCCTGATGAGGTGGAAAATCCAGGAATGAACAGTGGAATGCTAGAAGAAGATTTGATTCAGTATTACCAGTTCCTAGCTGAAAAAGGTGATGTACAAGCACAGGTATGTGTTTAAACATTTCATGGAGTATTTTACTGCATTGAATATTAAAGTTTCTGGGGGCAAACACATATCTTTAACATTTTCATTGTTCTTAGCAATTATTAGCTACATTATTAGTAGCCACATACTAGTCCCACACTCTCAAGACGTTCTGTTTGGATTCATCCCAGATGTGGACTAAAAGCTGGCTGGTGACCCTTCTGTGCGCCCAAGTTGAAAACCACTGCTTGAATAGAGCAGCATTACCATGATGGCTCTTAATGGAGTCATCAAGGACAAAACTGTCACTTTCTCTAAACAAAAAGTCTAGAACATTTGAAATTTTAGATGCTCTTTGGAGCTATTTATTATTCATGTTTCCTTTGCTCATCTTAGATCATGATTTTCTCAAGTTCAAGAAGTAGGCTTGTTTAATGTAAATGTATGAGATATCCATCAAAGTAGCATATATAATTTGTCATTTTATGGGTTGTTTTGACGATATAATAAAAAGGAAAACTTGAACATCCGGGTTTTTTTCTATTAAGCTTATAGTTCTTTCTGATTCAGAAATATATGGAGATGAATAATAGATACTTTTTTAAGAAAAATTTTAAGATTAACAGGAGGGAGTGTTAACTTAAAGAAAAAACTACAGTGACAAATTTAAATCTTAGCTAATGTAAATTTTGATAAAATTATCTTGTTCAATTAAACATCTTCCTTTTACATTAGAGACTAATTCAAATGTAAAACAAATCTAAGTGCCCAATGTTAAGGAATTATTAGTTCTAATATGACACTGTAAAAATGGAATTCTGTGCATCAAAAATTACATAGAATACTGTTTAGTGTGGAAAGCTGATTTCAGTGTATAAAGTGAAAAACTCAAGTTAAAAAATCCATGTGTGATATAGTATATCATTTTCTTTTTTCTTTTTCCTTTTTTTTTTTTTTTTGCTTATTGAATTATGATATGAATACAGAAAAGTACACAAATCTGAAGTGTACAACTCAGTGAATTATCACCAAGTGAGCCTCTTGTGTGGGCATCACTAGCACCCCAGAAGCCCCTCTTCGGAACTCTTCATCACTAACTCCTCCCTCCTCCCCATAGGTAACCCACTGAGCTGACTTCTAACACTGTAGATTGGTTTGGCTTGCTTTCAAATCTTACGTAAAAGAAGAAAAATCATACAGCATTTTTTTTTGGTATCAGCTTCTTTTGCTCAGCATTATGTTTCTGAAATTAACCCCTATGTTTTCATGTAGCTGTAATTCATTCATTTGCATTGCTATATGGTATTTCATTATATGAAAATCCCACAATTTATCCATTTTGTTCTTCTCAGATTTGGGCTATTGCAAATCATGCTTTGCGCATATTCTTCTACGTGTCTTGTGCCAATGCTGTCTTAAGTTTTCATAGCTTCGTAGATTTTGATATTGGTAGAACATGTTCTCCCACTGTCATATTTTCATTATATTTACTCTAATTTTCATTGTGATTTCTTTCAACCCATGTGTAATTTAGAAGTGAATTGCTTAGTATCCATGGGGATTTTCTACTTCTATTTTTTTGTTGATGATTTCTAGTTTAATCTATTGTGGTCGAATATGCTCTGTATGATTTCATTTATTTGAGATTTTTTGAGACTTGCTTTATGCCCCATCACTTGGTCAGTTTGGGCAAATAATCTGTGTGCTAAAGAGAATATGAAGTCTACACTCATTAGGTGGAGTAAAGTCATGTTTCGTAATCCTGTTCAGAGCTCTTGAATCCTTACTGAACTTGTCTGCTGTTTCTGCCCAGTGCTGAGATAATATTGTTTTAACTTCCCACTCTCAATGTGGATTTGTCTCTTCTCTTAGTTCAGTCAACTTTGATTTATATATTTTAGGCTACGTTGAGTGCATACAAACTTAATACTGTTATCTTTCTGTTGAACTTTTATATCATAAAATGTCCTTCTTTATCTCTAGAAATGTTTTTTGCTTTAAATTGTATTTTGCCTGATACTAGCATAGCTGTGCTGCTTTCTTTTGGTTAGTATTTACATGGAATACTTTTTCTGTCTTGTACTTTCAGGCTTCTTATGTTTAAGGTATGTCTTTTGTAAGCATCATATGGTTTTGTTTTTTATCCATTTTGACAGTCTTAATTGGAGTAGTTAATGATATATTTGGGTTTAAATTATCTATCTTGCTTTTGTTGTTTTTCCATGTTCCCTTTTCTCTCCTTTCTTACCCTCTTTTGGTTTGCGTGTGTCTTTGTGTTTTAATTTTACATATTTCAAACTCCACAAGATATTCTTTTATACAGTCCATATAATTTGGGTTTACTCAGAATTTTGTCTTCCCATTGTTCTTTATTTATTACTGTATCTTTAAGTTTCCCAGGACAACTTCCTTCTTCCTAGTGAACATCCTTTAATATTTCCTTTAGAAAAGGTTCATTGCTGACAAATTCAGTTTTAGTTTGTCTGAAAATGCCTTTGTTTCTCCTTCATTTCAGAAGGATACCTTATAATTAAAAGCAGACATTTTTAGTTTTTAAACAGTATAGGTTAACGTAGCATGATATCTTCAGGAGTTAAAACTAAATCTTTAATTTTTTGAGTTAGAAACGTTTTTTTTTATGACCAAGTGATTTCTTTTTGGTCTAATTTAATTATACTTCAGATGCTACCATTTACTTTTGCCCATTTTTATTAATTTTCAGGTCGGTCTGGGACAGCTGCATCTACATGGGGGGCGTGGAGTCGAACAAAATCATCAGGTAACTTTCTTGTTCCTAGGGCTTTGCACTTCCTATTGTAGCAAGAAGTAATTCTTCAGATATATTTTTTGCTAAGTCAGTGATAGTATCAAGCTTGTGTTATTAAGACAACTATCACAAATGAACTTTTTTTTAGTGAAAAGATCTCACTAACCCCTGAGGAACCGAAGAATAGAAATGTGATTACACCTCGTAGAGGTGGGAGAAGTTTCAATTCTAAAACCTAGTTCTCGATACTTCCAAATATAAATTCACACACAGTGTATTTGTTTTCTATAGGTATGTGATTGATGTATGTCTTAAAACTCCTATTCGAAAATATTTCATAGAACTGAGGAAAATTCATTGTTAATTTATACAACTATAGCAGTCAGATCTATATCCAGTCACTTTTTTCTGCTTTATGTCTTAAATATCACTCATCTCTTTCCTTTTTTTCCATCGGTATACCCATTACTCATATGAATTGTCTACTGCTTGCATATCCTAAGCAGTAGCCTGTCTTTGTAGATCATATATCTGGTCGTGTGGTTCCTTTGCTTAAAACTCTTGAGTGGCTCACAATTTCCAGCCGTTTAAAGATCAGAACCTTTAACATGACCTCCAGGGCCCTATACCTGCCTCTGTTTACCTCACTAGCCCTTTGCTTTCTGAGTCTCTGGCAGAGGGACCTTTTTTCAGGTCTTTGAAATATCAAAAACCTCTCTTGGGGCTTCTAGAATGCTAGTCCCTCTGTCTAGAATAAATATTACCCCAACTCCTTTCTTCACATCGCTGATGCCTAGTCATCCTTCAGAACTCAGAACTCAACTCCAGTACTGACCGTGCCCCCAGCCCCACTGCAGGAATAGGTCATGTACCACAGATCTGATCTCTGAAAACCTGTGTTCCTTATGGCCCTTGTCTATTGTAAATTAGTTAATTACGTAGTTAAATTGTTTGCTAGAACATAAGGTCTAAAAGAGCTTGAACTATTTGCTTTGTTTGCTGCTTTTATTCCCAGCACCTGATAGTGCCGAGCCCATAGTAGGTTCTCTATAAATGTTTGTCAGACTCATAAAACTTTGTTTTTCTACCATGCCAGTTAATATTCTAATTAAGGTTATTTCATATACCATATCCCATCAACTTTAAGAATTTGGTCATAACAGAATATGATTATTACCAAAACTGTGCCAAATATATATGCCTATTTTTAAATTCAGATGGCATTTTGACAACTTTCATTGTCTTTAAGTTATTAAAATGTTTGTCATTAGGCCAGTGAAGCAGGTAAGAAAACAAAATTCCTGATAAGAGTTTGCTTGCATACCTTTTATACAGTAAGTTTTGAGATATTTTTGGTGGTGTATGCTGCCTGCCTGTGAAGCAACTACACAATGATAAATTATTTCTCTGGCTTCACAGAAGGAAGAAAAGGAGTTCCCAATACATAACTGCGTTAATTCAACAAATTTTGAACACCTACTATGTACCATTCACTGCTGTGCATTCCAGATGCAATGCTGGACAAAATGGCTTTGGTCCTTGAGTCCTTACAGAGCTTCACGTTTAATAGAAGCATTAGATACTTTGTAAATGATCACACCAAAAAATATGTAATAAACTGTGATCATCATTACTAAAAATAATTAAAGGGGCCAATAACAGCTTCATGAGTAGGAGGTGGCAGTTGTCTCTGAGGAGAGATGGATGATATTTTAGTTGAGCCTGGAGGTAAGATCATTCCAGGCCAATAAGAACAATATGTGCATAGATCTTGAGGCAGGAAGGAACTGGACGGGTATACCCAGAGTGCAGAGTGCGAGAGGAAGCGGTACTGAGACAGTTGTGCTCAAGTCAGTATATTCCCTGCAGCACTTCATGGGGCCATAAGGACCAGCATGTCGAGATTTAGGAGCAGTCTCTTTGGATGACCCCAAGACTAAAAGCAGGGAGATCAGCATGTGGAGTATTTCACAAGTTCAGGTGTCAGATAATGTAGCTTAGACTAGACCTGTGGTAATGGAGGATAGTAGGTGGATTCAAGATGTGTTTGGTGGTAAAAGTAACAGGACTTAGTGGTGGATTGGATATAAGCAACCAATAGATGTCATGTTGCTGTTTACTTAAACAAAGATACTGCAGTATGACAAGATTTTTTAAATGTCTCTGAAATAATTATTTTGGTTAAAAGCCAGGGGCAGACTCTATTAAAAACTAATTATCTTAATTCTTTTCTTACAGAGAGCATTTGACTACTTCAATTTAGCAGCTAATGCTGGCAATTCCCATGCTATGGCCTTCTTGGGAAAGGTACTGTACATCCTGTGAATGTGTTATATAATGGCAAGAGGTGTTTGCATAATAAGTACATATTCAAGGTCTACAATTCACCAAGAATAAACTGGAAATAAAATTTCCAATGCAAGGTTATTGTATCTTAAGGCAAGGCTATTCAGAGGCATTTTCCTAGGCAACTTAAACATGACATAGTATTTGCTCATTAGTATGTAAATTTTCCATTGAAATTAGCTATCACTGTCTGAGCTCCTACTTTTTTGTGTATCGTACGCAATAATGAGGGATTTATGCTATGCAGTCTTTTGCTAGTCTGTCATAATTATCTGTTAACTTCCATGCTGAGTAGAGGCAATTAGATTTAGTTGGAATTTGTCTACAGACCTTTTAATTGTCTTAAATGTGATAACCATCACCCATCTCTCAATGCAGTCCTTCTCTCAAGCAAGGAAACGTTTAAATCTAGAGACTTAATAAATTCCTTATGTCATGGCACAGTCTTATAACTTCCTTTTTCACTATTTTGAAAACTAATACAGTGTAAACCAATGGGTATTTTCATCTGTGACCAAATCCTAAGATTTTAGAGTTAGATAGAATACATCTCAAAGGTCTTTACAAAAAGAACAATCTAGTCAGTTTTTGCCACATGATCACGTTTTAATTGGGGCTGAGAACTTTATGTTTGGACATTTCAGCTGCTACAGCATAGACATTGGTATTTCCCACTGTTTCTCTTAAGCATTTGAGAACTTTATATTTGAGCGATTTGAGTTTTTGCTCTGAATTACTAACTAGCCCAACCTCAAAAATGACGTCCTTTGTCATTTCCTCAGTATGTACGTGGAAGAAAACAGTATTAGTCATTCTGTTCTTCTTTCTCTCGGTCCTTTATCATGTTCCATAAATGATGATCTAATCATTTGGTGCTTGAAACCTTATAAAATAAACTTTTACTTATTTCTTTTTCTGAACTTAAGACCTACCCTTTATCTTATCCTAGAGAAAGTAGTGATAGAGGAGAAAGGAAAGCAGACATTGCCAGCTCTCCTTTCCTCATTTACTCATAGATCCAAAGCAATTTACCAACCATTTAACTGCCTTGAGATAGAGTGAGAAAAAAGATTCATATTGGGGTTAAAGTTGTCTTCTCCTGAGATTGATCAATAAGTTGATTTTACCTATTTATGTTTATAGGTTAAGTCATAAATTTGATATGACATAGAATATAAAATAACATAAAATGTCTACTTTCAAGGTTTTGCTTTTAATTCTGAAATATCCTATGAGGAATTTTAAACTTTGTTGAAAGGTTTCATGAGACCTAACAAAAACCAGAATCAGATGAGATTGGAGAGAGGGTTATCAGTCTTAATAAACTTGGGATCTGTGTTCCAGATGTATTCAGAGGGAAGTGATATTGTGCCTCAGAGTAATGAGACAGCTCTTCACTACTTCAAGAAAGCTGCTGACATGGTAAGACCTCATGACTCTGTCTTGAAATGTGCACCATATTACTATTATTTTTTAATCAATAAGCTTATATTGAAGGATTAGTCATAACCAACTCATGCCATAAATTACTGAAATTATTTACATAAATATGATTCATGTGAATGAATTGACTAGAAAAAACAATGAAAAGCAATTTATTCTTTTTAGAGATCAGATTATTAAATATTAAGTCTTTCTCTGTCATTGAGAAATTTCCTGATCAGGGAAATACTGATTTTAGTAATGGAATTGAAAGTTATATAATTTACCTTGTATGTGCTGAAGCTTGAGGTTTTAAACTTTCGTAAGTAGGTGCTTTTGATACTCATAATACACAATTTAGCCTTTTTGGCCCAGGGAAAGCAACATATGAATACTTAAGACCCTATATGCCTCCAGAGTGTGCACTTGTTTCTTTGCCATCTATATTTTATTGTGATTCCAGATGTCAGGTGAGTATTTCCCAAAGGAGCGCTGTGACACTTTTTTAAAGAAGCCTTCTGTTCCTTCTAAGTTTAGGTGAATTCTACATTTTTCTCTTTTAGGTCTCAAAACAATGCTTATCTTTGATTTGTGACACTCTGGTAGTTAAGCATACCTTTGCCACCCGATTCCAGTATTGCCGTTACAGTGTGGTTGTTAACTCTGCCCCAAAAGTGACCTAGTTTTAAGCCTAAAAAGATGAAATACATTAGTCATGTTTTATATTTTAAATTCATAGAACAGATGGTTATAAAGTAAGTCACCAAAATTTAATTCTTAATGAATTTAGTATTTACTCTTTTTCAGCAAATTATTGGAAGTCCCCAAATCTCTAAAACTCAGTGTTATGTTTAGCCTGATGGGAAGGAGGAAATTTTATTTCGAATTAAAAAGTGCTAAGACTTGTTTTGAATATGCTTGTAAATTATTTCTTTTGCAGCCATTTAGTCTCGCCTGCTTGTCAATGAACCCTTTCACTCTTTGGTCTCTTTTGCAGGGCAACCCAGTTGGACAGAGTGGGCTTGGCATGGCTTACCTCTACGGGAGAGGAGTTCAAGTTGTAAGTTTCCATCTTGCTTTCTGATTTTAACAAGCAGTCGGCTGGCAGGGTAGGAAAGTGTTCCTTAACCAGCTTCCATTCCAGTCAGCCATTATAACCAAACCTAAACCTTTTCCTGTTTCTGACTTTGGTTCCCTGCCACCCCTCCTCCTATACCTGCCACACCAACTGCCTCGGTAGCATGGCTCTGTCTTTGGCACCTTCTCCTGAACGTGTGAAGCTATTTCTCGTTCTTCCATCTGTGCTCTCTACCCTACCCACTCTTCTGTCTCTCCAAGATTGAAGCATCTCCCTTCTTCACGCAAGCCTAAGAAAATGCTCTAGTCGCTCCCACTTAGGAGGAAGAAAGCTTTCTGTTCTGCCCTTTGTCCTTGTAGCCCCCGCCTCTCTTCTCTGCAGCTCTTCACTGTTAAACCAAGTTTCTCCAAAGAATGGACTGTATTAGCTGCTGCATTCACTCCTTAGCTCATAGCAGTCAGGCTTCTGTCTGATGTAACTGCTTTATACAGGTCACCAGGAACCTCCTAAATGTCAGTTCCAGGTGGCATTTTTTTTGGTTCTGTATCCCATGAACTCTTTCCTCACTGGAGTTCTGTGACTGCGAGCTCTTTTGGATTTCCTGGGCCATTGTTCTCATTCTTCTGTGCTGCCTCCTCACATTGGATGCCTTGGGTTCTCATCGCTGTCTTCTTCTCTTCTCTATGTGATCTAAGCAGTATGTTTTTTTAATGTGGGCCTGAAACTAAGCTAGGTTTCCTTCCCTGGCACAAGAGACAGTAATGTGATCTCATTTTGATTCCTGGTCATTTTAGGATACTGAAGTTCAGTAGTGATTTTTGTTTCAATTTTTCTCTGTGGACATGTAGGATATTTGAAATCTAATAATCATATAGTGTTTGATATGAATGCAGGGAAGGAGCAAATAAGGAGAGAATAATTATCCTTATTTAATATTAGAAAAAGTGAGGTTTAAAAAGGATTGGTTGGTTAATA
The DNA here is from genome assembly GCA_028627145.1 of Eidolon dupreanum. Classification (NCBI taxonomy): domain Eukaryota; kingdom Metazoa; phylum Chordata; class Mammalia; order Chiroptera; family Pteropodidae; genus Eidolon; species Eidolon dupreanum. Next base: position 13,093,449 of record CM053509.1, read on the forward strand.
GGAAACATATGACTGTCCCTTAAATCTCATCCATGTGTTCCACTAGTGTTGTTTATGCTTTCTGGGAGTAAACATACAAATTGTTTCACAAAAACTCTAATTTGCTTTTTTTCAGTCTTAAATGTTAATCCCTCTATGACTTAAAGTGTATTACCATCTGTATAATATAAAAAATTAGAAAGTAGTCCTTTTAATGGCTCTTTGACAGTATTTTACATGTGCTTCGTTAATTTTTTTTAATGAAAGACTCTCCTAACTTCCAAGAATGTCAGCCTTTTGAGCTTGCTCATCATATGATCATGTGACCTCTTTTTCTATAGAATTATGATCTGGCACTGAAGTATTTCCAGAAAGCTGCTGAACAAGGCTGGGTGGATGGGCAACTACAGCTTGGCTCTATGTACTATAGTAAGTAACATTGGAGTTAACGATGGGTACACAAAGACCTGAATTACCTGTTTTCCAGAGGATGCCACTCTTATAAAAATGAGAGCTGTCAAATTCTGGCTGATTAATGTTCCTCCAATTCAATGATTTGTACATCTCATTTTTTTTATTGTAAATTACATTAATATGTATTAAGACGCAGATCTGTATTAATAAGATTCACATCTTTCCTGAGTAAGAATTCTGAATTTCATTTAGTTTTATTCCCATAAAAGGCTGCTCTGATGCTTCAGCTCAGTCTTTCTTAAGACACTTCCTGACTTTTTATGTGATTTTCCTTACAGATGGCATCGGAGTCAAGAGGGATTATAAACAGGCTCTGAAGTATTTTAATTTAGCTTCTCAGGGAGGCCACATCTTGGCTTTCTATAACCTAGCACAGATGCATGCCAGCGGCACAGGAGTGATGCGATCATGTCACAATGCGGTGGAGGTGAGGGCTTTTATACCAGCTTCTTCTATACAGAAAATTAACTTGGCCAGTAGGAAAATCTACCATTTTAATTCTGGTTTTCTTTGTGTGATTTCTTCTAGAGTAGAAACAGACACAGCCTACTAGCATTGGAATACTGAGGGAAGACTGAGGGTCTGTGTGTTACTGTCACACTTACATATTTCATTTGTCCCTCCCTATTAGAATCAGTGTTTATAAGGACAGGTATTGTTGTCTGCAGTCTCTCTAGCACATAAGACAGTATCTGAGACATAGTAAGCTTCAAATAAGTGTGTGTTAATTGAATGTTACAGAGGCAAATTCTAATATCTCCTAATTGGAGCTTTTCCTCTTTAGCTCTCTCCTAATTGGTACTTTAGAATGATATTGATAACTGCTTAGCAAAGTTTCTAACCGTCTCTGTGCTTGAGTTTCCTTACTTGTAAAGTCGGGTTATTAATAGAATTTACCACATAGAATGTTCCCCTGTGGACTTCATGGGAGGATTGTGTGAGTTAACATCCATACTATCCATAAGTCAAACTGCACAGTGCCTGGCCAGCATAAGTGGTATATAATTGTTTGCTGTTATTTGTATAAATCTATTCTAAAGACAAGTGAAAGCTTCAAATACATATCTCAGACTTTTATATATATTTAATAAAACTGCCAGACGTTTATAGAACATACTTAACAATCGCTTGTAGTCAAAGTGAAAAATGATTTTCTGGCATAATCTTTCTTATTTTTTTGTTATTGTTTTTTTCTTTCCTGTTTTCACAGTTGTTTAAGAATGTGTGTGAACGGGGCCGTTGGTCCGAGAGGCTCATGAGTGCCTATAACAGCTATAAAGATGGCGACTACAATGCCGCTGTGATCCAGTACCTCCTGCTGGCCGAGCAGGGCTATGAGGTGGCACAAAGCAATGCAGCCTTCATTCTCGACCAGAGTAAGCCTTGGGTTTGGACTACCAGGGTCTCACATCAGGCTAACTCGTTTAAGAATAAATCCATGAAGAAACGTCTTTATGTTGTAAATAGAACTTACCACTCATGCTTAAGTTATTTTACCTTAACTCTTTAAAGTTAGTTTTATAGAGTTGACAGTAGAAATAGATTTGACCTTTATCATAAAATTAACTGCTTTCAGTAAATACATTTTTCAAAATATAACAGATAAAAAATCATTGTTTTTCCAGCAGATTGTAGATCCTTGGAAATGGATCACTTTTCAGTCTTATTATTCTGTGGATAAAACACATTTTAGGAAGTAGTGTCCTAAATACAGTGATTCCTTTGAACTCAGTATTTAATTCCAATCCTTGTTTAATTTCAGTGCAGTCCTTTTTTCATTTAATATTTGTTACACCACAGTTCTTGTTTAAGTTATGTTCCACATATTCATCCATTTGCAAATGAAGCCTAAAAGTCTAGTGGCTTTCCTTAAGTGCCTGCTTTGTGTCACATCTTCCCCTGTAGGGGAAGCAACCATCGTAGGTGAGAATGAAACTTATCCCAGAGCTTTGCTACACTGGAACAGGGCTGCCTCTCAAGGTGAGTGATTGTTTAATTCTAAAGCATTAGAGTTTCACCCAGGGACCTTTCTTTATTGTTTTTTTTTTTTTTTAATTTCCCATAAAGATTAAATCACGTCATTGATCACCTTAAGCAGAGGTACTAACTATTGCTTAACTTCTTTGCATCATGATTGGTATTTACTCTTAAAATGGAAGTTCTGGCTTCAGGGTTTCTAAATTGAATTGGAAGGTCTTTGTACTGGACATTGAATCATGCTGTGGTTTACTCTGGTTTCAGTTTGAGACCAGTATGTTGTATAAGATGGGAATTGAATAGGTTCTATAATAGAATATTAGTCTGAAACCCAAAACATTTAAATTTTTCCCCGCTACTTTTCATTTGATTATTTATTTCTCACATGTACTGCCCTCCACATTTTCTGCTTATCTCTTCTTGAGCCTAAACAAGGTCTAGTTCAACTATTTAAAATGTAAATGACATGACTAAATAGCATATGTTCATTTGAAGAGTAGTATTCATGAACTAGGGGTTACCATCCACCTTGTTTTATCTCTCCCTATCGCAAAGCCTTCTTTAGAAGAGCAGCACTTCTAGCTTGAATTTTTACTGAATTTATAGATTGGCTGAGGGATTTGTTGTAAAGTTTGTACGCTATTAATTAAAATTCTTTTCTATGTAAGCATGTTCACAGGAAGAGAAATAACAGTTTGGTGTGCTTTAAACACTATTTATTGACAATTTTGCATTTAACTTTTGTTTAAGGCTATACTGTGGCTAGAATTAAGCTTGGAGACTACCATTTCTATGGATTTGGCACAGATGTAGATTACGAGACTGCATTTATTCACTATCGTCTGGCATCTGAGCAACAACACAGTGCACAAGCTATGTTTAATCTGGGATATATGCATGAAAAAGGACTAGGCATTAAACAGGTGAGCTTGGCTTCAAAACACGTTTGAATAATATAAATGGTGATTTGGAGCAAACGTCTGCATTTTTATAGAAATATGCTTTCTTTGGAATGTGCTCAGATTTTAGGTACTAAGTTATGAAACTTTCGTAATGCTTTAAAAGACTGTTCTTGTATCTCTGTCATCCAGCACGTATACATATTGATATCCATACTGTTATTTTTAGTATATAAAGCCAAAGAAAGACTCATAAAAATGGAAACGTGGTGCTGCCTCTATTGATATCACCCTGTCTGAGAAACTGTCTGTTCATCTTCAGACAAATTCTATTATTTCTAAATTATTTTAAAATTAATTACGATATTTGCTATTAAGAAACTTATTTCTGATTCTTAAACCTTCTTAATGAAGTCTAACTTTCTTTAGACCCATGGTCTGGGTACCCTTAAAAGAATTTTGAAAAACTGTACCATCTTAAACATTTTTAAGTTGACATTTAAACTTTTTCATCATAAGTTTGAAAGGATCTAAGTTCTAGCTATTTTAAATACAAACATTTTTAAATGAAATGATTAAATTACTCTAAATTGATTTAAATTTCAATTTGATATAAATTACCCTAAATAATTCGATGTACCCATTATTAATTTTTAAAAAATACAAAGCAAATTCTGTAATTACAAATTACATCTTTTCCTTTTCTTTCTGAATTTATATTTTCAGTCCACTATTCCCATAGATTTGTATACTAAAGTAATATTTTTTATGCTTAGATCTTTGCTCACTATGTATTTATCTGAAATAATTATGTAAATTTAAATTTTGAATTTTATTTCCTGTGATTATAGGCACTATTAAGAAAAAAATTTGAGCTCTTATTAGTTATAGTTGATCAATTGTTAACATACTATTAATTAAATCAACACAATAGTATAAATTTTGGTAAAATTCTGCATTTTTTGGTAATTATTAAAAATGCATATTTTAATGAGATGTATGGAACATTTAAAAAAATTAAATATCAGTGAGTCAATTTAACATCAATTTTATTTATATTTGTATAAATGTACGACTGCAGCCTTGTCACGTAAATAAGTATATGGGAATGGGAAGAACTTTATTATAGCAAGGTCACTTAATTCTTTAAACTACTTTAGAATTATATGCTGTCTTAGTTTGGGCTGCTATAATAATACCATAGACTGAGGGGCTTAAACAATACAAATGTATTTCTCACAGTTATGGAGGCTGGGAAGTTGAATGAAGATCAAGGTGCTGGCAGATTTTGTGACTGGTGAGGGCCCACTTCCTAGGCTATAGACAGCTGTCTTCTCGCTTTTGTCCTCACCTGAGGAAAGAACAAGAAGCAAGCAGCAGGCCCTTATAAGGATGATGACTCCATTCACGAGAGCTCAATTCTCATCTAATCCTAATTATATCTCTCAGAATTCTCATCTCCTAATGCCACATTAGAGGGTAGGCTTTCACACACGCATTTGGGGGGAACACAAACATTCAATCCATAACATGCCAAAAATCAGAGCAACCCATCATTAAAATTATTTTTAATTATCACCTAACAACTAACTTGGTTAGGTCCCTCTTCAGTTTTGTTGAAAGCAAAGAATTGGAATCTAGAGACTTACAAAAAGGCTGTCTTCCCTGATCATTGCAGTCATCCCTTTCTCAGTCTCTGGGAGGAATACCTGAGAGACTTTACCAGGGCTTAATCAGATAAGTAACACTTACACCCCTTACTCTGACCTAATGTGCCTAAGGCAAAGTTGCCAATGGGTTTTGCTAAGGCGCTGGGTCTCTGCCCCGTAACATAGTATTGAAGCCTCTTCTCATTGTCTGATCAGTCAGCCAAATCAGACTTGGTTTCTATCAGAAACATTTTTTAATCAAAACAAAATTAACGTGTTTGATGACTAATATAAAAATCATATGTTATGATCTTTAAGAAATATGGCAGTCCAAAAAAAATTCAGTTAAATATTTTAAATCAGAGACGCTAACCATATTTACTGTTGTTCGAAGGTGCTCTTTTTCCGGCTTATGACACACCCTAGGTACGTGGGCAGGGAATAGCTGAAAGTAACTGCCTTTATTTAAATATGTGAAAAAAAGTCATTTTTAATGTTTAGGCTTTCTTTCACACATCTCATGAATTCTTTCCTAGGAACTTGATATTCTTTGACAGTAGTCAGGGCATGGAAGAAGTAAGGTCGGTAGATGAAATTTTCACAATGCCCACCATCCCATTCTGCAGAACATTCCGACCTGGGCCAAAATTGACAATGACGTGTTTCACCCTTTACAGAAATACATTTAAGACAGGGAGACATGGAATGCAAGACACTTAATACTATCCATGCAAGTGTCCCTTGGAAAGTCTGCAGTATGTCTACCCCAGATCACTGCTCCAGTCTGAAACCAGGAATTGCTTACATTGACTAAAGTTTTAAGTAGGAAAAAATAAACTTGCGATTTACAGGTCTCCCCAGAGATGTCCGGGTTAAGAGTGTTTTCCGTAGATATATCACTGGTGCAGCATTTAACTGAAAGTTTTAAAATGTAGGCAGCATATCCGCACAGCAGATGGAGGTCGGACTGGGGGGAATATAAGTTAAATCTTAAAGTTTTCAATTAAATTTTTCAAAATTAGTCAGTGAAAGAAATATTACTCAAGGAAAACTTAGGTTTTTTTCTTTAGATAAAAGAAATTTTTAAATGAAACTTGAAAGATAAAATAAGTTTTCCTATTATGTAAACTAAATAACAATTATTCTTAACTGATTTTAACAAGAAATTAATTTTGGTTCATTACCTATATCATAGGATATTCACCTTGCAAAGCGGTTTTATGACATGGCGGCGGAAGCCAGCCCAGATGCTCAAGTACCAGTCTTCCTCGCACTCTGCAAACTGGGCGTTGTCTATTTCTTGCAGGCCCTACGGGAAACAAACGTAAGTGGTCCCTGCCTCTTTCAATTAAACTACAAGTGATGTAACCTCCATCTGGCGGTTTGTATTTTAAAAGTTAGGGGAGAGGAGAAGGGTGTCCTGTAAGTGTCTGGTCTCTTCCTTTCTTCTCCCAAGTGAAGTACCTGCAGACCTCATCCGGTGATGGATGAATGTAGCCACAAAGCAGTTACAGTTTTCAAGTAGCATTTGACAGTGGTTCCCAGTCTTAAAGTGTTTCATATTGATGCAGTTTTCTGGCTTAGGGAAAACTGAGACTGACCCATGGCAATTTGAAACAGTAGTTAACCAAATTCAGTAAACATTAAATCAGGTGACTGCCTAAAAGTGACTCATACCAGTCCCTTAAAAAAGAGAATTTATAAAAAAGGGAAGGAGGAGGACCTGAGAACCTCCCCAGGCTCTTGTACTTCAGATTCATCTGATAGTGAAACATGTTAAAAACACCACGGGGATTTTGTTCTCTAAAAATACCTTGAACTATTTAAATAAGCTAGTGACAGAACCTATGTAGGAGATGATGTAGCCATTCTCTTTAAAACTACCAACTTTAGATAACAGTACTTATACGTAGGTGCCCTCGGATCCTCCAGTTTACATTTTGTTTTCAGTACTTGTAGTTCCTTATAACAAATTAACTGGTACATACAGCACTTGACTCTGAAAGTCTTAAAATGTGTGCAGAAACAAGAGCTATTCAACTGTAATTCATCCTGGACCAGAAAAGGATCCTGCTTCAACCTTCTGTTAACATCTTTCAGAACAGGTTGAAACATTTTCAGATATACCGTCTCAGCATAGATTCTTCTTCCAGAATGGGTTCCCTCCTATGTGGCACAGATGTAAAGGTAGTCCATGCTGCTCCAGCATCTAAAAAGAGAAATTTGTCACCTCCCTCTTTTGCAGCCCTGGCCCTTGCTACGGAGAGATCCATGTATAGGGCTCCAGGGGACCAGGGATGTTGGCCTCTGTCCTCCTCATTGCTTATACATCTGAAATGCCAAATTTTTATTGCTTGCTAGCCTGAGCCAGGGTGTGCTATACCCTCTGCTGATTGAAACAATCTCTGTTCCTTTAATTAAAAGCTAACTGTGGGAGCATGCTGATTCTCAGGAGTATTCCAGACTTTTGTCTCTCACAATTTTTAAGACTAATAAACTGTTGATTATAGTCTAGGATTTGGTCTGCAATACAACATACTAAGTATATTATATCTTTATTTAATTTTTAATACAGAAGTATAAAGAGGACAATAAAATGCCCCATAATCCTACCACCTAAATAGTCCAACTAAAAAAGAAAAGGTAATAAGTATTAATAGTAAGAAAGTCAAACAGTACAGAGAAACAAAATCCCCATCTCAGTTCTCTCTCAAGAAACACAGTTAATAGCTTCTTGTAATTTTTTTCCAGAAAAATTTAGCTCTGTACCTACAAATATATATTATGGGGACTTAATGTAATTTTATTAAACACGAAGGATTATACCCCATATTTACTTTCTTTGTGAATAAGTATCAGTCAGAAAATAACAGGAATAACTTAAGTGACACTAGAATAATTAAAACGTCATAGGCTGAGAACATAACTGTTAAGTTCAAATTCAGGTATTGAATATTTAGTTAAATCCCAACTAGAAAGCATTATTCGTTCAGCTCTTAAACACTGGAATTTCTGCCATCTTCAGTCACATGAGAGAAGTAATAAAATAGCCCTGCTGTCATGGGAACTGAGCTTTAGCTGGTGTGCCATCACTACAGATAGGTTAGAGGTATATCAAGATACTGATTTTCCCCGTTTGGCCCTCCATTGCTCCCTATCTCCAGTTTCTTTTCATATATTTTCTGTGAAAAATAGTTGGAAGTTAGTTTATTAGATTACTGCTGGAAAGAAACCCTGCCAGGTACTTTACATAGTCAACATGATGAAATGATGGCTTATTTCTTGAGACACATTTTTTTTTGAGTTTCAGTTAAAGGCTTTTCAAACCGTTTTTTTTAAAGAAGAAACACATTGTAAAATGTTCCTAAAACCAATTACTTTAATAAGTTCTGTGTTTATCCCTAATTCGTGACATAGTTTTTCTAGTTCCTTCTCTGACATGTTAGTGATCATGATTTTTATATTCTCATTAAGTTTCGGGATGTGTTCACCCAACTCGATATGGACCAGCTTTTGGGACCTGAGTGGGACCTTTACCTCATGACCATCATCGCGTTGCTCTTGGGAACAGTTATAGCTTACAGGCAGAGGCAGCACCAAGACATGCCTGTCCCCAGGCCTCCGGGGCCACGGCCAGCTCCGCCGCAGCAGGAGGGACTGCCAGAGCAACAGCCACCACAGTAACAGCCACAGTGTCCAGCCTCAATCGGTGACAACCAAGGAAATTGTTCGCTGAGAACATCTGCGTTTGCCGTGGGACTTTGGATCAGTGGCCACCTCTTGGAAGAGGCGCAAGGAAGCATTGAATCCCTAAAGCTGCTTAGAATCTGATGCCTTTATTTTCAGGGATAAGTAACTCTTACCTAAACTGAGTTGAATGTTTGGTTCACAACTCTCGTGGGTTTCCTTTTTTATTTTTTCTGGAAACATATGCAAGACCCTCAAAGTATGTCTGCTTTATCCAGCTATCTTTCTTGGGTCCTTGTGGTCATTCTCTCAATGTGCATAAGTTCTGTCAACCATTTTTAAGGTCTTATGCATCGACACTAAAAACTGATCTATATGAAAAGGAAAATCCAACTGGTTAACCTTAACAAGTTTAACCTTAACACATTTGAAAGTCTGAAAATGGAACTTGCCTTTTAAGTTAAAAAAAAAAAAAAAGTCTTCAAAGTGTTTAAGAACTGTGATAACAGAAACTTTTACCAATCCACATGCAAGTGTACAGCATATTAGTCATTTTAAAAGGAAGGGTAGGGCAGTTTCTTACTATTGGTGATTGTCATACTCCATACCATGATTCTCTCCTTCCAAGACTGAAAGGCCTTGTTAAATAGTTTTATGTGAACTTCATTTCTTTGGAATGGAATATATTTAAAACATTGTGAACCAACTTCTGGAGCTAATGTGTGAATTTGCCCCACCTACTTAATGTAATTTGCTTGTTTGTTTTGAGTATACAGAGCCTTGAGCTGGAAGCCAGAGGATGGACTAACTGGGAAAAATTAGGAAACAACATTAAAGACTCTGGGTGAAGTACCAAGATCATAGACATACTTTCCCCAGCATCGAAGCATTTGTTCCCAGGATTTATTTTAGTTTGCATTTCTTGTTGTAAAAAGACAGCACCCTCCTGAATTCTTTAAGTATAAAATGTCATTGCCAAGATACGGCATACGATGACTACCATTATAATACTAAAACTCAGAGTGTCTAAGATGCATTAAACTCAGTGGTTGAGAAAAGCCAAAACCTGTTTATACTGTTCTGCACTGTTAAGGCAGGTTTTTATTTCTACAGTTTTATATTACGGTAGAAAGTCAGCCACTTGCTTAGCGATCATATTGACCACCCTCCCTCTGTTAACACTAGGAAAGTCAAGGCTGTTACACTTCAGAATTGTCTGGCTAAATGGTGTGGAAAACAACAACAAAGAAAACTTGATGACTTCACATATCATACAAATGAAAACGTTAAACTGAATTTGTATTTCTTGTCATTGTCAGACGGTGGTGCCCCCAGCCTATACCCAGTCAGACGACATTTGTACCTGAGCAGGCTTTCTGGGCCCGCTGAACTCCGTCTGTTGATGTTAACCTGTATACTCTTTTCCATTCTTTTCCACAATCCCTCGTCCGTCCCCCGGAAATCTTGAAGAGTTTATTATGTGTAGTGTTGTCAGACTTTGGTTCTTGAAGTTGGGATTGTATTTAGAACTAGATTTAATTAGTCTATGAACATGAAGGCTTTCAATGTGAAGTTGTATGTTTTGTGTGTGTGTTTAGAGTATGATGAGAAACCTGGTAAGCAAACTTTCTTCCCAGATAATTGCTTCCAAATGTGAAGAGGCGGTTGCGGCGAGAACAATGTGTCTAAAAGCATATCTGAAAGGTAGGAAATTTTACCCTCAAAGCGTAATGTTGTTTAGGGCAGCTCTTGTAAATTTTAAGACTTGCTTGCTCTCTTCCACTTAAGAGATGCGAGCACCATTGGTAGGATGAGTCCGTGTCCACACCCTTCAGAGTCAGTACGATCCTCAGTAGCAACCACGCTTCATTTTGAAGGAATCGTCTTAACAGATTTAAAAGTTTAAAAACCTCTAAGCTGACTAAACTTCCATTTTCCCCTCTGCCACCCACCTGATTTCTCCTTTACCTGCATTTTTATCTTTGTCTTTACTTCCCTCCATTAATACTTTGAAAAAAACATGTCATTAACAGTGTGAACTTCCTGGCAGTCCTGTTCCATGCAATAACAAACCTCCTAGTAGTTCACCACTTGCCGTGTCCTTTTTATTCATACTAATTCAAATATCCTTTCCTTGGCTTTCTTCCGCTTCCTGTTACCCTGGGTCTTTTGCTACTGGAAATTCGAATGGTATATTTAAAACAACTTAGTTCCTATGGCTTCATGACCTCAGTCCTTATGGCTGTCTCAAAATACTTTGCTCCCTTTTCATGATACCTAAGCAGATAGGAACTGGGTTTGGTGTTTCTCCTAAAATAATGCTCAATCCTTACCTAATCAAATGGCATCCATTTGAATAAAATGACAGTAACTAAAGCTAGTTAATGTCAGTGACATTAAACTAACTCCAGGATTCAGGAGTTCTAATGTTAGAATTTAGTTAGCAGATAGAGTGTGGCTTCATTTCTCCGTGGCTCCCATGTTTCTTGATCCCTTTTATAGTCTGCCTGCCTTCAGAGGTGGTGACCGCAGTAGTATTCTCCTTAGCTAGTTTCATGCATTTGGTTGTGGCTTAGTTACCTGTTTCAGAGTCTTGAGACTATTCATTTTGCTTCTATTTTCTGTTGCAAAGGTAGCATTGGTGTTTGGATTTTTGTTTTGTTTTGTTTTGTTTTTCTTTTTGTGTTTGAACTTTTTGTTTCCTCGGTAAGGCTTATCTTATTCTTGGTTAATATTCAGTGGCACAGAAAAAATAAAACCCTTCTTTTTTTCAAATTTAATTATTTAACACTTAAATGGAATTAACTTATGAATCATTAATCTTAATACTTTTGAGGATGTGTAACCATTGTGCACATAAGGTTAACTGGCGAGAGCTTTACTGCTCAGCTGTTTTATCTTCGTACCATTGGGAAGTTTTAGAAACTTCTGTCTGTGATCTGGCAATGATCTGATGCTTTATTAAGGACCTGCTGTTGCCTCAAGAAAACTTATTTCATATAGATTTTTTTTTTTTTTTGCTTTTTTTTTTTCCTCTGCTCCTCATGTTTGTTCTTCAAACCAGTGTTTTGGAAGTATGCATGCAAGCCTATAAATGAAGACCACAACTCTTCATGTGTGTAGCATGTATATTATTGTCTAGCTACATCTGCAAAAAAACTTCCTTTACAGAGGTTTGGACTAAAGTTTCACATGCACATTTCAAAATAAAATGGTTCAGATGAAACAGCCCCTTTACCTGCCAAGAAGAGCAACATGGGCTACGTTCGCCCCCAATGACAGCTTGTATTTGTTTTGAAAGTGAATTTAATATACATATGTTGCACGGTATTATGACTAGAAGTGTGCAAGAAGTAATCAAAGCAAAAGAAACTTCTATTTTCATGAAGATATTTTTTATCAGTCATTGCTCAAATGTAAGTGAAAATATGAAATTTCTGAATTACCATGTTGTCTGAGGCACTATCTGATTTTTAAATGTGTGATAGTCATTGAAAAGAAGATAAATTTCTCCTACTAGATATTTCAAGAATATTTACCCCAAGTAAAAAAATATATATATTTTAAAGTGACTGTTTGCACAATTAAAATTCTGATTTTGTGTTCATGAGAAGGATGGCTTGGTTATATGCAGGAAGTCATCTCACATGCACTGTTTTTCCTATTTGGAATGACAAGCTGACACTATTCTCGATTTGAAAAATCATAATGTTGTTATGATCAAGGTGTAACCACTATCAATATTTCAGAGAAGTTTTAAGAGACCATTAGCTGGCATTGGAAGGAACACCATGGTAGACTTTTTTGTAAATTTATTTTGTATTTAATTAAATACAGTATAAAGGTTGGTGAAGTGTAATATAATTGTGTAAACAAATCCTGTTAATAGAGAGATGTACAGATTCGTTTTGTACTGTATCTTGAAACTTGTGAAATAAAGATTCCACCTCTGGTTATCCTGTATGCTGTAATGTATTGTGACCCAGGTACCTCTCTACTCAGACTTTTTTATACCTGAATGATTGAGTTTTTAATGAACCTTTTTGGTATTTCAGAAGCATCTTGGAAACATTCATTTGGGGTAGTTTGAATCTACCTTTCCTTTACATTTAACTCTTGAAATTCAGATTTCTATAAGTTGAATTTTACTCTAGGGAAAGTTTTTAGGAAGGTTTACAGAACCACGTAAAATACAAAGATAAAATGTATCAGTAATACGATCTAAGTAATGGGAAATGAAAAAATAATAATAAACCAGGAGTAAACCTTGTACACAAAATGCTTATTAGATGTGGGCTACAAATCTAGCCCTAACTTACTAGCAGCCAACTCAAAAAGGAAATTGAGCTAAAATGTTTCAGTTTAGAAGCATCAGATTATTGGATTAAAAAGTCTCAATGCAGATTGTGGCAAGTGAGAAGTTAGATCTCAAGTTTTCTGGGAGTGTAACCAACCACCCCAAATGACCTTGACTGACTCACTAAAATAAAAGGAAATCAGACGTCAGAGCCGTAACATCAACAGTTTGTTCAACCTGCAATTGGGTGTGATGCCTATTTACTACCGAGCCCCTTTCTGATAAGTCATTGAAATGAGTCCTGTCTTCATTGGATGTGACTTGGTGAGAAATAGCCTCTTTAACTCTTTCTGTGAAACTAATTTTGGTTGCTTAATACTAGCCCCAAAATTTGCTTATATGTTACAGCATATATACATGTACATATAAAAGTAAAAAATTAGTAATTTCTGTAGCAGAAACTTAAAAAGAAACAGGATATTTTTTTGCTTTTTGAATATTTACCAAATACTTGAATAGTCAAGTAAAAGTATACTGCTATTATGTGTCTTGCATATTTCTTCCCATGTCATTTCTGCCACCACTTTGAAAGCCATCAACTTAACCTTATGATTGGATCCTGAAAATTCTACCAGCCTTGTACTTTATTGTTAGTATTATATTTTGAGAAAAACTGACTTTCCTGGTGGCCATTTTTTATGATATTAACTTCTTTTAAACATGGCTTAATATTAATGCTGAATTGTATATGAAATCTCACATAATTTTTTCTCATGTAAATTGAGTAGAATGTGGTCAGTTCATTGACTTCAGAATATTCAGATAAATACTTTCAGTCGTTGCTCAATCCAGTTTCCTTTTACTTTCTCTCTGCCTCTCATAGAACTCTGTAAATCGGCCTGTCAGGATTGGAAAGGTTCTCTCCTAAGTCTTGTAAGGATTAGACGTGAGATTCAAATATCCTAAACAAGGATTCTAACTTGGGAAAATAACAATTGAGTCACTGAGTTTTGCATAATTCAAGATTTAAATGTGAACAACAGAAACCTCCGTTCTTGGGAACATAGTTATATCAAGATGTGAAAGCACAGCTGTGAGTTTCAGAGGCTGCACATCTGGGTTTCCCCGCTCTTCTCTAAGGCCTTGCCTATAATTTTTTTTTTTTCCTTGAGAAAAGTTGATTAATTGAATTTTTTGCTCTAAATGAAATCTTTTGAAATGAATAGAAACTAATCTTGGTTGTGCAAGGGAGGAGAGGGAAGAAGGGAAGGGCATCATCCAGCTGCTCTTGTTTCCCTTACGTACTAGTAAAGAACTGGGATTTTTACAGCCTGCGCATCTACCCTGTTGTCTTTTGCATACTGTTCAAACAGTGTTCTTTGGTAACATTTACACATGCATGGAAATTTATGTGTAATCTCACCAGGGATTGGTGAGAATGTATTTTTCTTATAGTTCCTATTTTGACTCGATGAAATAAATGACATAAATGGAACTGTCCACGCTGGAGCCGTGAACAGCAGTCTTTACTGTTTCAAAGGCAAGAAAAAAAGTGATTGAAGAAGCCTAAGTTTGCTTAATCAGTATCTATATTACATTACTCATTAAATGACACATTGTGAACTCAGGTTCGCCAAACCAAAGAAGAATCTATTAGCTCTCACCCAGCTTGGTAAAGTAAGTTAGAAATGGGACAGTTATGCCTTAGACCAGGGAAACAGAAGAAAAGCCTGTGAACTGAGGCTTAACTAACTAACCTTAACTACAGAAAAACTAAATTGCATCCCATTAGAGCTATTTCACTAATGAAAGGGGCTTTTTAACACTGAGTCACTATTCCAGTGCAAGAGTCATGATGACAAATGGGACAGTGTCCACACAAAATCTTCATGGCCTCTAATTGTGTCTTGCATTCCCAATGGATTCTTTCATTGACTCTCTTGAGTTACCTAATCAAGATTAGTGATCAGTCCTGACCTCCCTGGATGGCTCTGACATGTGAAGAAGGGAAGGAGGTCATAGTAAGGGGGTAAAGAGTCTGGGCTGGGCTCTAGTACTCTTGGTGGGTGGATGGCCCTGGGCAAACCACTCACTTTACACTTGCATCCTGACGTTGATTTTACTGGATGGTTGTTAGGGTCCTATCCAGCCCTTGGAAGTCTTAAACACCGAAATCAATTAAATCGACTCTTCTTTTCACTGACACCCTTCTCTTACAGGACATCATGGCAGAAAAGACACATTCCTTTGTCTTAAAATATGTAGTTCCAAATAACTGACAGGCAAAGTGGCCCTTGGTGTTACAAAGGTCAGTTTTAAAGTTTATCACCTAGAGTTCCACACTGTCATTCACTCAGCAGCTTTTATCACCTACTATGCTCCAGGCACTGAAATGGCTAATGAATTTAAAGATGAGTAAGACCAGGCACTTGTCCTCTGGGGGTCATCATTACCATTGGATTGACTGACCACATGTGAATATGTAACAAGCACTAAGTGCTTAACAGGTGTTATTGAATTTAATCTTAAATACTTCCCAACGTTGGTACCATTCCATGTCATTCCCACATAACAGAATGAGGCTTAGAGAGGCAGAGCAACTTGCTCATGGTCAGTCAGCTAGCCACAGTTATAAAACTGCGCTTCGAAAAAAGACTGTCTTTTTTTTTTTTTTTACAGCAGAAAAGAATAGCTTTATTAGAAGCGACAGTTCACTTCCAGATGTGGAAGCGGGCCTGAGCAAGAGAAGAGTGGCTCAAAGGCCCCACGTTCTTAAGTAATACGCAGCATGGTGAGATTTATAATTGGAGATGTGAACACAGTGCAGTGGGGGAACAGGAAAGAGTAACGACAAAATGCACAACTTTTCAATGGTTTCCATGTCCGCCTTGTCCTGGTCCCTGCTAAGGCACTGTCCTTGTCCTCAGCACATGCAGCTAAAGCAGTATTTGCAGGCTTCTACTGCTGCTTTGCAAATTCAAAGGTGTGGAAAACATCTAGGGCTTTCAGAGTCAGCTCATGCCTGCCCTGCTCCGTCTGGGGTCTCTGCTTATGTGGCCGGATTGGCTTGAGGAGTCATGCAGCTGGGGCCGAAGCCTTTTTCTGTTTATCATCTTCCAGGGCCATGCAAGATGGCTCCTTCATTCACGCCTGGGGCCTGGGCCAGGATGGCACAATGGCTGGGCACTGTTCAGCACCGTCCTCCCCAGGCATGGGGTCTCTGGGTCTGTAAAATTGCCTCAGAGTGGGTGTCTCAAGAGCCCAGGGCGAACTGCGAGGCTCCTTAGGACTTGGCCTTGGAAGTCCCAAACATTTCCACTGCATCCTCCTGGTAAGTCACTTAAGCCAGCCCAACTCCATCTCCTAGTGAAAGGTCAGCTGGTGAACAGGGACGGAAGAAATTGACTGTGGAATTGACCTTGGAGATCTGGCAGCCACAGTCACAGATTCGTTTTCCTTTGCAGCATCGGCAAACTTCAAAGTTAATAAATAGTCCGTTAGTTATGAAAATCCTCGGTCTTCGATGGGCCTCCTGGTAACTTCTCTCTGTACAGCTCCTGTTACTGTCGCAGGACAAGGGTGACACAGCGAGTCCACATCCCGTCCTCAAGAATTCCATTTAAAAATGGCCTCTGCGAGCTTTTCACACCAAAGCTGCTTTTTCCTGAATTCAATTTTTAAGAGCTTCTAATTTAACTCCAAATGCTACCAACCCAATTTGCCTTCAGATTTAGCACTAGATCTCCCACGTTCGTTAGTTGAACTAGTGAAAAAGATAAATAGAGCTAATGTAGGTGTCTGCGTTTTTGCAGTGTTCATCAAACCTGGCTTTGTTCAATTCTTCAAACTGCCCTCCTTCCTGCCCTCCCTCTGCCCTTGGGCCAGGCCCATCCTCCTCCTGTCTCTGCTCAGACTGACCTGTCCCCACATTGAATCAGGTCCACCTGTTACTCACCCCTCTGAATGTGTCCTTTCACATCATTGATTATTCACAATATTTGTTTCATCTTGGTCCCCTTGTTGGTAACCCGTCAGAGGACAGACACCGTATCTGTCTTATTCTCCAGTGTGTGCCCAGAGCTTGTCACGACGCCCGACACACAAATCAATTTGGTTAATGTTTGCATTCATGGAGAGACTTAGAAACAGCATTATAAAAGACAGTTGAGAGCCAGAGCCAGTTCTTGAGAAAACCTGCTTACATGCAGATGTACGCTAAAAGAGTCTTGTCGCCATGTGATTTACCCACATCGGGTACTATTTCCTGGATCTCAGCCCTTCTCTGCGGGTTCCCACACAGGCAGAAGTCCCTGCAGGCAAACAGCTCCTGGGGAGGGAGAGGGAAGTAAGAGCTCCCGGTGGTTGCGTTCTGGTCCTGTGGAGGACTCAGGGATGCCGGCTCCTCCCGCGCATCGGGGGCGCTGCCCTCCGGGAAGACGCGCGGACATGCTCTACGTCGAAGGTGGCCCCTTGAAGCGACAAAGCCCTCTGCAAATCGAAGAGCGGAAACATTAGTACATAAACCACCATGAAAAAGAAACCGAGATCGTCTCTGATTGACAATTCCACTCAGTACTGCCTCGAGGCTTCTCACGTACAAGACCGTGTGTGGGAAAGAGAGCTCGGATGGAGGTGGGGGTGGGGGTTCCCCGGACTGCAGACGTCGCTGGAGGTGCTGCTGTCTCAGCGATCCGAGTGCGCCATCTGGGAAACGGGCCGTGACTCATATATCCTTTTTCAGCCAGTAGCTTGATACTGTCATGGAACACAGTGATGAAAAACTCAAGGAACATAGTTAGGATGTTCGCTCAGGTGTTTTTCAAGTCTTGCCTAGTTATAGTACTATTAAAAACTGACAACTAAGAAGTTTTCGATGTCTCCTCATTCCTGAAAGCGCCTCACCCTGTCTTGGGGCTTTGTGGCAGGGAGACACCTGGCTATCCCTATTCCATTTCCCTCCCCCAGGGGAGGGCAGTGCAGAGGAGAACCCGAATCCACAACACAGGCCCAGCGTTGCCTCTCTCGAGGGTAGACCGTGAGCTGTGCTGGATTATAATAAGGATGCTCCAAGTTCCTCTTGTTTGATTTCTAGCTTACGTCTAACATAGCTAATCATTTTAATTCTGTGAAATGTTTCCTCTGAAAATGAAGACTTTGTGATACCACAACTTCCACACTAGAGGGCGTCAAAGGGCTACATCTGAGAGAAGGCAGAAGAGAAAAAAAAGACCAGGTCTTCGGATGGAGGGGCTTCGCATTGTAAATCATCGTAACTCTTTGTAAGTACAGCGGACCAGCAGCATGAGTTGTGTACACAAAGCCTTCTTGTGTGTGTCACTGACACAAGTGATATGTCCCCTGCCACCTAACATTTCAGTTACTGTAGTGGGTTCCATGGTGGCTTCCCAAAAAGATATTTTCATGTCCTAACTCTGGCGCCTGTAAATGTGGCCTATTTGGAAAAAGTTAAGGTTCTTGAGGTGCGATATTCTGGATTATCAGGGTAGGCGCTCAATCCAATGACAAGTGTCCTTATAAGAGAAAGGTGGGGGGAGATTTGACATGGACAGAAGAGAGTCCTTATGAAGACGAAGACAGAGATGGGAGAGATGCAGCCACAAGCAGACAAAGCTGGGGGAGGCAAGGGAGGGCTCTCCTCCAGAGCCCCTGGAGGGGGCGCAGCCCTGCTGACACCTCGATTGTGCACTTCGGGGCCCCAGACCTGTGAGAGAATAAATTCCTGCTTGTTTTAAGCCACCAAGTTTGCGGTCCTTTGTTACAACAGTCCTAGAAAGTGAATGTAGTCACCATATACCATGCATTCTCAGTGGCAGAAAATTGGTTCTTAGAAGGGAGGGGAGAAGTATAGGAAAAAGTCTTAGATATTACAGTGGTTTGCCACCCTCCAAAGGACCACACCACATAAACAGATATACAGTATATGTGTGCAATTAAAATTTTATTTATGGGCAACAGAGAGGGAAAGGATGATTACAAGGGGTGGGGGGGAATCTAAAAAAGGCTCCTTAGGGGAATGATAATGTTTTGAAAGTTGAGAATCATCATCTTACACCTATGCTGCATACATACATATGCTGCTTTCGATTTTTAAGATGAAATAAGGAAAAATAAAGATGTAACAAAAACAAAAAGAGAGAGGGAAAAAAAACCCTTGGATCTATGGACTTTTTTTTCCTCAAAGAAAGGCATTTTAGACTCTTCCCTATTTTCTAGCCCCACAAATACAAATACCATGTGTGTTGGGCACACACTATACTAATGAAAAATCAAGCTCACAGACCCTAAGGGACTCGCAGTCTGGAGAGGGGACAGACCAGGCCATTCTTTCAGCTCAGCAGGTAATGGGTGCTGAAGTTATGGCCAAGGTCGGGCACACAGGTGAAGCCTACAGCTCCTGGCTGGTGAAGGCAGATGATAGATAGGGGAGGTTGCCTGAAACAGGAGCTGGAGTGCGTAGGACAAGTTAGAGTCGGCGAGGATAAGGAGAGGTGGGGTTGGAGGCAGAGGGAATACCGCTTCCTCTGTTTTTGGTCGCAAGTCCTCCATCCTCTTCTGCTTTTATCGCACTGGTAGTTAAGATCTTCCCGTCACATCAGTAGCGGTCTCCATGCCTCCTCCCCTTTGATCTCTGCTGTACACCAGACGAGTCTTCCTTAAACAGTTTGCAGCAAACACGCATCTCCTCTGCTCCAGAACCCTCTGTGGCTCACCACTACAGGGCACAGCCCTCCCCAAGCTTGCCGCTCGGAATTCTAACAACCTGGCCCTTCCTTCTCTACCTCTCTCTCACCAAAACCTGCGTTTCGTCAGACAGTGTCACCCTAGATCCGCCTCAGAGTCCTTCTGTTAGTTCTTGGTGTCCCCAGGAGGGCTCAGATATGGTGGTAGACTCTCCTACTCACTAAATAATGTCTCCTTTCTTGTCCAGCGGTGAGTTCTTTCCCATGAAGATCCTGAGACAAGGCTGGATCCTCTCAAACACAGCGCTGGTTCTCAAACTGAACCCTCCACCCAGACCTCACCCCCTGCATCTCTATTTCTGGCCATTGAGGCAGACTGAAAGTGTTCCCTGAAGGTCATTTTTCCATCCTCAGAACTGGTTGTATTTATCATCTAGGCCTCTTATTTGGCATCATCAATGCCACCTCCTTGCAGCTCTCACGATGTGTTTTGTTTTTTAAGGCACCGAGGTAGTGGGAGACAGAGGCTGCTGATGGCAACCTGACGAGTCGTCGTCGCATCTACCTGGCTGTTGAGTGCAGTGACGTGAAGAACGAGGACCAGCTTCCACAGGTCCGCCCATGCGCCGCTTCCCAGACATCGCCTCACACCCTGCAGCCTCGCTCTCGCCACACCCATGAGAAGCCGAGAAGCAGAGAGAAGCAGGCGCTTGATGTGCGATGCTGACGGTGTGCAAGCGAGCTGACTCCAGCTGCAGACGACCCAGAAATTCCCCAGTGAGCCTCTCCAGTGTGCACTCGGCGTGGCTTTAGCGTGTACTTCTTTTCTGAGCGAGGTCGACCATCTTGCACGCACTAGAAGTCACTGCAGTTCTTCCTCTGTGAACTGTTCCCGTGTTTGCTCCCTTTCCTTGTTAGATCGTTGATCCTTACTGATTTCTCTGAACTTTTGTGCCTTTAGGAAATTAGCCCTTCACTGCAAAATGAACTGCAGTGTTTTCCCAGCTTGATGTTTGTTTGTTTGTTTGTTTTTGACTGTGCTCATGGTGTTTTGAATCATGCATACTTTTTTTTTTTTTTTGTCATGTAGTTAAATTTATCAGTCTTTTTCCTTTATGGTTTCTGGGACTGGAGTGATAATTAGAAAACTTTTTTTCCTTTTAAATGTACATTCTCAAAAAACAACGGAGGATGGCTTAAAAAATATGAAAACTGATTATGACGGGATCTGGATGCCCTAGGTAGGCTGATTGAGATATTTCCAATTAATATTCTTTAAATATTTGTTCAAATTCATTTACAGTGCAGAGCAGGAGAGGAAGGCAACGAAGGAGGGCAACTCGGCCTCTCTCTGCTGTTCTGAGCAGTTCAGCTCTTGTCCTGAACAGACACATCGCATGCAGGAAACAAATGCTCTGTCTGAACAGGTCCCACCCCTCTGGAAGGGGCTGACAGCCAGCCAGGGCTCCTGGGTCCTGCCCCTTCCCCCAGACGCAGCTGAAGCAGCCCTTCCAGTAGCAGGGTGTACTCCCCCTGGGAGGAATTCTTGTAAATGCACTTTCCTTCATCTGGTTGTATTTCAAGGGTGGTTTTAGCATTTTGGGGACATGTTCTGCCCCCTCGCGCTTGGGGGTGGGGGGGTTGGGAGATGGGGGGGTGGGGAGGATTCACCCAGTTGGCCAGCCCTTCAGCCCAGCTCTGCTCCTGATGAACAACAAGGACAGAATCTGCCCTTCTCAAGTCAGACGCAGGAAGTGGGGTCAGCCCCAGGGCTGGCGATCAGTCTGGAGGAGGGAAAGGAGTCTGGTGGACAGAGAAAGGAAGCAGCTGGGCCTTGGGAGGGAAATGGCTTCCTGGCTCCGCATGAGCCCCGCCCAGAGCAGGGTCCCAGAGGGACAAGGAGCTGAGCCTGAGCCCCTGCCCTCAGGGGACAAGATGCTGCTGCGTGTTAACCAGCCCTGAACTAGAGTGGGATGCTGACCTAAAATTCTGAGATATTCAATGAGTACATCGTGGTGATCTGATGTATGTGTACATTATGAAAGGATTTCTCCTGTCTAGTTAGTCATTCATCACCCCACAAATTTATCTTTTATTATTATTATTATTATTATTATTATTTTTGGTGAGAACATTATGTTCTACTCTCCTCAAAAATTCATTACCCTTTCAAGCCTCTTTTCCTCAATTGTAATTACACACAAGGAAGGTTGAGAGTTATTCTAAACCATTACCAGTGCAAAATGAATAAATGAAGGGGGGCAGGCACGGGAGAACAGACTTCTACTGAGTGACAGCATTTGTGAGGATTTTTAAAAATCCAGATACTCTAAATATTCAAGACAAAAACCATTAATATTTCAGATGTTTCTGAATAATTCAAGAAAGAGGCAAGATTATCACTGGAAAGCTATGCTTCCCTCATTCATCGCTCTGTCCCATCGCACTGGGACGCTTGCGGGGTCCCTGTCCTCCTGGTAAGGTGCCCCCAACCTAGATGCTGGCAGTCTCAAGCCTACAAACCGCAGGGAAATGTCAGACCGTCACCCTCTTCCTCCTGCCACCAGCATCCCAACTTTGCTCCACTGTGTAATGCACACAGTTCCAAGGATGTGTCGTGCCAGGTCTAAGCCAGACATTGCAATCCCGTGTCCTTTATGACAGTGAGCTGAGGCAGTGTTTATGTTTCTCCACTTTTTTTCATTGTTAGTATCTTAAGGAATCATTTTAGGTATTTTCCCCCCTAATTGACCCTGATACCCTCATAAAATTTTAATACCACAGATATAATGAATACCTGTTTTATACTATGTGTATATCTGTATAAATAAAGGAGAAATATTTCTTCGCCCCTGCCAAGAACCTATTTTTAACTTTTTTGAGGGCTACATGGTCCTCGTTGAGCATACCTGATGTAAGGGATTGCAACCCTGTTGATAGTTGTAGAAGACTGGAAATCATTTAAACGATTCCAGTCTTCTACAATTATCAACAGGGTTGCAATCCCTTACATGGTAAAGACTGGTTGAATAAATTATTTTACACCCAGGGAATATGATACTATGTAACCACACACACACACAATGAGGAGTCCCTCTATGTACTGATATGATGAGATCTCCAAAATACATTAAGCAGAAAAATGCAAGGACTAAAACGATGTTTACAAAGTGGTGCCATTCTTGTAAAAATGAAGAGGAAGAATAAATAGATATATGTATTTGTATGTATCTAAATTATCAGGAAAAAGATATATGTGGCACTTGTGACATTTGTGTACTTAGAAGGAAGAAACCTGTGTTACAATAGGACAGAGATTAGACATATGTTTTTGAATGAACGATGTGATTGAGTCGTCTATTTAAACATTGAATTAAAAGTAAAAAATCTGAATGTAAAGTTAGCATTTATGCTTTTTGGTGTATCTTCTTAAAATATGAATGCTAGCAAAATTAGTAGTGTTTATGTCACCAGCTGAAGAATTCTCTCAGGTTAGATTTAAGGACCTGATGAAATAAGTAGCTATTAACGCCATTTTCCATTTCTACAGCATTGGAGTACGGGTTACCACCGAGGGGCTTTTCCATAACATCTCCACAACTAGAAGAGTTAAAACTGTGTGAAGCTTGAAAATAGGACTGCCTGAATCCCCGTTTTCATCTCTCTTCATCTCCCTGTATAGCCATATGTTGTTTATTCACACTGTGGTTTATACAAGTTTTCACACCTGCCACAGTAACTTCTGTCCTTGGGCAAAGTATTTGCTCAACTTGGTGAATATTCTAAGGCCAAAATTCTGCCCCCCCCCCCACATTCCTATCGTCAGTGACTCATTTTCTAGGCATGGAGAATCATAAGCCATTGAGGAGCAATTTACTCATTCGATTTGCTGGATCCTTCCCCTTTCTATCATTAAGGTTGCCACCTAGTTGGAGGAAGCCTCAGTTAAGATCTTATCTAAATTTAGTCATCAGGTTGTCGTTAGCAAGTGTCGAGTGCTGACCATCGACTCATGGACTCAGCTCTGGTTTCACTCTGGATAGAACCTATAGCTTCATCCAAAAGCCACTGCCAGGGCATTCTGGTGATGGTTAACTTGTATAGAAGCGTGAATGACAACAGAAAAAAAACCCACAGAGGGTCACTGACGTTTTTTCATAGGGTGTGGAAGCGTTGTGAATATGGGAGCATGTGCACAGCTGTTAACAGTCAAAAATGGTGACATCAATGTGTTGGTATTGGGTCTCTCTTGGGTGATAGAGAACCATGTCTACCAAGTCAGCCTGCTGCAGTCATGGTTAAGGGCAGAAGTGGGTATGACATGAGGCTCCAGCGCCAGGAGGCTGAACTTCTAGTTTTCCAGCTGGCACAAGGCATCAGTTTGAAGCCACTTCCCTTCTTCACAAAGGGCCTCTCCATTTCCTCACCCAACATCTCTTGCTGGTGCCCCACACCCTTAGAGATCACCAAATTTTTAAGACGGATTTTTGTCAAAGTAGTTGTTGTTTATCACTTTGTCCTCTAGGGGATAAAAGAGCTAGTGTTACATTTAGCAATTGGAAGTCTTCCATTTTTTTGATGCTTATGAGAACTTGTTCGAATTTCCAAATTGAAGCAAAATTAAATTAAAAGGTAACACATTATATTTTAGATTTGTTATGTTGAAAATGCTAAATGCATTTGTGGACATTTCTAGTTCTAATAAAAAAGGAATTTATCAATCGGATGTGGGTTTCAGAGTTACACAAAGAAACGCTGAAGAAGCAGACAGCTCCAATGCTCTAGCTAACTGAAACTGTTAGCCCAGCTGCTGGAGAGAAACAGCACTCTCTGTCTGTCACTCTAGGAAGACTCAAATCTCTAGGCCCACCCCTTAGGCAGGGGAGGGCAGGACACTTGATTAACAGCCTCATTAAACCTGTGTGAGTGGGAAAGAAAGAGAAAAGGATTCTGAATAGGCAAAGTCAATAGATTCCATTACAAGCACTGTATTTATTTTTGTGCCCTTAAACCACTGTTCCACCCCCCACCCCAGGCAATCAACACTACTCATTCAAGTGGTCAGAATGCTCCCAGCCTTAAAGGGGTTCAAGTCTTCCTCCCTTGAGGAGCTGACAACCTAGCTAGAGAACAGACACACTAACACACCACTAGTAAACTTAGAAACTAAGATATAACCAAGTACAATTATCCATACCTCATGTCATACCCACAACTGCACCCCCATGTTCATATTAACATTATCTACAATAGCCAAGACATAGGAACATCCTAAATGCCCCTGATGGAAGAATGCATAAAGAAAATGTGATATGTATGTATGTATACACACACACACATACACACACACACACACACACACACACACACACACATATATAATGGAATATTATTCAGTCATAAAAAAGAATAAAATCTTGCCATTTGCTACATTGGATGGACCTTGAGGACATTATGCTAAGTGAATTAAGTCAGGCAGAGAAAGACAAATACTGTATGATCTTACTTATATGTGGAATCTGAAATAAACAAATTAAAACAAACAACAACAAAAAAACAAATTCATAGATACTGGGAACAAATTGGTGGTTGTACTAGGGGAGGGGTGTGTGTGGTGGGGTGGAATGTGAAATGGGTGAAGGGGATCAAAAGATACAAGTTTCTAGTTATAGAATAAGTAAACCATGGGGATAGATACATAGCATGGTGACTTTAGGTAGTAATACTATATTATCTATTTGAAAGTTGCTAACAAAATAAATCTTAAAAGTTATCACAAGAAGAGAAATGATTTTATAGTTATGTATGCTGACAGATGTTAAATAGACATATTGTGGTGATCATTTTGCAACATATACAAATATCAAATTATTATGCTGTACAACTGAAACTAATATAATGTTATGTGTCAATTATATCTCAATATTTTAGAAAAAGGTATCTGAAACAGAACCTGCCACTAGGATCTGTGTGCGGCTGTTTCTCTGATAGTGTAAGACGGGAGAATCTACTAAAGCAATTCCAAACTTTTCAAAGTATGAAGAATCCGTCGTTTTTTTTTTTTTTTTTTTTAATTTCAAGAACCTCTATGAAACAGTCGTTATAATTTTATATACTCTGTTAATGGACTAGAAAGGTCCGCAAATGCATTTACCAGCGGCATGCAAAAACTACAGATTCCACCAGGGGGCAGTAGCACACATGTTTTTACAAGGAGTCTCAGGAATGTCAACAATTTAGATCAATTGCCTTTGTGGCTTCTAATAATTCACTTATTTTGTTAACAGCTCTCCCTGAACCACTATATAAGGATGGACTTTGAATAACTGTCTTATAGAGGGATATCTGTGGGATCAAATAAAAGCATAGGTCCTGGAGTCTAAAGACATAATTCCAGTTCTGCCTCTGTTTTTGTGGGCTGTGTGATCTTGGCAAATTATCAACCTCAAGTTGAAATAACAGGCATCATAATAATCCATATCCTGCTTTCCTCTTAGATTCATTCTGAAGAGAAAATGTCTTTAACTTACATTATCATTCAGTTTCATTGTCCGCAAACATTTCTTCTTCGTGAGCAGTTACGAAATGTTAGATGCTTCTTCAGGGACAAGTAGATTGTAGCTGCTCCACAGCTGTTTGTCCCTTGTCCCCTCTAAAATAAAATAAAAGGCCTAGATTTGTGCTATCCAAAACAATATCATTTGGCCCTTGTGATGATCGAATACTTAAAATGTGGCTAGTCCAAGTGAGGTGTGCTGTAAAGTATAAAATTCACATCCGTTTTCAAAGACTTGACGTGAAAAAGAAATGAAAAATATTTTGTTCATAATTTTTATTTGATTCTACGTTGACATGATATTTTTGAACTATCAGGTTAAAGAAAATGAATGTGGCTGCTGAAATGTTTAAATGATGTCTGCGACGTACATTATATTTCCCTTGAACAGTTCTGGTCTTGACTACATAGATGTTCAGTATTCATCCTGCCAGGAGGTTCCATGATTCAAACGTGAACACTTGTATTGGGAAAAGAAGTTCCAGGTAAACCTGGCTCTTAGCTCTTCCACTCCTTGAAAACTAAGCTATGAAAACACACACATGGGTACCTGTACAGTATGCGTATGTTTGTAGTATTGTTTATAGCATGAAGAAAGAAGCTAGAAATACCCTAAATATTCAACAGTTGGGGATTGACTAACAAACTATGGTATAGCCTTATATCAGACAAGTGCAACTATTAAAAAGGCAAGACAGTTTCCATAAGAACCACCTGAGATGAATACTTAAAAGGAATATAATGTTACAAGTTAATTATATCTCAGTACAAAACATTTAAAAATTAAAACAAAAAAAGCCACCTGAAACAGTTATTAAAAACAAATTCGTAAAAGCTTCCCATGCCTCTCTCTGAGGAATCCTGATTTGGCAGGTCTGGGGTGAATATTTATATTTAAAAAGTGCCTCCAAGAGATTCTGATTTCCAGACAAGTTTGAGACACACTAAAATAATTTATAAGTATATATAACTAGGACATGGAAAAGATATCCGAGATAGTGTTCAAAGTAATACTGCTTGATCATTTTTGTTTATAAAATAGTATTACGTGTGTGTGTAATAAATACACATATTTATGTTTAGAAAAATATTTGGAAGAATATGAGCCTGACTGCTACCTGTGGTTGCCTCTGGGTAGTGTGAGGGGTGGAAGAGAGGCCTTTCCCTTCTTCCTTATGCACTTCAATGTTTGTTTATACAACGTTTAAAGGGAGGAGGAGGAGAACTCCTTGTAATTTCATCAGTTCTCAAGTATTGGGAGGGAGGTGAGGAATGAGGCTGTCAGCTGCTCTCACACAGAGGTCCCCAATGTGGCCAGGTCCTTCTTAGAAGCCCCGCCCTGATGAGGCCGGGCCTCGCAGCTTCTCCTGTGCCCAGCTCTCCTCTCTCCCCCCACTGCCCCAGACACAGGGGGGCGCCTGAAGCCGACTTGACTAAATAACCCAGGAGAGGGCTTCCCATGTCACAGCTTGGCCCACAGCAGAGGCGGAGCGGTGAGGTCACCCAGCACAGCTGCGAACTATTTCAAGGAAACAGGTGGTGGCTCTGGCCTCTTCCTAGGCTGGGAGTTTGCTGAGAGAAGAAACCTCTTCAAGGGTGACCTCAAAGCCCAGCCATGGATGTCTCCGTGGTTGGGAAAGGGAAGCCCAGGGTGACCCGGTGTCCTCAGGAGCCCGCAGATATTGCCTCCCTCCAGAAGGGTGGTCTCAGCCCTCATGGCACACTGAGTCACCAGGATGCATTAGCACAGTTCTGTGCAGTGGGGTGGAGCTACAAAATCAGGGTCTCTAGATGGGGCCTACGTGTCAGCATTCTGAAAACTTCCAGGGGCTTCCAATGTGTGGCCAAGGTCAAGACCACTGATCTCGCCTTTGCCACTGAAGTCTCCAGAGCTGCAGCATGCCCTGGAAGTCTGTTGGAAATGCAGCCTCAGACGCCGCCCTGGGCCGAGGGAATCGGAATCTGCATTTTCACAAGCCATGCAATTTAGGGTTTGGAAGCTCTGCTGTACCAGAGGGTAGGAGATAACATATGGGCTTTAGGGGCTTGCAAAAGGGGCGGAATGCTAGCAAAGCCCCTGACTCCTGTGTGATCCCAAGAGGTCCCTTAGCCTCTTGGAGCCTCATTCTCCTCACTGGTGTGTAATGCAAATAATACACGCTCTTCTTGGATTGTTGCGATTAAGCTTGCCAATGCCTGTAAAGGGCCTGGTGCTTAGCACTCAGTAAATATGAGCTCCCAGTTTGTTAGAATCGGACTGTTTTTAATCCTGAAACACAACCTGCTCAGTTGGCCAGCCTGGTATGAGCATGTGCAGGCCATGCTTCTTGTCCAGCTCATCCCCCATCCTGCCAGCATTGAATGTCTTTTCCCTCCAGGGGTTCAGACACGGGGACCAGAAAGTCCTGGCTCAATCCAGATGGTCTCCAATTCCAGAGTTGTTTTTCCTGTTGAAATCATATGATTGCTCCATCGTTAGGAAAAGAAAAACAATAAAAGGGAGTAGGTTCTTGTAATCGCCATGGAAGCTGCAAACGCGGAGCGTTTCTGTGCCAGCTGGAGACGAGAAGGGTTTGGGGAAGGGGTTTGCCAAATCCCCGCCTGCCTGGGTGTCTTGATTGCAGATTAATCTCAGGCTGAGAGTCTGAGAAGCTGTGTGAAGGCCTCTGTGATGACCTGGGGAATGGTACGCTGATGATGACAAGCAGGAGACCACTTTAAGCAATACTTAAAGGACCACATAACTTCATTCAACAATGGTATTGCTTCTTTAAGGCCCAATTTATTTCCTTAACAGACATTAATTGATCGTTTTCTAAGTGTCAGGTATTGCAGCGTTTTCTCATTTCATTGTCAAAATTAGCTCTCGAGGCTGGCGTTACTCTCATTTTGCAGGCGAGAAAAATAGGCTCAGAGATGTTTGATTCAGAGGACAGTCGTCGAATGACAGACTTGAGATTCAGACAGGGGCCGTCCTGGGTCCACAGTCCACTCTGCTTTATCACCATAGCTTCTCCCCAACCCAGGAGGACACGGACACGGGGGTTGGAGATGGTTCCAGGTAAAGACTGGATTGTTATTCTTTGTATTTTTCCCTTCTCGTGGTAAGAGGCATCATCTCTCCAAGTCCTCCACCAATCCCTCATCCTCTGAGAGGGAGGACGTAAGTTCTGTATTTGTCTGCAAACTTCCAGAGTTTAAAAGCATCCCGCTCACTCTCTTTCACCTTTCCATTGAAGAAACCTTTATTGAGGATGTCAGGAAATACACAGATGAGTACAAAGGAGAGCAGAGGATTCCTGTTTGAGGGATGGAAGCTTGAGAGAAGGAACCTTGGAGAATATGCGGTGGTTCTCTGGGTTAAAAAGGAGGAATTTCAGGTAAAGGGAACATCACAGGTAAGAGCACAAAGATGTATATATCTTCACGTCCATTCTCCCCCAGCCCCAAACTCTAAAATGCAGGCCCCTTGAAATAAAAGCCAATTGAGATTTTTTAGAACAAATTTTGTTTTAAATTTTAAATGAATTCAGAATAATATCATTAATAATATCTAACGAGTCCTAGCACGATGTGCCGGGTACTGTCCTACACACTTAATGGATGTTAATTCATTTACTGTTCTCAAGAACTCATTTTAGAGGTGAAGAAGCTGAGGCCCAGTGAGGCTGCGTAACTTGCCAAGGGTCTGACAACAATTAAGTTACTGGGCCAGGTTTCAAACACAGACCGCCTGACTCCCATGTCTGTGCTGTTACCTATCTGCTGCGCGGTCTCTCAAATGCCAGGTTCTTGGAAATATTTTTATCGCTCATTTCTAGTGCATATCAGGGCTGAGACCCCCGGTACTTGTAACTCTGCTACAAATATCTGTTTAATAAAATAATAGTAATAATAATAATAACAACAACAATAATAGAGAATATTTATCCAGTACCTGTTACATGCCAGGCACAATGCTAAGTTCTTCATAGGCATATCCTCATTCAGTGCTTCCCAGAACCTCTGACATAGATGTATTATTGTCCCCACTTTCTAAATACAGAACTGGGGCTCAGAAACCAACACAGGATCACACAGCTAGGAGATGGTAGAGCTGAGTGTCAACCCCAGGTCATCTGAAATCAGAGTTTTCCTTCCCAACAATACTCCCACGGTGCCTCTTTATCTTGAGAGGTCATTTCACCTTCCTCCTTTTTAGTTATCTTATCTGTAAAACAAGACAAGTAAAAACAACCAGTTTCTGTGTATAATTGTATAGATTACAAAGGATTCTCAGGTACATAATTTCATCTGAATCTCACAGTAACCTGGTCAAGGTAGAACGACGCATCTTCCAACCAGATCTGCCCTTGAACTCTTAAGGTTCTCATCACTGCATTCCTAGAATGCGATCCCTTTCGATGTTGGCTACACTCACATCTGCCACACACCACCGCCAGTGAGGAGGACAGGAGAGATGAGAAGAGTGGGCTCACTCACACCAGAAATGTCCATCCCTCATCTACACAGCTAACTGACCAGGGAAAGTATGATGACACTACATTGCGCAGAAAAAAGACAGGACAGGTGTCAACCAGAAGAGCCTGTCGGCATTGGGGAGCAATGGCCTGAAAGCCCTGGCAGGGAGCAGGCGTGACCGCCCCACGGTGGGATGGAGTAACTGCCTCGAGTGCCCGCACAGAGTGAAGAACTTCTCGTGTGCGTTCAGATTGCTCTGTGCTCTCAGCGAACCTTCCTATACGTCTAAACCAAACTCTGTAGAACAATTTCTTTGTGTGCCTCCTCATTAGGCGCTAATCGACTCAGTGACTCTGTCTTTCTTTTAATCCACAGCCCCTAAAACTGTTCTGGCACAAAATATTCGTTCTATAACAAATGACTCTTGCCATGGGGATATCACATTACAGAAGAACACTTAGAAAGTCATTACCTTCTACTAATTTCAAGTTCAATGCAAGTTCATGGAAAGGAAACATCAACGTGAACCGGAAGGTGTATTGAAGGAGTTAAGGACATTATGAAGCTTGAGTTGGAAACAGGAAATCTAAATTAAGATTCTTCGACACCACTTCAGCATCTTAATAGCAAGATTTCCCACTTGGAGGCATATGTGCATGAGTGACAGGGGGACATTGGAGGGAAGAAGGGAAGGAGCCAGGTCCGGGGAAGGGACTTCTCTTGCCCTTTCTTCTCAGCCTTATCAAGACCAACCCTTTGGAATCTGGCTGACATTGTCTACAATTCTTTCTCTTCCCAGAGTTCCATAAAGTGCTCGATTCATAAATATTTGTGGAATGGAAGCACCTTGCCATAAAGACAAAACAAAACACTGTATTATTGACCGAAGTTCATTAAGAGTTCGTAGAAGGATGAAGCCTGGGAAGAGTGAGATCTTAGTGAAGGATTTCTAGTGGAGTCAGGGTTGGACTGGGATGTGGGGCATAAAGACAGGCTCTCCCATTCTCATGCCCTCTAGTATTTTTTCAAGCTTGCAGTTAGGATGGCTCTAATCTTTTAAACCAGCAAAAGCTACCCTGCCAGTATAGTAGCCACTGGCCACATGTGCCTATTTAAATTTAAATACAATTTAAAATTCAGTTTTTCAGTGGCACTAACCACATCTCAAGTGTCTGATAGCCCTGTCTGATGAGTGGCTTCCGTATTAAATAAAGATAAAGGACATTTCCATCATCAAAGATTATTCAGTTGGACAATGCAAATCTAAGGAGTAAGTCCACTCTGGGCTGCTGAAGATGGGAGCATGATGGGGTCAAGCCAATTTTTAATGTTTTTTTTTTTATAGGTTTTTCTGTTTCTCCACACTTTTACACTTTTAGCATTTGACTAACATCCTTCAGTGACACAGTTTTCACATTCTCAGAATACATGCTGTGTACATTTTTCAAAAAACAATTCAGTGTTTTTTAGTATATTCACGAAGTTGTGCAACAATAACCACGATCTAATTTCAGAACATTTTCATCACCCCGAAAGGAAACCCCAGATCCATTAAGCAGTCAGTGCCCATTCCCCCTCACCTGTCCCCTGGCACCCACCCGTCTGCTGTCTGTCTCTGTGCACTTAACCATTCTGGCTATTTCATCTAGATGGAATCATACCAGATGTGGCCTGTTGCATCTGGCTTCTTTCACTTAGCATGCTTCTAAGATTTATCCATGTGATCGTATGTGTCACTGTTCATTCCTTTTTATTGTTGAATGGGATTCCATTTTATGGATATACCACTCTTTGTTTATCCATTCATCAGTGGATGAAACTTTGGGTCCTTTGCATTTTTCAGCTATTATAAATAACGTTGCTATAAATATTTGTGTAGAGGTTTTTGTGTAGGTATATGTTTTTAACTCTATCGAACATATACTTAGGAGCAGAATTACCGGGTCATATGGTATCTCTATGTTTAACTGAGGACTGCCAAACTGTTTTCCACATCAGCTGCACAATTTCATCTCGTGTGCATTTGAGAGTTTATTCTTCCCTTTACCTGACAGAGTCTGACATACAGAAACTATCGACTTACTGTTGGGTTGGATGGATGATCATTTTAAACTACACCAATGCCCATCCAGCCTGGAACTGTAAGCTGCCCTGTGGACCAGGATGGAGGTTTGGCTCCAGGCCCCCCAATGCCACCCTATTAGCCTGTTAGGGAGTTTAAGTCAATCAGTTCAAGTTTAACTGAGTACCTACTATGTTTTTCGATTTTGTTTTTCAAGAAATATTTAATAAGGTAGATAACATGCTTTCTAACATGTATTTTTACCACTGAAGCTAAAGCAACATCCTGTTCACTGGGTGAGAATGGCCTGCTTTTGTGTATACACTGAGTGTAGTTAAAAAATACTGTAATTACAATTTCAGACTTTGGAATTTGACTAGGTGTCAGTGTTCCCTCCTTTTTTTTCACATGAGAAAAGAAAATTCCTTTGAAAATCATTTGAAGCTCAGATAAAAATCCTATAGCTACATTCTTAGGATCACTCTGTAGAGTCTTCACAATTCAGATGATACAAGAGAAGCTTCAATTCAGCCTTTCAGAGAAGACGTTACAGCTCACACGGCCTCACCAACCAGGAGGATGTTGATGGCAATCACAGTACAGGAGTGAAGCTGTTTCTTCACACAGCAGTTATTCCATCTGCCTACCAGTGTCGCTACCATTGCCTCACCTGCGATCGGGTTCACACTCACAATTTGATCTGAGTTTGAATGTTCTTCTTGAACTGTAACTAGTGTTTCCCGAAGGTCAAAACCAGTATCCTGAGCAAGAACCTTGTGAATAACGAGCAGTGCGTCAGCAAATGCTTGAACTCCAAGTTGAGCCCTGCCTTTTTCACTGGGCTTATGTTTATCAGGGCTTCTGCCATTGCTACTTACACTGCACCAGTACCTGGAACTATACAGCCATCATCAACAGTATTTGTAGTAGTCCTCAGGCCATCTCTTATTGCATCTTGGATTTGAGTGAATGTGTGCTTATTTGGTCCTTTGACCAATAACGTGACAGAGCAAGGATTGTTACATTTGTCCATAAAGGTGAACTTATTTTCTCCCAATGTATACTCATTGACAAATCCCCAACCATCAGGATTTAGGTCATCAAAAGAATTTAGAGCTACTCCACCATAAGCAAGAGTCAGCCTTTCCATATTTCTCCTTTTAGCTCCACACAGCAAGAGCATCTAAGGAAAATGGGTCAATTACTTTTTGATTAACAACAACAAATTCTTTATCTGAGTCATGACAGACTTTCTTTTTCAGTTCTATTTTTTAAACTTTATCTTCAATGAATTTTCTTTCAGCTTTTACTAGTCTCTTTCTCTCTTCTGTACTCTCGTAAAAAAAAAAAAAAAAAGCCAGAATGTACTTCTGTTTTTTCACATTCCAATGACACATTGCACATGAAAATGTATACATCTTCTTCTACTGTTTTTTTTTCATATCCGGATGCCATGCCCACGGTCCAAAACGAGACCTCTGATTAAGTTTGTGTGTGCTGGTTTCAGATTTATGTTTCATCTCCATGATCTCAACCACAAAGAGGTCAATAGATTCATCTTGTTTGTTAATGGCCGAGATGGAGTCGGCTACAGCCTCTGTTGATAAGATATCAGCAAGTTCAGCAGGAACTTTAGCAAGTAGAGATACTCTGGCCACGTCGATGACTATTTCCCTGCTCATCTCTTTGCTTATTTTGATATGTTCCAAAAACTGAAGTGCCTTTTTTCTATTTTTGCAGCTTCAAATCGTTCTGTTTTTATTCTGGGATGAAGACCTTCAGGCACATAAAGATCAATTTGCTGCAGCAGTTCTCCAATGACCAGGACATTGGAGGTGGTCCCATCGCCAGTTATGTCATCCTGTGCTATGGCTACTCTTGCTGTTAAGGAGGACTTTGGGTGTTGAATTTGCATCTCCTGAAGCAGCACATTGACATCTTTAGTAAGCTTGATGTCTCTGGAACCAGAAACAATCATCCTCCTGGTGCCCTTGGGCCCCATGTTGGTCCTTAGCACATCCTACAGCCCTCCCACCCCTGGCCCTGCTGATGCTGACCACCAATGCTGCTTGAGCTCAGGCCACCTCGGCCTTGGGGGTCATGGTCTTCATGGCTGCCTTAGCTAACTCAGCAGAGGAAAAAGAGACCTGGCATGAAGAATGCCCAAAGCTGGTTCAGTGTGGCCCAGAGGCACTACCCAGGTCTTCCGGAAAAGTCTGACATGCCCTGCCCACCCCATGAGTACCTACTGTTTCACTTACTAGGCCAGACATGGGGGAGATTTAGTTGGATGGGAAGCCATGTAAACTGATCATTAGAATGCTTTTGCTTAGTGCTGTGATGAGGATCATCACAGGCAAGAGGATCACAACCTTTGCCTGGGAGAGTTAGTGTAGGCCTCACGAAGGAAGGGATATTTTAGTTGAGTCTTGAGTGCTAAGTAGGAGCTGGCAGAGGAGAAATGTGAACCAGGAGGCAGAATGAAGCACAGCTTTGCTAGATGGAATAGACAGATGCATTAACAGTTCTTGCCCACAAGAAGATTCCAGAGTGGATGACATGGGATCCACATTCTTCTTTCACTTCTCATCCTTCCAGAGGGCTGAATTTAATGTAATGTAATGAGGGTTGATCAATTTAAGAAATCATCTGGGGTGAGCCTGGTTCTCTGGCTGAAATAGCCTTTCTTCTTTGGAGTGATAGTGTGACTAATCCTAATGGAACTTCTGCATTGGCAAAAGCCACAGCTATGGAATGTGAGCAACTGGCATGATGGGCTGACATCTCCATGTGCTTCTGATGCTTGGAGAGCAATGCTGGTGAAAGAGCCATCTTCACACAGTCTGTGTGCTCTTGTGTTCCCCCAGGTGAGGCTCCACCCATGCCCAGTTCATCTTTTCAATATAAAGTGAATTGATTGTTTGCCCATTGATCTAAACTGGGGAAACTGAGCTGATTTCTTTCTAGGATCTTGGGCTCCTCAAAGTAAAAAACTTTAAGCTCACTCTAGGGCCAGAGTGGCTGTTAAGAGTGGGTCAACATGGATTTCATTAGGGTCTTTACGTCTCTACCAAGCTAAATTTCTCACTGAAGTGTTCTGTCTACATAGAAGAATAGAATTAAAGGGAGAAATACCTGTAGGAAAATAGTTACATACTTGCTCTGAAGACATTAGTGCAACCAAAGTCAAAGGTTCTAAAATATAAACTGTGCTATTTATTCTTAATTGTCTATCTGGGTATTTAGAGGGGTGTCCTTTTATGAGTGGTGGAACAAAGTTATGGTGGCATTCTGCTTTTTGGTGGTTGTTTTCATTTTTTAAAAGGTTCAGTGCAGGTGGGAGAAAATGTTGGGAGGACTAAAGACGGTGGAAGAAGAAATGGAAGATGAAAACAATTTTAATTCCCCACAGTCACTCTCCATCCTAAATTGTGTCTCTTTACTGCAGTACGGAGTGACTGTGTCTTCCTGATGAAAACCTCTGCATACTCAGAACTAATGCCACTTTTCCATGTGTTTCACAGGACATATGGACATCTTTATGAAAGCTGTTTCCTGTGTTTCTGAATTAACATGTGTAAAGCACTGGGGAAAACGCCCAGCAAATAATATGTGCGAGGGAAACGTTAGGGTTATATTGTTGTTATTATTATGTTATTATTACTCATCTCCTTAGCTAAGTTCATTGTAAATGAAAATCTCACTATCTTTCTCATTCTTAAAAATGTGTGAACGTGACCAGGACCTTGGACTAGACGCTTCCCTTGCGTGAGCTTAGATTGCACCACATAGAGATTGTTTGTCAAGTCCAATATTAATCCACAAACCCAATTTAGCGCCCACTGTTTACAAGCCACTGCCCTGCGTCCTACGCCCTCTTTATAGTGAAAGTATCAAAATGAACAGGTAGTCAAAATCCTTCGTAGGAGTGAGGCTGGAGAAGCAACGATACCCACCAACGAGCTGTGGCATGGGATTTGGGAGAGACTCCGAGGCGATCCCCACTCCCCGCCACCCCCATGCTACTCGCAGCTACGCTTTGCACTCCTCCCTGTGCCTGGTCGGCCGGCCGTATTCGGGGCAGAGGGGCAGGATCCGGGTTCAGCGTCTGGATCGAGGGCCCGGGGTGCAGCTGGGCTGCGAGGCTGCGGCGCCAGCGGCGCCGGGAGTAGGTCCAGGCGGCACCCGGAGCCTCCCCCGCCCTGGCTCTCGGCTGACCAATCAGGGCGCGGCTCGGGCGCGCGCCGCGGCCAATCAGGAGCGGCGGGAGCGGCGTCCGGAGCCGGCGGGCGGCGAGCGAGCCCGGAGTCGGGATCCCGCCGCGGCGCTGCGCCCCGGGAGGGAGCGCCTTGAGTGCAGTGAGGCCAGGCTAGGGGGGCACCCCCGGCCAGCCCCGCCGGCTCTGCCGCGGCGACCTCCGGGCCGACGCTCGGGACCCTGCGGGCGGCGTCACAGGTAACCGCGCCGCTCAGAGGGAGGGCGAGCGTGCAGGCGAGAGAGGGACCTCAGGTGGGGCGGGCGGGGGGCGGGCCGGCCGCGAGGTCCTAGCGCCGCGGGGCTGCCCGAGCCCCTGGGGCCCCTGCTTGGGCCGTAGTCCGGGGAAGGGGCGACGTGTCCGCACGCCGCGGGCGTCCGGGAGTGGGAGGACGGGAGGTCAGTCCGTCTAAGGCGTGCGGGGACATAGGGGGGAAAACACCTGAGACCCCGCACCCATACTCAGATACTATTTGCCAACGCATGTCTTTCCCAAGGTCTGGGTCCCCGGGACATCTCCCTTGGCCTGAGTGGGAAGGCGACAACAAGTGTCCCTGGGGACGGTGCCATCTCCCTCCCCCCCCCCCCACCGCGTCTGAAATCTGGGTCTTGGCGTTCCTCCCCACCTTGGGGGTGTCCAGAGACAGGACCCCAGCCAGGCCTCGGGCGCGCTGCCCGCTGGACAGCGCCCAGAAGCGTTCTGGACCCGGCGGACTCCGGGTTTGGATGGAGTTTTCTCAGCGCGTTGCCAAGCAATTTGCCGGACACCGCCTCTCTCTGGGATAAAGAGTTGAAGATGAGCGAGTGAGAGAGTGAGCGTGTGTACAGTGTGTGTGCGGCAGCCCTGAGGGCTGAGTGAATCATTAACTGTGGTCTTGGGCAGCTACTGGCCCCTGCCTGTTCCTCCATTCTTCTTAGGCAGTCTCTTATGCTCCCTGTGCCTCACTGTCCTACTCTGTAAGGTGGTGACGATGATTGCATCCGTTTTCCAAAACCCGCGTTGTTTTGAGGATTAAATAAGGCAATGCCTGAAAAACGCCTAGCACAGCGCTCAGTACTCAATACTATACGGAGAGGATGGTCTTCTAAAGGGTAAATCAGACATGTCCTTACTGGCCCAGCGACCAGAGCTCTGAAGAGCTTTCTACACTTGAAGGGGAAAGATGCTATTAATGTTACCGATGGTATCGTTTAAAGGTAATGTATCCCCGGAGGGGGTAAAAAGGTGCTCCATCGGAATGGTGAGAGAGAGAAATGTTGAATTCTTGTCTTTCCTTAGTATGGCTGACTTGGTGGTGTTGGGGTGGGGGGTGGGGATTTTGAAGTTTCTAGTACTTTCTACCCCTTCCTTAAACAAATAAAGTTTAAAAAGAGAGAAGGAGGGAGGGAGGGAGGAAAAGAGAGAGACAGACAGAGACAGAGACAGAGAGAGAGACAGAGACAGAGAGAGACAGAGACAGAGACACAGAGAGAGAGAGACAGAGAAAGAGAGAGAGAAAGAGAAAGAGAAACAACAAAATGCCAGCAGCTCCTAGAAACCTAAAATTGCAGTTGCCACTTTAGGCAGTTGTTCCCATGTCTGACCTGGACAGTCTGGTTCATTTCTTTGCTAATGTGTCACTTTCCTTTTTTTTTTTTTTTGCTTAATCTGAAGAGTCAAACATTTGGCACCATACATTTTTCTTTTTTAAAACCTAAAATATCAGTATGGAGTAGACTTGTTTGGAATTCTCAACCTTCTGCTGCTGCTTAACCTACCCTGTGACAAACCCAAAGGATCTTCCCCAAAGGTTCTTTAGGGTGACGTAAGTGGGACACTACCCCCGTAGCTTGGGACCTGGGGAAAGGCACAGACAAAATGCCCCAGTTCTCCTAGGGTCTCTAAGGCCTTTGCCAGGAGCCTTAAGAATAAACACATCCATCTAAAAAAAGTGATCATTTTCTCCGTAGGAAGCCCACTTACAGATGCAAATCTTTCAGGTGTCAAATTAATTTGACAGCTCTTTCAGTTGTTGGTAAGGAGACTTATTCTCTCCAAGAGTGGAAGGATCTGAAAGCTTGCTGCTGGAGGAGGGAGGTGTGGAGGGCAGAAGAAAAATTGCTTAGTTCAGAGCCAGACCCGTGCCTGATGAGAACTCTAGAAACCTGGACACATTTGCTTTTCTGAGCCAAAGTCTGCCATTCTGTAAAATGAGGACTCTCTCTCTATATATATATTTTAAAGAGGAGTTGTTCTAAGGATGCTAATGAATGGAAAGTCCCTAGCATGGTTCCAGGGACATAGTTACAGGTCTGTAGCAACCAGAGGAGGTCTTAAAGGTGAAAGGGATTAGTTATACCTGGGAAAGAAAGACTTGATTAACACCTGAACTGATGAGCCAGTCTCTTGTGCAGACAGGAGTGAGGTAGGATTGGAAGAAAGGATAGAATGGAGGAGAGAAGACATTTCAGACAGAAAATATGGGAGATCAAAAGTGCTCTAATAGTTTAGGCTAAATAACAAATAACCCCCAAATTTCAGTGGCTTACAACAGCTAAGATTTATTTCTCACTTATGCTGCATGTCCAGTGTAGGTCAGTTGTGGTTCTGCTCATCTCTTTTGGTCTGGGACTGACTGAGGCTTAAGAAAACATTTTTTTTTTTTCCCTCAGACAATGCTGATCTCATTTTTGAGAAAGGGAAAAAAGAAAACATGACAGAACAAATACAGCTCAGAAGTAACAGACATAACTTCAGGTTTCACGCTATTGGCCAAGGTAAGTCACATGGCCAAACCATGTGGCTGGGGAAATATAAACGTCCTGCAGACAGTGAGCTATGGCCGAGTAGGAGGGAAAGTGTGGAAATGAAAACTAGAATTCACAGAATTCAAGCTCAAGAAGAGTACAAGTTTATCCCCTCCCCTTGTAATTCTGTCTTGACTCGCATCCTGTCGTTGGGCACACCCTTTTGCCTGGCCCCAGACCTCTCACTCACACCAGCCAATATATTTCAATCCTGATCTGTCACACTTATCATCATCTCAGTTTTAATTTCTTCTGGAGCTGGGTTGGCCCACTAGGTGGACATTTAGCTGATTTTAAAATAGACCAAGACATTTCTCACTTCACTCTAGGTCATCCTCATGAATAAGCATCTGTACCATGTGAGCATGTAAATTGTGATCAACTCCCCCAGCCCAAGATAAATAACCCCATGAGAAACCAAGATCATCCATGGTCTGGCTTATACCAATGGGTGGTGCAAGTCGCAACAATTCCCTTAACTGTGACTCACTACTGTAATGAGAGAGCATTCCAAAAATGGACGTTAAGGAGAAAGTATGTTGGTGTGTACATGACACAAGAAATAAAACATAGTGAGGGTTTCTTTTCTTTTTACTGTATTTTTTCTCAATCCTAGATGTGGTAAAAGTTTGAACTCTACCAGGGTCCAGGATATCAGTGATATGCCTGCCCAGCAGACACCATGTGAATACATGAAATATTTTCAGGTTTTCAGGATCAGCATTTTGAGTGCTGGCTAGCAGGTTAAAACATTTGTTTCAAGGTGGGATGAAGATATATTGGTCCATTGCAGTATGGGTAGAATATATTAAAAATTCTGCATATATTTATATAAAATAAAAAATGTCTTGGGGTGGGGGGTCCAAGCTATAAAATGAAATGAGTGAGATTTGAAATGACTCTTTTCCTGATAGAGATTTGATGGAAAAATAGCACCTTAAAGGTGTGGTCTTTGAGACAGGGGAATTCCTTAGGATTCTGCATACAGCCTGAGGTGGGTGAGAAAGCTTGGAACTATAACCTCTGTCTAGGAGGCCTGAGGCCATCTCCGTAGATCAGATCTGTCTGTCTCTCTCGGTAATTTTGCATGACTTTTCTCCTCCTGCAGGCTTGGCCTTGGTGCTGCTTTCCCTTTGTCATTTCTAAAATGAACTACCACCGAGTCCCTTGATTTCAGGTCTCCAGGAAACTTGGTCTAAAGTTTCAAAAGATGCAGCAAATAAAACCTTAGACATGAGTGAAGGAAAGGACACTTAGACTAGTAGGAAGGGATTTAAAATGCTGAACATATTCCTTAGAAAGTGTTATAATTCCCCGTTGCATAGCATTTATCCAGCAATGATATTTAAGAAATATACATATCAAATCATTAGATAAATAGTATCATTTCTATATATTTATATTGACTAAATGCTATCATATGTTTTATTTTGTTTTTTTCCGCATCTGTACAAATTTCAGGAGATACATTTCTGCTGTCCTTATTTCAGGAGATAGATTTCCGCTGTCCTGAAATGTGATAACAGAAAGGGTCAAAATTCTGAAGACAGATAATAGAAAAGCAGGATTGAAAATTCAGAGTTCCTTGAATTTTTTGTTCATGTATATACTTCTGCCACCCCGGCTGGCTCCATACTAATCCAGATTTGTGCATTCAGGTGGCCTCGCTAATAGGTAAGAGATGGGCAATGTTCTTTGTGATATGTAGTCACAGTGAGAATCATGAAGCTACTATGCAGATTGTTAATGGCCCAGTAAAATCTTTGGAAGGTGGCTTCATGCGAATGGCATTGAGCATCTTCTGGGCGCAAGGCTTTGAGGAAGATGTAAGAGGAATTCAGAGAAGTGTTGTGCTTATTAATCTTTTGACACAGCCTCTAATCTGAGAGAGAAAGGAAATAATATTTATGCAAAATTAATAACAGTTAAATACCAATGAAACCAACACTAGGCAAATAATGAAAAGGGCCATCATGTGCTGTGAGTTCAGGGACAGGGAATCTTTCTGAGGTTGTACTGGTCTGGGAAGGTTCAGGGAAGTACAGTTGCACTTGATTGGAGGTAAAAGTAAGATTTAGGCAGAGCGTTGGGCTTTAGGGAGTGGACTTACTGTGGCTCTGATGGTCAGCACAGGCTTGTTCTGGGTCTGTGACAGGACGTCTGGAGTGAAGGGGTCAAGGGGAGGGAAGTCTGAGCTTCTAAAGTCTTCGTTTCTTGACTGCCGTCGGACTATCTAATCCAGGTATTCTCCCTGCTTGCATCATCAGCTCCTGACAAATAAAGCCATTGTGTGATTTAGTAGCAGATGAGTAACACTGGACTCTAATTTGACTTTTGTAACATGTCTGTTTTATTACTAGATAAGCACTTTGGAGCTAAGGATGTCAAACCTTTTTATAAATAAAATCTAATCCCGTCAACAAACTGTGTCGAACTGGCAGGCTGTAGGTGTCTCTCCACTTGCAAAATGACTCAGGAAGGTCAAGTGATTTTTTTAAAGTCATGCAGGAATCCCCTGGCACTTCTGAGTTCACTGATCCTACCTTCCCTGACATTTGGTAGTGTCCAGCTTAAGTTGCTTCACAGATTTCCATAGGGATGGTGGCACTGAGAACCTAGGGCTCTGGACATCTAGTTAGGATTTTCTTTATCTGCATTATACCCCATGGAAGCCCTCAACTGTAACCAAAATGTCCTTGTTATTTTTAATTTGAGGATGAGATAATCATACCCTTCTCTTTCAGGGTTAAGCCTGGCTCTCAATGAAAGAAGGTACCATTTTAGTGCTGTGGGTCTGTGCAAATACACCATCTGAATGAAACGGCATTCTCAGCACTTTTCATGCCAAATGCCAACCAATATTGCAGGACTATCAGTGGCTTTCAATCTGCCTGAACTTTGAAGTGAGACACTAGACTCTACCAGCTTGATCGAATCATTCCATTGGCTGCCTTCTTTTTGAAGTTAGCTAATTGCTTTAAAAAAAAAAGCGAGATGTTTGAAATGAAAACAGATTTTATTTCTCTGTTTGCTTTAGAAACAATATATTTGTCTGTCTTTCTTGACTTAAGTTATTAAAAGGGAAAAATTATAATGTCATGGTTAAGTGGGTAAGGCTAGGGTAATCTGTAGATGGTGAGCTAATTCAGTTATTGTTTGAATGTTGTCTATTAGGTCAGCCCATAGCTGTCAAAAATATAGTTTCATTTGTGTATTTTCTTACACTTGCCAAACAAAGTATTCATCTTTTTCTACATCATTCCTTGTCGCTACATTTCCTTCAACTTCAGGCTCTGAACAGTTGAAGGGTATGAAAAATTTTATTATTGATATGATCAGAATCACTATTAATAGCAATCATTCCTTCAGCTTTACTGTGTTCCAGGTCCTCTGCTAGCAGTTTACACCACACTGTCTTACTTAATTTCCACCTCAACTCTGTAAGGTTGGGAAGAGTGGCATCTCGTTTTACAAATGAGACAAACAGAGGCTGGAGTTAAGTAATTTGTTG
Source organism: Eidolon dupreanum (assembly GCA_028627145.1). Lineage (NCBI taxonomy): Eukaryota > Metazoa > Chordata > Mammalia > Chiroptera > Pteropodidae > Eidolon > Eidolon dupreanum. The sequence continues at coordinate 13,136,743 of CM053509.1, forward strand.
AAGGTTGTCGTAGACCTGGGCTTTGAACCTCTCTTCTAATCTCTTAGCTCTAGAGGGTGTGCCCTTAGTCACTACTGTATCTGGAAACAAAAGGAAAAGTGCTCTAAAGAGTTAACAGGGGCTCTCTGTCCACCCTGGCCACACCCACAGAGATCCTGGTCAGAGGAAAACTGTCCTTGCTGTTGCTGTCAGTTCACATTATCAGCAGGGCGGTAGTAGCACACGTCCTTCTCTTCTTTGCCCTATCTCTTCCTCCTTAATATTTTTGTTATAAAGTATCACCTGAAAAGGGGGTGACTTGTAGAGTGGGGATCTCTTCAAATTCAGCGTGTTTCTCAGTTACTCACCGTCAGCCTGATTGGCACGGGTGGGCTGTGCCATCTGCAGCAGCTCCTCCAGCTGTGCCATCCATCACACTCCGGGGCCCTGGAGCTCACAAGCTGTGCTGCTGGTTGGTGTTCAGTTCCTGATTCCTGAGCAGACCTTGGGGAGGCAGCTCCAAGGACGCAGTCATTTGCCGTCACATATTACACTGGGCTGGTTGACTAGGCCAGTCACACAACACAGTGCTCATGGGTCCAGGGGCCTTGATTTCTTGTCATCTGGTTGCCTTTTTCTTGTGAAGAGGACAGGTGAAGAGGACAGGAAATGAACATCCAATCTAGGCCGAGCACTGGGCAGAGGTGGGTTCTGGCCATAAGAGAGCCAGGTGAGACTGTAGGTTCATTTATGTGCTTACAGAGGGGAAAGTATGTCCCGTGGATAGAGCACGGTGACGTGGTTGAGGGCATGGAGTCAGGAGCCAGACTGTCTGGGTTTGAATTGTGTCATCTTGGGCATTATTTAACCTCCTCGTGCTTCAGTTTCCTTATCTAAATAAATAAGATAATAATAGTGCCTACTTCATAGAGCTCTTATGAGGATTATACAAGGTATTTAATTAAATGAGTTGTAAAGAACTATGAGATCAATGTCTGGGAGATAAGTGTTACATAAGTGTTTATCAGGTAGCACATAAAAATAAAATGGTAGGTGACATCATCGTATGTAGGTAGTGCTATAATAGATGAAGTTCACCTAATTGCTTTAGCAAAGGTACTCATGATGGCTTACATACAAACGAGGTATTACTAAGTCTACTATTTTATATCATTTTTTAATTATAGTTGACATTCAATATTATATTAGTTTCAGGTGTACAACGTAGTGGTTAGACATTTATATGACTTAAAAAGTGATCTCTCTGATAAGTCTAGTACCCACCTGGCACCATACATAGCTATTACGATATTAGGGAATTTGCCATTTTAAAGAATCTTATGAGAAATATGTTGGTAAACTACCTCTTTATAAAACAAACATGAGAGAAACAGTGTAAAGGGAAGAGGGAAATCCAGCATGACCTGATATTTTTGACCGGGGCTACTGGAAAGATAGGGCAGCCAACATCTTGGGTAGGAGGGCTTCCAGCGAAGTAGCTTTGGGGGAGGGAGAGGAGTTGTTCAGTTTTGGATGTCTTAAGTTCGAGAGGCCTGTTAGACATTGAAGTGAAGGTGCTCAGTGGGTATCAGTGGACTCACGTGAGAGGTCAGGGCTGGAAACATCCACGTGGTGACCCCCCGCTATAGACGGGGTCTAACGCTGTGAGGGATGGAAGCGGATCGAGGATGGCTGGCCTCCTGGGGCCCAGCCAGGGGCGTTCCAGCTCCAGTGCGGGAAGTCAAGCCAGCACTCGTTTTCTAGTTTGTTCTTTTCTTCGCTTCACTAGTGTAAAATGAAGTGTGTCCCTGTTTGATGCTGGCGTTTTCTCTGGGTAGTTTATCATTTGAGCTCTGTAATGCTCTGACTTCAGTCAAGCGACTAGGGTCACATACCGCTTGACCTCTTCCTAGCTCCATGCTTTTGGGCAAGCTTCTTACTCTGAGACTCAGTTTCCTTCTCTTGAGATGGGAACTGGTAGTAAAAATGCCCATTTCTGAGGTTCGAGGGCTCAGTGAGTGTAGCTGTGTTAACACCGTGAGGCTGTTGCTGGTTTTACCACTGTAAAATTCTCACTGTTCCTGCCAGTGTGTGAGAAGTGAGGAACGGTGACAGCTCACACATTTTAAAGCCCTTTGAATGTTCCCTGAACTGGAAACCACATTTTAATTCAGCCCATACTGCTACTATTTTCCTTCCTTATATTAAAACTGAAAGAGGTGAAGGAGATAATGCAATAAATTCCACACACACGTCAGACGCTTAGGCTTGCTTCCTCTGTAATTGAAACACTACATCCCAAGATCAAGTCTGGCTTGTGTATGTGGCGATTGGTACACGAGTCACAGATGCACGAGCATTCAGAGACTTGAAAAGTGAAACAGGAGAAATGGATACCCCTGGCGATAGCAGTGTGTCAATATTATATACGCTAACCTCGTATGTGCTCTTCACCATTGTGAGTCCGATGGGAAGGTTCTCACTCTTTTCTAACAAACTAAGTGATCCTCCCTACTGCTTTGTTTTTCTAAGGGATTATTTTATTTATTTATTTTAATTTTTTATTAAAAGTTATTGGAGTGACATTAACAAAATCAAATAAGTTTCAAACGTTATCATTCAGCACTAAGTCATGTATATATTGCATTGCAGGTTCATGACTCAGAGTTAGATTTCCTTTCGTCGCCACATATTTGACCCCTGTTTCCCCTATTTCCCCCTCCCCACTGCCCTCTGGTGACCACTAATCCACTGTCTGTGTCCATGAGTCTCTGTTTGTTTGTCATATTTGTTTGTTGCTTTCAGTTTTATATCCCACATATGAGTGATAAGTGGTTTTCCACTTTTTCTGTCTGACTTATTTCACTTAGTATAATTATCTCAAGATCTATCCATGTTGTCGCAAATGGCAGTATTTCATCTCTTCTTATGGCTGAGTAATATTCCATTGTGTATATGTATCACATCTTCTTTATCCAATCATTTATCATAGAACACTTCAGTTGCTTCCATGCTCTGGCCACTGTGAATAATGCTGCTATGAACATTGGGGTGCATATATCTTTGCAGATAAATGTTTTCAGGTTTTTTGGGTAAATACTCAGAAGAGGGGTTGCTGGATCATATTGTAATTCAAGTCTTAGTTTTTTGAGGAACCTCCATACTGTTTTCCATAGTGGCTGAACCCATTTGCATTCCCACCAGCAGTGTATGAGGGTTCTTTTTCCCCCACATTCTCTCCAGCGTTTGTTATTACTTGTCCTGTTGATGATAGCCATTCTTACAGGTGTGAGATGATATCTCATTGTGGTTTTGATTTGCATTTCCATAATAGCCTACGGCTTTAAATTTAAGTTTTACACTTGCTTGGAAAATGCATCTAATACACTTGATTTCACTCAGCAAATAATATGATTCTGAATCTGTCTTTTAAAAAGTCATCCTCTCAAAGCTAAGTAAGAATCCAGAGATATGGAAACTCAAATTCTGAAGTCTTGTGTCTCAGTTCTCTAATTAGTTGTCTGCCGTGTTGAATTTATGGTTTATATGCTTTGAATTTGTGGTTTTTCTGTTTTGCAAGAGTTACTGTCAGGGGGCTGTCTACCAAAAAGAAATACTACTATTAGTGGTGGCTGCACCAAATATATGTTACGGTGTGGTTAGTTTCTAAATCCCTGCTAGAATTTTTGAGAAGCCTCCTCCAGATGGAGGTGGGTGGTATGAGGACTGAAAGAAAACATTAGACATACCAAAGCAGAAAAATTAATAAGAAAGAGCTTCCAGTGATTAAGTTTTTCTTTCTGGCCTTTCAAAGTGTGAGGAAGTAAGGAAAATAGACATAAACTGTGGGAAATTTCCATCGGATTGGAAAAAACAATAGAATAAATAACCTTTAGCCATGAGATGAGAGCCCAGGGAGTCACAAGGTCAAAGGAACCTGTTCCATTTGTCTGTGGTGACAGCTTAATCTCTTCCCTCAAAAAAACCCCCAAAAAACAAAAAAACACCTCACCCTTAAACAAGAGAAGTGTTCCTGGGAAGCTAAAAAGGTACATGCAAAGGAAATTTTTAGAAATCAAATCAGTTTAGAAGTACACCAGTGGTTATGCTTTTCTATATTTTTCAAATTTTCCTTAGTGAGAGTGTATACCTTTTATAATTCTATGTATATAAATCAGAAAAATAAATTTTAAAAAAGGAAATACACCAGGAGTGTGGAGCTGGGTGAATTGTCACAATTTAAAGTTGCTGAATTGCTCACATTTTTTTTATAATATGGGGATTATTTTGTCCTACAAGTTGTGACACTTCCTAACATATCAGCTCTCTAAATTTACAATCTATAAAGAAGTACTTGGCATCAACATTGCCTGTCACCCATCAAAACTCAAGACCCTGCTCTACGAAAGCAGAGCCAGCCCTCAGTCAAGTGATATTTATTCAACTCTCACACTGTGCCAAGCCCACCCAGAGTATCCTTGTTCCTGGCTGCTGCCCCTGGCAGTTGGAGACACTCACATGCTCTGCCGTCATGAACTTGGGATGTTTCTTGATGAGGGGCCTGCTTCACGAAGATAGTGTTGTTGCCATGAGCAGGGTTTAGCTTGCAGCTGCAGCCCCTCAGGGCCACTATGGCGTTTTAGTGTTTGGCTGGGTTTTGGTTTCATGCTTGTGTGTCTGTTTTCTTGGGGCAAGAGGGAGGGGAGGGATTCTTAGAAAAGGGAAGGAGATAGCCTCGCATTACTGAAAACGGAAATAAATAATTATCAGTGCAGGGTCAGTAGAAGCCACAGTGCCCAGCTTCCTTCTGTGTGCTCCTCTGACACGATTCTGTTTTGTTTTGAAACATCTGAAAGTGACATGAACAAGTTAAATTGTTCTATGGTGGAATTCAGAGATTCCCAGGGATTCATGAAGAGACTTTGAGAAAGGTGCCTGCGAAGCACCTAAAATTATTATAAAGTTGCATGTATATGTATTTTCCTGGAGACGATAGTCTCTGGCTGAAATTATATCTCAAAGAGATCAAGAGATCCATACTTTTTTTTTTTTAAATAAGTTAAGAACCAGTTCTAGGGGAAGGTGTTCAAGTTTGAATGTGCATCTTGGCCTTTGCCCTAACTAGAAAACTCTTCTTGATGGTCAATGTGTGTGTAGTGGAAATATCAGCGTAAGAATGTAAAACATCTTAGGTGCATTCACAGAAAGAAGCCCATGCTGCAGAAAGATGAAGGTTTCGCTTCTTCAATAGCCGGAAATCCAGAAATGCACAACCTCTGCACTTCTGTCGAATGTTTTCCTGTTCTTTCTGTTGTCCTTGAGCCTTTGCAGAGCTTCTTCTGCATTTCCCGAAGAGTTCGCTAGTTGAAGTGGATACCAATGTCCCTTTTACCTGATCTGCCTCTGGGTTCTAAGCAAACGAGGTTGATTTTCCCTGCAGTGGAAGGTTGAATTTGACCCAGGCCTCCATAGTGGTGACAGGAGAAGGCATTTATAGTGAACTCTTGAGTGGCTGTTTACCCTGTGCCCAATATGTTAATGTTGACCTTCCCAGCCTTGGTCCTTCTTTCTCCTCATACATTCTCTCTGGGAGACCTATTCCAAACCCATGGTTACCGATGACCTGTCAATCGATATTATCAACACTCATCTTTCTTCTCTTGAGTTCTTGACCTGTCTATGACCTGTCCCCATAGCCATCTCCCACAGGCTCATTAAACTCACTGGATCTAAAACTGAACGCATTATGTCCCTACCATCCCTCCACCATTCTTCTCCTTGAAGTTCTTATCTTGGTGAACGGCACAAAAAACCTATTAGGTTTTCCAAGGATCTTCTTCATCCACCCACCGCATCACTACTCCCTCAATCTTAATGAGCTCCAAATAGACTTTATCCCCATGTCTTGATGATCTTACATCTTAAATGGCTCATCAAAAAATCCCTCCTCTTTATTCTTCATCTTGTAGTACCTGATTGCTTTAATTCTTAGCTGGTCTTCCCACCCTTCAGTCCACCTTCCTCATTGCTTCCAGAATGATATTTCTAAAACACAATTGACCCACGTTATGTCCTCATTTAAAATTGTTTAATTGATCTCCATTGCCTTATGACAAAACCCAACCTCTGGGCATGGCCAACAAGGCCCTATCTGACCTGACTCCAAACCTTCCCAGCCTCCTGTCTTAGTACTGTCCTTCTGGCTCATTGCTTCAGTCAAACTGAATTACCTGTAGTTCAGAAAATACAATGTGCTTTTCCTTCATCTTTGAGCGTATTACATTTTATTATAGCTGTTTTGAGTAGGGGTCTTATAGAAAACACTTCATGCTTCTCTGTCATGTATGGACCAGACATCCTCGTTCTAGCTCTGCATCACCCATCCCTGCCTCTTGCCCCATTCCTAACACTGACCCTGAATCTCAGGCCGTCCGTAAACTCGAGCCTCGTTTCTCAGCCGCATCTTCCCCTTGCACTGGGCCTTACTCTGAACTTCCAGATCCTACCCTGTCTCCACAGGTACATACTCCAGGGGTTGGGGTCGGTGGTAGGTTATGTTCAGGAATGGGGTTAGGCGGTGGGGAGGGCTGGGGATGGATGTAGGAGTCAGGGATGTCTGTTTGTCAGCACCGAGTTGATGGAGAAGGGAAGTTTTCGGTAGCGAGACACCCAGTTGGAAGAACACGCAGGGGCTGAAATGAGAATGGGACGGCAGGCACCAACTTTATTGTGGGGAGTGCAGTCCTGTTGCGGGGAACACGCTTCTGTTCCTGCTGTTCTTCTGCTCCCTAGGGCACTGCATGGGCTCCACATATATCAGAGTACAGTAGTGGCATTCTGCCACACGTGTGATACAATCAGCTGAATTATGTGTACGTATTTTAGGCGTAGGCACCCTACTACACTAATGTAACATTCTAAATCTGGGGTCCTATTCCTAGCCGCGAGCCTGGGTCAAAGCCAGACCTGGGACCCACACTGTCGCACATACTTTTTGGTGGTAGACAATGATTTTTCGTGTTAACACAACTGTTTAAACATGGCTAAGTAAAATAGTACCATCTAATGGACCATATTGTATTGTCCTGTTTTATTCTTATCCATACTGCCAGCTAAGAATGTCCTTTTTCCCTGTCCCCAACTGATTTCTGTTCATCTTTCAAACCCCTGCCCAGGTATCATCTTCTCTGAGTTGTTCTTCACTGACACCAGATTGGTCTAGGTGTCACTTCTCCATGTGCTCATGGCACTGTCAGATATTTCTGGGGTAGCCTTAATCACACTGTGTTGTGATTGTATATTTGCTGGCCTCCTTCCCCAAGGCAATGTCTGGGTCTTAGTCCTCTCTCTATCCCTAGAATTTCACTAGAACATGCCTAGCAATAGGAGATGTTCATGATAAATGCATGATAAAAAGCTTTCATGGAAGTAGTGTTTACCTGCTAGGTATTTTATATTGTTGGAGAACATGTGAACACCACATAAGGCTTGAGATAAGTTAACTCTATTTCCCTTCTTCCAGGTATTTTCAAGTTCTTTGCACATAAGTTTATATTCATCCCAGATGAATAAATTTGTGGAAACAAAAGCAAAAGATTTTACACTTTTGCTGCGGTCATTCAGAGAATTTCAGGGAAGATGCCAGGAACTAGCCTCTCGCCCCTCCTCTGAGGCAGTTCAGCTTGTGCCAGGTAAAGAGAAAAGGGCTTCTTCAGGTAGATGACAAAGAGAAAAACAATTTCTCCATTTTTCTTTATTTTGAAGAAATGAAACTCCTCCTTGTCATCAGGAGTAACAGCGTGTACGCTGGTCATTTTTTGCCTTCTTTTACAAAGCTGTATGAAGAGCCATTAAATTTTAAATCGTAATCACGATTTGTCATTAATCCCTTGCCATCAGGTTTCCGGTCCAGCTGCTTTATCCCACTATGCTCATTGCCTTCCTTCTGAGCTTTGGCAATAGCGTGAGAAAGAGCCCGGGCTTCCCTCCAGGAGCTGAGCTCCCGTTAACTTTCTTAAGGGTCAGCGCTGACCACCCAAGACCCATAATGCCTCTTTAGAGCATTTAACACTAGAGAAACCTACCTTCTTGAAAATTCTCTCTTGCCTTTGTGACCCCGGAGGCTTCTGGTTTTTCTGTGTCTCTAATAATCCTGCTCTTCCCTTCTACTTTTCCCCCTGACTTCTCCCATGCGTAGGCATGCTCCAGGGATCAGCCATCTTCTTTTGTCTATCTTTTCACTTTCTCTATTGCTAGTCTGTTTGTTCCCTTGGCTTCACGTATCATTTTTTGACACAATTCTAAAGTTTAACTTTTTACCTCTAATTTTTTTCTGCAGGCCCCAAATCTACATATTTTACACTCCCCCTCTCACAATCCTTGGATCTAAGCATATCCCAAATTAAAGCTCATTTCTCATCTTCACTCCCAATGAATTCCACCATCCTAATTTCTTTAGGATTTTTACTGAAACCTTCTCTACCCCTCAGTTCAGCTGCCATTCTCCTAATCACCCAGGCCTATTGCTATTTCCTGTCGTTGTTGTTCCTTTTATTCTGTTGGATGAACAATAAGCCCAAGGATTCCCACGGTGATAGAAATTTACTTTCGTCTTCTTTCCCAGTCAAGGTTTTCTCCTAAACATCAACATGTGGATGAAAAAAGGGCCTCTGTGGAAAGTAACCTCACAGAGTGATTTGATCATAAATTTTTAACTGGGCAGGTCATAGTGGGCAGTCTTGCTCCAGGAATATATATAGCTTTTTAGTAAAAACTTTATCTTTGCCTTAAGCCAGCCTTGTTCATTTTCCTATGCATTCAGGTTAAGACTCCTTTGAAGTAGATCTTAACCACCCTTAAGAGAGCATGTAATCTTGTTAACTACTCTGTAATCCAATCCTTGCCTTGCTTTCTACCACCTTCATATAATCGTCTTTACATTCCCTCCTTAATTTCAAATGTGTAAAAGAAGCTGCAAAATTGTCATTCTCCAGAGCATCTGAGATCTTGCTCCCTGGCACATGTCATCTGTTTGGCTCTAATAAACTCTTATAGAAAATTTTTTTACAGGCTTGGACATTCTTACGCTTACAAACACTTCCCAGCTTGTTGTTAAGCGAGTATGGTGGGGTGGGCGGGTGTGTGTCGTTGCTGGGCTGCTGGATTGCCGGAGTGGCAAGGTAAGAGTTAAAGGGGAGTTGGCAGTTCAGCCCAGGGGGAGTTTCATTTTTTCAAAATACAGAAGGATGGGGAAATCAATTTTTTTCTTTGCCATCTACTTGAGAGAATAAAGCTCTTTTCTAGGCAGATCTGCACCGAGCTAACTTCGTAATAGAGCTGCCCAGCAAACTTGAGATCTGTGGCCTAGAGCTCTATTTTCCTTTAATTCTTGTTTTTCTTGATATAGGGAACATTGGCAGAGCTTCTAAAATGGGGTTCAGTGTTCCTGCAGCTGTATCGATAAATGGGGATGATCTCAATTTATCACCATTAGATTCTTGTCACAACTGGACTCCTTTAGGTATTGTTTTTATATGGCCCAAAGAGGTTGATGACAGCACTGGTCACACTGCTGCCCCCGTCTACTGAAACAGCACAGGTGATTTGGACACACCAGCCTTGGGACATTTGGCTGGCGCCTACAGGAGCAGTGCCCACTGTTTGGGAATGCTTGGAACATGCAGCCAGGCACATTGCAGCCTTCAGCTGCGTGCTGTGTAATACACACTCCCCGGACGCTGCCCACACAGATGATCGTACAAGTGGGGTCCCAGAGTAGTTCAGTGTGTGGTGTCCCTGCCTCTGGTACCTTCTCTCACAAGGCATTTCCAAGCCTACTAATGCCTGGCATCCAGCTGGCCAGCTGTCTGAGGCTGAAGCTCGCACCACTACTTTCTTTTGGCCCCAAATTTGTAAGATCTCCCCCTTCCTCCCACTTTTTACTTCATGAATGCTGTGACCATAGGAATGAAAACAGCAAGTTCTTGCCTTTTTTTTTTTTTTTTTTTACTTATTCTATGTTAGTGGAAATAATTATGGTAATAGATAACATAATGGACCACTTATTATCCACTGTGCTTAAAGCAATTTTTTTTTTCATTTTTATAGGAATCTCTGAAACTATTAGGTGAAATTTAGTTTTATAGAGTTGGAGACAGTCCCATGATTACAGTTAACAACTGGGGGGACTTGATCTCCTTGACTGCAGAATTTGGTACTCCTAAGACCCAGGTTAGGTATGACCTGTTCCAGAAAGCCTCCCTAGGGTCCCCTACCCCACCCCTGCAACCTTTGGTCATCCTCCGTAATAACCCATGTTGGTCATTCAAGTTCAGGGCCTCTTAGAGGTGTTGGAGAGAGACCTATTTTTTTTCTCTTTTCTGAGGTTCCGTGGACATCACTGTTTATAAAGCAAGAGCCAGTACGACTGCATCCCTTTTTTGTGCCTTCCCCCCCCCCCATCCCCCAGCCACAGAGATAATGATTTATAGCCCCAGGAAAGTCTCCAAAGCACCTGACTTTGTTCTCAGGGCCCTTCTCCCTTTCCAGATTCTTGACTGACAACAATGCGCAGACTTTGCTTTTTGAATAATGCTCTGCAGTCTACAGAGCACTCACCCACATTATCTCATTTAATAATTATTCAGACTTGTCAGATTGCCTGTAGTTTGAGGAAATTCCTGCCCTTGTTATGACATGACTGGCACCTGCCCCTCTCCTGCTGACAGAGTTATAACCAAAGATACTTGCGTTTGTGTTTACTGAGTTCTTTAGCAGCATATTAATTTTTTCCCCTAGCCTGGGATTCAAAGAATCTCACGGAAAAAAGCCCTATTTCGAACTCCTTTCCTATTTCCAGGTGGCCAGGTCTAGAGTGATCTGCATGGTCCAGGACCTCTGCCTTCTGTGTGCTCTTGTATTTGAAGGGTAGAACATGGCAGCACTCCCAGACTTGGGCTCTCTCCTCATTTCTGTGCATGTGGAGTTACAGGGTCCTAGGACTTAAAGAGAACCTCATGGTGCTGCCTCCACATGACCCAGGCCTGTGAGAGCATTGGGCATTTCCTCTTGCTACAGCCTCTCCGTGGATGACCAGATCCTTTCTGTAAAACGACGTCCCAATTTGTTTCCCCAGCCCCGATCTCCAGACTCCCATGTCCAGCCGCCTAGTTGACATATCTCTTGAAATGAATCATTTAAAAAGAAAGGCTTATTTTACCCCCAAATTCTGACTCTTTCCCTCGACCCCAGTCAATGGCAGTATCGTCCACCTGGTCTTCACTGATTCACCTTTGCTCTCTGTACAGCACCATCCGTCAGTAAGTCCTGTAAGTCTACCTCCAAAATAGATCTACGTTACGTCTCTCTCCATCTCTATTGCCCCTATCCTGATTCTAGACACTGTCACCTTTTTTCCTTGATGAAAGAAATAAACCACTTTAATTTTAATGTTTCTAATATTTTAAAACACAGTGTACTGATGTTAATTTTATGATTTAAAATTTTTTTTATACATTTATAATCAATAGTAGGATTTTTTAATGTTTTGACAAGTTTTAAAGGTCACAAATCAATCATATGTTTTTCTTTGATGATTAAGATTGCTCTGCATAGCTTCAGCTTGTATGGTCATTTTTTAAGAAAACGATTATTCTTTTTTTTTGAAATTGCATTAAAATACATATACAATTTAACATCTTAACCATTTTAAAGTGTACAGTTCAGTGGCATTAAATACAGTTCCGTTCACATTGTGACGATCACCAGCATTCATCTTTTCATCTTTTAAAACTGAAACTCTGTACCCATTAAATAATAACTCCCCATTCTCCCCACTTCCCCGCATACCCCAGCCACTGTCATCGCCATTTTACTTTCTGCTCCTATGACTTTGACTACTCTAGGTACCTCATATAAATGGAATTATACAGTATTTGTCTTTTTGCAACTGTATTTCACTTATATGCCCTCAAGGTTCATCCATGTTGTAGCATGTGTCAGAATTGCCTTCCTTTTTAAGGCTGAATAGTATTCCATTACATGTATATACCACTTTTTGTTTATTCATTTGTTTATCTGTTGATGGATACTTGAGTTGTTTCAGGCCACCATCATCTTTTGTCTTAACTATTACAACAGCCTACTAATTGTTCTCTCCCCTTCCAATCTGTTCTCCACTCAGCATCTCAAAAGGCAAGTTGAATTTTGTTGCTCCTCTTTAAATCTTTCATTGACTTCTCATTGTGCTTGGAATAAATTCTAAACATCTAAATCTGGCTCATAAGGTCCCATATTTCTGAAAGTGAACTCTTTTACATCCTTATCCCATGCCTGTCTTCCTGGCCTACTCTACTCTCAGTGCAATTTTTTCTTTTCTCTGTTAATTTTTTCCCATCTCAGAGTCTTTGTGTCTTTGGTTCCCTCTACTTTGAATACTCTCTACTTCTTGTCCTGTCACGGCTGGCTTCTTTTCATCCTTGAGGTAGTAGTTAAATGTCACCTCTCCGGAGAGATCTTTTCCTGTCATGCATGTTATTCCTTGTCATAACCCTTTATTGATTTGCAGACATTTTATTTATAACTGATTTGTTTCATCCCCCTCTTGGATATTAGCCATATTAGCCCCTTACAGGCATGTTAATATTTATTTCCTTTACTTTTGTATCTTGAACATCTAACAGGTGTTTCCTAACAATTTTTTGGATGAATTAATAAATACTCTATTTAAAAAAAATGTTAGAGGTAATTCCACAATCTGTTCTATATTTCTTTTCCTTTCTTTTTGCTCACTCTCCCTTTATCCCATCTCTAAAATATTTCAAAATGTTAACACCCCTCATTGTTAGGAGGCGCCACTGACATGATATCATCATTTCTGCTCCAGAAAACTGGTTGATGCTCATTGGACTGCTGATGTTCAAAGGAAAGGTACCCAAAATTGTTCTTTAACTTTTGAACTAAAAATGATCACGTGGTTTTGCCCCTTGTCTCTTGCAGTGTCCCACGAAAGCAAGGCAGAAAAAGAAAAACCTTCTGGAGAGAGAATTCCATGTAATATGTTCTAAAATGTTACTTGTATAATTGTGTGTTTTTTACTATTTTGTATTATTCTTTATTTACTCTGTACTATGGGTAATAGTTATTTAGTTGAAGTTCAGCCCCTTATCCATATTGAGAAATTATTTAAAGGAGGCTATGTCCAGGCCTCAAGATTTTGAGCTCTAAATTCTCCCGTTTTTTAAATACTGAGCTGGTGCAGCTTGGGTATGTCCTCTGCCCAGAGTATCACAAGGCTGAAATTAAGGGTTGGTTGCTGCATTTTTACCTGGAACTTAGGGTCTCCTCCAAGCTTCTGCCAGTTGTTGACAGAGTTCAGTTTCTTGTGATCTTAGGATTGGAGTTCCCTTTTCCTTGCTGGTCAGTAGGGTACCACTGTTATCCCCTAGAGGCTACTCTCAGGTCCTTGTGCTCCATCTTGGCCTCTTCCATCTCTGCAGTGGAGAACATTTCTCTCATAGTTGGAATTTCTCTGACTTTCTCTTTGGCTACCATCCAGAGAAAACTCAGCTTTTAAAGGGCTCATTGATTAGGTTAAGCTCATGCAGATAGTCACCCTATCTTTATCGATTGATTAGTAACCTGAATTACATTCACAAAATCCCTTTTGCCATGCAATATGACATACTCATGGTAGTAACACCAGGATGTGGAGATTATGGGGTTTGTTGTAGAATTCTGCTTGTCACAATTTCTTTCTCCTATTTTATTAGTTAGAATTGCATCCACCTGCATGTATTAGAAAACTTGATTATAATAGCTTAAACAAAGTTTCTTTTCACATAAAAATACGGGTGAATGATTATTGATACAGGTTCAGTGGCTCAGTGACATCAGGGCCGACGACTAATTCTCTTGGTTGTATTATGATTAATGTAGATCTAGCCACCATGACCATATTCAAGACAAGAAAAAAAAAAGGAAGTGAGAAGGATCAGGGCTGTATGAGCAATGTCTGGTACCTTCATTAGGAATGCAAAACAGAAAAAAAGACAAAAAACACTTCTCAGAACTTCATTTCTCACTGTACTTCCATTTATGTCTTATTGTCCAGAACTGGGTACCAGGGAGGCTAGGAAAGCAGGAATACGAATTATGGTGATTTGCTCAACCAATAATGATCCATCCTCTGGTGCTGGATGATGATAGAAATGAATGCTGGCAACACAGCTAACACATCTGTTATACCTATTTTCTGGAAGACAGAATAGAGACTTGTGATCCTGTCCCAGCTCTGTCATGGTTAGCTTTGTGACCTTAGGCTAGTCAGGCAACCTCTCTGAGCCAGTTGCCTTATTTATCAAGTGAGAGAAATGTCTGCTTTACTTATCTCAGCGTTATTATAAAGATGAATTGAAATAATCCATGAATTTCTTTGTGTGATTTTTAGAAATTCAAGTATGTGTATCCTGGAAACATATACTAATTGTAACTTTTGGTAAGTATTTTGTATAAAAATAAAAGTGTATTTCATTGATTCTAAGAAATATATGTGTATATACATTATTTAAAATGTTTATAATCTCTGAAATTAGATGCATTTTATAACCTACAGAATATTTACTTGAATGAAATAGAAAAATAATATTTGTTAAGCTTCTTGGAAAGTCTTAGGGTTATGCCCAGGAAACGTGGCCAAGACTCTTATAGACTCCTAGGAAACTGACAGTCTCATATGGAACATCCAAATTGGTAGACTCATGATTCTAAAATATAGATGAAAAGAAATTATCCAAACCAACTTTCTTACCATGCCAGCAAAATATTAGTATCCCTATTCCAGATATGAAACTAAAGTAACTGAGTTCACCAAGGTGAAATAAGCCAGTAACTTCCAAGAAGTCAAGGTACTGGAGAGTGTTGTGTTCTGCAGATTTTAAAGCTTGACTTTTTACCAGGGTCATTTACTGAATGTGACTCACCGTTCAGGTACCTGGGGATGTCATTCAGGGTCACTGCCTCAGCAATGCACTAAAGATCAGAGGCAGCCTGTTTTTTAAGCCAGCTGTGACTTATGTCCTTGACTCTGAATGTAGAGCCATGGAGTTGTTGGATAGTACAGCCATAAGGATTGTTTATTTTGAAGGAAAAAAATCACACAATAGAATATTTGTACTTATAATCTTGGGATATACATATATGTATGCATGTACAAATATATGTATGCACGCACACACACACAATATGGCTTTAGAGGGAGCAAGAACAGACATCTAGGGATGGGAGATTATGGTGTGTGTGATTGAAAGAGAGAGAGAGGGTGGATTTACTTTATGGAGAATCATGGATAAATACTGATTATAGTTGAATTATGACATATATTTCTTTTGGAGTTGTTTCTCATATATAACTTGAGACCAAGGTGCTCATTCTACTTACCAATTTACAATAAAAGAAGAATTGTCAGTTTTTTTTAATTTTTAAAGAATGAGATATTTAATGAAAGAATCAAAGAAAAAATGCTAAAAAGATAGGAAGAGCAAACAACTAGGGCTACTCAACTTTTCCATTTCAAGAACATCAAAGCACCAGTTAATTAAAATGTGTGTGCATGCATGCATGTGTGAGTGTGTGTTCTCCGGTGAACTCTCTTCAGGTGCTGTTAATGTGAACTGTTTGTTCATAAAGGGAAAGAATTTGGAGGAATAAGGAAGAGAAACAGTGTTCCAAGTCCTTAATGTGATTTAGGTCTTTGTCATAGGGTAATTGCGGTTTCCAGCCTTCTGTTTATTCTGAGAATTTATGAAGCAAGTAGCATGGTTACTTTAACTTCCTTTTATGATTTCTGTAGCCCAGTGTAAAACCATGCTTGATATTATTTTGTGTCATTGTTTGGTGTTCAATTCTGAGTATATAGTAGATGCTCAGTAAGTTTGTTGAATATCTGTTTTAGGAAAAAGCTCTAAAGAAATACATAGAATCCACACAGCCTGATTTTTCCCAATCTTCCTCTCTTCCCAGTTTTCCTTTTGATATTTTGATGCTTGTTTTTGATCAGGAAAAAGCTAAGGCCTTACTTTGGGGATTGGAATGGGCACTGGGATCTAGTTTAAGATCTAGTTTAGGATATTTCTGCATAAACCCCAAACAGATGGCTTGATAATGTTTGACAGTAGCCTCAAAACCCAACAAGTGGATGTAGAAAATTCAAAGTAGCTGTCTAATTGAATACATATGGTGAAGAGATATAAGGGAAAGGTGGCTAAATTCTCAGATTTAAATAACCCCTCTTGGATCACTAACCAAACAAGAATTATGTTAAGGTATTACATAGCGTAGCCAACCTAACAAAATAAAACATTGTCCCAACTCTGAAGGGATGGAATGATTTCTTCTTTCTCATATGATTTGTGAAAGTTCTGTGAAACTTCTAATTAATATTTCCAGGATATCGGTACAAAATCATGCTAATTTAGATATCTGAACTTATCTTTTTAAAAAAATGAACACAAATCATAAAAGAATGTTTTAGGGGAGGACTTTCAATTCTGGCTATAACTGGCAACAAACCAGTCCTGCAGTAAACAATCACAAAACTGTATAAAATGTATGCGGTTACTCTTTTCAGTTATTGGTCAACAGAGAGCACACTATTTCAATCCCGGGAGGAGGAAAACTTAGGAGGTGAGCTTGACGATTGCCTTGATTAAGGTGCTCCCTCCAGCTTGGCCCCCAAGCCAGCTGCGGACATCCTCTCAGCATCCAGGGGAGAGTTTCTGGACTGCAGCATTGTATGTGGGAGTCTACTCCAAGCACAGCAGTTCTGCTGAGACTGGGAAACAGAGAGCAGAGTCTGGGGCATTTGAAGCACCTGGAATCCGCAGGGGTGGGCCCTGGAAAGGAGAGTTGCATGGGGAAGGAGGGAACAGAAGTGTGTCTGGGTGTACCCAGAGAATCTATGGCTGGGCTGGAGTAGGGACTGAAACCGTATGCAATTTACCAAAAGTGGTGGCTCCAGGGTTGAGAATGAGACAGATGCCAGAGGTCAAGCAATACTGGGGGACATTGGCAGTCCAGCCACAGTGAAAAGACCTCCTTAACACCTTATAAAACTCTCAAGCATCCATAAAAGACACAGAAAGTCTGTGTCTTAGGGGTAAGGTCTGTGCTTTTGAGCAGGTTTGGTAATTTTTTTTTTAAAGGGCTAGATACTAATTATTTTAGGTCCTGTGAGCCATAGAGCATTTGTCACAACTCCTCAACCCGCTTTTGTAGAATAAAAGCAACCATAAACAATATGTAAACGAATAGGCTTAGTTTTGTTGCTCATAACTTTATTTACAAAGAAAAAGGCAGAGGACCAGGCCTGAATTGTGGCTGTAGTTTGCCAGTCCCTACTCTATAGTAGAGTCTACTTTAAACTCACTGTAAGAAAGCCTAGAACCAAGGATTGTTGAGATCTGCAGGGCAGATTGAGTTTGGAAGTTGTGTCCTCCAGTAGAGAGAGTGGCTTGCAAAACATTTTTGGCTTTTTGCAAATTTGTTCAACAAAGCAGAAGACCAAGAATACCCAAGATCAAGGTGAGCAGGTAGTTTGAATACTGGCAAAAATCAACTCTGTAGAGAAGATCAAATGTAGAATGTCTTCACTGTATCGTCAACTATTAGTAGATATGTAAATAGGAAAATACTATCCAGAGTAAAAAAAAAAAAAAAGTCAGTAGAAACTAACCCCCAAATGGACCAGGTGTTGAATCTGACACAGCTTTTAAAGCAGTTATTATAAATATGTTCAAAGAACTAAAGGGAAATATTGCCAAAATGAGCAAATGTATAGGGCAGAATTCAACAGAAAAATAGAAACTATAAAAGCATCAAATGAAAATTCTGGAATAGAAAAGTTGAATAACAGAAGAAAAAAGTCAGCAGATGAGCTTAACAGGAGTGTGAAGATGATAGAAGGAAAAATAAATTAATTTTGGACACAAATCAATACGAGAAGAGATAGACAAAGGGGGAGAAAAACATTTGAGAAAATAGCTGAATTTTTTAAACTTCATGAAAAAATTGACATGCAGATTCAAGATACTACATAATCATCAAGTAGTATGACTTATAAGAAAACCGCATTTAGACATACTGTAGTTAATGGCTGAAAACCAAAGATAAAATCTTGAAAGTGGTTAGAGGAAAAAAAAGACACATTATAATGGGGAAATAAGAATTACAGCCAACTCATCAGAAGCAACAGAGACCAAAAGACAAAAGACTAAAGGAAAAAAAAAGCCAACCTCAAATTCTGTATTTATTGAAAATTATCCTTCAACAACAGGGATGAAATAAAGAATGGACTTTTTAAAGCAATGCCATCCAGTGGAAATATAGTGTAGACCACATATGTATTATTTTAAATTTTCTAGTTGCCCTATTAAAAAATAAATGAAAAGAAACAGGTGAAATTTATTTTAAAAATTTATTTTCTTTAACCCAATATAACCAAATATTATCGTTTTAACATTAAATTAATATAAAAATGATCAAATAGATATCTTACACACTTTTATTCTCTTTAAAAGCTGATATTTTACACTTAAAGAAAAATTCAGTTTTGTTAGCCACATTTCAGTAGTTACCTGTGTCTAGTGGCTGATGTAGTAAAGTTGGGTAACACAGCTTTAGATCAAAGAAGAAGTATTGTCTCTCAACCTATCTTATACATAGTATTTAAATTAACCTTCCTAAAACATTTACCTACTCAAAAGACCTGAAGAGGCTACCTACTACATGGTAAAACAAGTCCATTTGTTCATTCAACCAGTCACTCAACAAACATTTACTAAATTATAGACCCTATTCAAAGAGTTGGAGACATCCACAAGAAAGAGATCCAGTCTCTTCAGGGAGCTATTGGCAGATAGCCATATCAGCAAACAAGTTCATTGTAATTTGATAAATAAGTGTGTAGGTAAGATACTATCAGTATAGAGAAGATATAAGGGGTAAGGGGCAAGTGGGATTAGTGGAAATCCAGGAAAGATACCGTATATCAGAGTTCTTGGTTGTAAGCAACAGAAACTGACTCTGGCTAACATAAAGAGGAAAGTAGTCTATGGCTGTGAAGGAGCCATGGAGTTTTTAAGCAGAGCTGTGACAAGCATTTTCAGGTTTTAAGAAGACCTGAATAGGTTATGTAATGGCACAGTAGGTTATATAATAGGTTGGAAGGGATGATGCCGCAGGCAGGGAGATAGATAGGAGGCTAATAATTGGATGAGAGAGACAGTGAGGGACTGAACTAAGGTATTGACAACAGGAATGGAAAGGATAATTTCAGGAGTTCAAACTTGTTCTGAAATTTAGAGCTGTTACTGTTCTAACCCCTCTTTTCCTAGTGCATTCAATACTATTCCCACCCTCTTCGGATAAACAACACAACTCGCTGTCAACTAGACACGCCATTCCTGCTCCCCGTTTTTAAGATGACTTTGCGTCTCCTCTCTTTTGCTCAGAACCTTCCTTTCCAATTTAAGGTGTAGCTCATGACCATCTACTGCTCAAGTCCTTAGTAGTCTTTTAAAGCCCTTATTCTCTGCTGTTACTGTTTTGATGGATAACCTGTCACAAGAGGTTAGAGAGACTATTGTGTTATCGCTTTATGTTGCTGTCATACCCCCCTGCAATCTACTGTAAGCTGCTTGAGGCCAATGATGCTGTCCTTCTTTGAACCCTCAGGCCCTAGAATGGGCTCAGCAAGAGTACCCAGTACATGTTCCTGGTGATGATGACCCCTGACTTTTGGAACACTCTGAGGTCCTGTTGCAGCCGATAGCTTCCATCACCAAGTAGAGTTTGAGGAAAGTCAGTCTTTTCTAGGCACATTTCTTGATTCACTTTCTGGTCTTAAACTTTCACTAGCTCCCCATTTCCCACTGAACTCTTCTCAGCCCTGAAGGCCATCAGTCCTCCCTCCCCATACTTCACCTGTAGATACCTCAGCTCTCATCAGACTGAAGTCTTCACTGGCCCAGAAACAAGCCCCACCAGGGTCTGATTTTTAATCTTGATTTATGCTGATCCTCTGTCCAGAGATGTCCTTTCCCTTCCCTCCCAGTGGTCCAGAACCAAGGATGTCCTTTAATTCCAAGAAACCTGCCCAGTCCCTCATGGTCCCAGCCCTTGCAGATCTCTCTGTAGCAAAACAATATTTCTGGTGTATCCTTCAGCAGGCAGTTATTCCCAGATCTGTTGTGTTTGCTCTTCTGTGTATCTTCATCTCCCCAACTAGACTGCAGACTCCTCGAGGGTCACGATCTCAAAGGGTGCATGGTATATACTGTACGCACAGGGCTCATGATTGTGTATGAGAAGATTGACAGAGGATAAATCTATTTCTGTGGTTCTTATCAGCCAACTGCATTCCTTACCTCCAAATTTTAGTGTGTAAGAGATGCTGATTAAGAAGCTTTTTTTCTGAAATGACAACCCAGGGCCTTCAGTGAAATTTTTGGTGTCTCTCGGTCAATCCTGCTGCTGATACTGAGTCATTACTCCTCTGTGGTGTTTCTAAGCCTCAACTTTATGATTCACATTCTAAAAATGGGGTGAGGTTTTTAAAGAGAAACCAATTCCAGTGTGAACTTAGCCTCACAATTATTGGGTTCCGCTGTGGTTGCCAGCTGCTGGCACAGCACTCCTCAGGGTCTGGTGTCTCATGACTTATTGGACGATGTGGCTGTTTTGTTGCAAATAACTAGACTCCATTGCATGGGGTTGTGATATGGGGTTCTCTGTAATAAATTTGTTCCACCAGGCTTTCTTGGGAGTACTCATTATCTGTAACCAGCCTATGTCTGGATCTGGGTTGGACAAGCTAAAGAGAGTAGGTAAATCTTTGGGGCTCTTCTTTCATTCATACTTTCTGATTAGTAGTCTTGGTTCCTCAGCCAGAACACTCCTGTATTTGTAAAAAGGAGGTTGAGTACTGGAGTCTATTTAGCATCGAAGAGAACTGCTCTAAAAACGACTGAAGGAGAAATCACTAAAACTAGAGTGTGTACATGACATAAATGGGGTGGTTTCATGAAATTTATATTCTGGTCCCAAGATTTCCACTAACAACAACACTGATGGCTGTGGCTGACGTTTATAAAGAACTTGAAATGGGGCCTGGCACATTGTAAGCTGTCTGTGAGGTCACCTGCTATCATCATTGTCATTGCTACAGAGGATTTGTTACTCCCAATACTAAACACTTGGTGTGTGTTACCTTACTTAATCCTTAAAATTATGAAGTTAGTTTCGTTCATCTTGCTGAACACGGATGAACCGAGGTATAACGACCGTACAGGACTTGAATCTGGACAGCCTAGCTCCTGGGCCCGTGCTCTCAATCCCTGTTGCTATACCTGATTTCCTTGGGCCTCAGTTTTCCATCTGTAAAACCAGAGATCTGGGCTATTGGTCTTTAAATCCTCCAAGTTCTATGTCTAAGTATTTTCCCCATTACTGTCACCTTTTTCCTTCTCTTCCCCAGACCCCTCCCCCACCCACAGTCATCTTGTTAACTTCACTGAATTTATTACCACGGGATCTGTAGGATGTTTTTCCCTTTGGGCTATGATGCTATATGTGTCAGCACATGGACATGTATTGTGGCTTTTTTGTTGTTGTTGGACCTGGTCTACATGCTGCTGTTGTTGGGAGGGGAGGAATCTGATTCTTCAGTTTTACTGTCTTCTCTTGGCCTGCAGCCTTTACCTCACTGAGTGATGTGAGCATTTGACTGGGCTTGAGAAAGTCTTGATGAGAGAAACCCGTGGAATCAGCTCTTTCGGTCTGGGCTCTGTGTGATTCTCTGGTAGATCTGGTTTTGGAGCACTGTGGTCCTCGGGCTGTTTGCACATGTCTGGTCCGTGGCTGGTAAGGATCTTAGGAGGAGGGGGACTTGAAAGAGATATCTGGGCTTTGCATTCTCTACAGCTTGGGTACCCTGGAAGATTTCCACAAAGGGAGTTACCCAGATCATTTCATTATGGTTCCATTGTAATTAATGTTTATAAATTACTTCAGTGGGTGAGAGTCTATATATATTCTCTAGTACTTTTTTTGTAGCTGTGACAAAGAGTAGAGTGCTTTGGCATCAGAAGACCTGGGTTCAAAGGTTGCATCTGTCACTTCCTAGCTTGGTGCGTCTAACACACCTGCTTGTTATGGCCTCTGCTTGATCATTCTCTGGATGGGATCTTATTATGGCAAAAAAAAATTTTTATTTGTCCTGGGATGTATGAATCCTTCCACTTAAAAGCCTGGAGGAAACACCTTAGGAACTTAGGTGTACAGTCGTTATACCTCGGTTCATCTGTGTTCAGCAAGATGAACGAAACCAACTTCATAATTTTAAGGATTAAGTAAGGTAACACACACCAAACAAGGACCTGGAAATAACAAAAGTATTGGATAAGTCACAACTTACGGAAGCCTAGATTTGTTCATCTGTAAAAGAATGATATCAATACCTGCCTTACCCAGCTAAAATGGCTATTGAATCAAATGAAGTATGGTATGAAAATATGTTTCTGAAAATTATAAATTCTATACAAATATTAGTTGTTTTTAGGAAGTATCGTACAACAAAACTAATTGTTTTAATTACCACCCCCCCAAAGCTGTTAATGTTTCTATTCTGGTTTTCTCCAGCATAGATTATTTACTGCAGATAATAACCTATAGTAAAATTCCCTCAACATTTTCTTTTTACTGTGCACCAGTTAGAAGGCTATTAGTTAAAATTGTTCTAGGCTAAAATGAATATCGTGAGTATTCAGTTAATAACTAATATTGTGCAAGGTGGACAGTACTTCTTTTGCGGAAACATTAATTTTGCATTAATTCAGATTTTATTAATTCATTATAAGGACAAGAGGTAGGTTCAAGTTGTAAAAGTACGTTAATCATACAGACAACGTAAGTCTATTAAGTAACCTCTGTACATGTAGAACATAACTGCAGTGTGAATGAAGGCTAGACTTTTATGTACTAATTTAATTTGGTCTAGAGTAAAAAATGTGTTTAACTCACATTTTTCACTAAAGCAAATATGCCCTACCCACTTACTCCAAATGAACAGGATGGCTCCATTTCTGTTTTTCTTAATTGGTAAAACCGTGCTTGGAGATACCATCTGGAGATTGTTGGATTTCAGCCAAAGATTTAAGTCAGGCTTGCAAAGAGCTACCTGCCTAAGGCAAGAAACTGCACTGACTTAATAGGAAAGAACATGCTTTTATTTCACCATTTGGTAAAAGAAAGTGAAAGTACTTTGAAAAATTTTAATACTTGTTTTTATGATAATGACATTATATTATAGATAAAAGTGTTTCCGAAATAGAATAATTGGGGAAATTTGGGGATCTAATTGCTAAATTTTATGTGATTATTTACAAATTTGATATGAAGGCATGTGCAAAGATCTTGTTGCTAAAGGCAGGTAATTCTATATGAGAAGTGGGAGCAAGACAGTGGCACAGATAAGTGAGGCAAGTGGAAACCACCCAGACTGCCTCGTGGGCAGTGTTGAAAACCCCAGGCCTGTGTGGACTAGATATAGTGTGATGGGTATCTTTTTTTAATTGTTGTTATTTTTTAAAACAGATTTCCACTTGAAAGATTAATCAAAAGCAAGAAAGGCTGATCTGTCTACGTTCTGAGTGCTGCCTTCTGCAAGACCAGCATTATAGACCCTAGGCCCAAGTCTGCCCCACTGCCATAGCTTTACCCACCCCAGGCATTACTCTGGGGTCTGTCTGAGGCCGGCAGTGCGAAGATGACCAGTGCCTTCCTAGCATGACAACCTTGGACCATGTGATCGCTACCCACCAGTCAGAGTGGGTCTCCTTCAATGAGGAGCCACTCTTCCCCGTCCCTCCTGAGGGTAAGGACTGCTTTCATTTCCTAGGTGAAAAAAGTGGCAAAGAGCCACACCTGCTTGTTATGGCTTCTGCCTGATCATTCTGTTGGTGGGATCTTAATATGGAAAGAGAGCCAGTTTGTCACTTTCCTGAGATGCAGATTCTTCTACTTAGAAGCCTGGGAGAAGCATCTTCAGAACCCTATGGCCCCAAATGGGGGCCTGGAAACACCAAAAGTATTGGCTGCTTTCTTCAAAGGAGCGTAAACTTCATATTTACAAAGTACTTTATACTTGGTGTTTTTGGTGGTTACTTTCAACAGCAATTTGGATTTGCTCAATTTTTTAAAGAAAGCATAGTTGTTAGGAGTGACACACTCTCTAGCCAGATTGCTTGGAGTCAAATCCTGGCTCCATGGTTGAGTGATGTGCCCTTGGGGAGATTATTTTCTTTAATATCTCCATGTAGTAGTTTATCTCTGTAGTCTGGGTAATCACAGTACCTACTTCACAGTGGTTGTGAGGATTAAATTAGTTAATATATGTGAAGTCCCTAGAATAGTGTCTGGTACATGGAAAGAGCTCAGTAATGATCATCCACAGTGATGATATAGATGGCTAAATTGACTCCTAGAGAGCTGGTGCTCAGGGAGGAAGGTTAAGGTATGATACAGGACATAGTGGCAGAGCCATGTCAGCTGGTTCTGTTTTACTGCAGCTGCCACTTTCAGCTGAAATCAACCCAGCTTCATTTACACTGTAAAGTGTGAGTTCACAGGAGTGCTGTCCGGTACGGCAGCCAGGTGGCTACTGGCAGGCAGTATCCTTAAAATGTGGCTACTCTGAATTGTGATGTATTAAAGTGTAAAATACCCACACTGAATTCAAAAGATGGAGTAAATGTTAAATATTTCATTAACAATTTTTATATCAATTACAGGTTTGAATTATGAATTTTCAACATTCTGAGTTGAAATTTATATTATTAAAAATAGTTTTGCTGGTTCCTTTTTATTTTTTTAGTGTGGCTACTAGAAAATTTTTAATTACTTATGTGGCTTACTTTTTATTTCTTGTAGACAATACTATCTCAAGGCTTTGATTACATGCAAATGGACTAGTTTGGCTAGTAATGCGAGAAAGTTTTATATTAGTACTTTGATTTTCAAAAGCTTTTATACAGTAAAATTTACTGCTTTTGATGTACGGTTGATGAACTTTAACACATACGTAGATTTATGTAACTATCACCATATATTGCAATCAGGAGATAGTTCTTTTTAAAAAAACTATGTGAAGGCTGTTAAATATTCCAGGAACAATAAAATGATGCAAAGCCAGAGGAAGAGCCTCTGTGCCACATTTAGCCGATCATTGGTGCAGAGTTTGCACCCGGTAGGCTGCAGATATGTGTAATTAGGACTGTACAGATTTCGAAGTTTGAATTTAGATGTCTTTAGTCCAGAGAGAAGCTGTCCATTTCAGCCATACTCTCTGCCAGTCCCTATTGCCTTTTGCTTTTCTCATTCGACTCAGTTATATTTCTTGCTTGGCTTCAGTAGGCCTTTTTGTTTGTGACCCCTAAGCAGTGGAGTAAATGCTGGGATAAGAAGAGTGAACTAGTCTTGGTCCCTCCCTTATACTCCATGGATAGACTGAGGTCATAGTTTTTATACATTATTAGGAAAACACTCCTTTGCATAGAGGCAGATGGGCATGGCTGTTTCTTTGCCCTCACCCACTGTAATGGTGAGTCCTATGATCTCCTCTTACCCATCCTTTGTTTTTCTCCCCAAGACAGCCCTGAAGAGCGGCCTTCCTCATTCGAAGTGACGGTGCTGTCTGTATTTGTTTCAGGGGGCACTGAAGGGCACCTCGCAGGACTATCGTCCTCCTCGGGCCAGTCCGAGAGCTCCTCGGGGGAGAACCAAGTGGTGGATGGAGGCTCTCAGGACCTCTCCCACTCAGAACAGGATGACTCCTCTGAGAAGATGGGCCTCATCTCCGAAGCAGCCTCCCCTCCTGGGAGCCCTGAGCAGCCCCCAGCTGACCTGGCCTCCGCCATCAGCAGCTGGGTTCAATTTGAAGACGACGCACCCTGGGCCAGTGTGTCACCACCTCACAAAGAAACAGGTGGGCGGCTGAAAAGGTTCTGGCTTAGGTCTGTGCTCGTCAGGGATGCTGGTCCATGGGAGGTTGTGGGGCTGCCGGGATTCCACTTCGCCTGCTCCCGAGCCCCGAAGCACTGGCCGCCTAGGACAGAGCGGGCGGAGAGCTCTTCTGGCTTCATTCTGCAGATGGTTTCTGTAACATAAGCAGAGGGAAGGGTTTATGTGTTCTGGATAATTTCCAGCCTTTCACTCTCTTCCCTGGCTGTTGACATATCTTTGCAAATATGCATATTTATCTATCTCTTAGGCATTAGAATTATATTTACTTAGCACCTAAATTGTAAGCTCCTTACAAGTAGAAATGAATGTCTCTCAAAGTGTGGACCACCAACCATCTCTAGTAGAGTAACCAGTTAAATAAACATGGATGTTCTTACATCCCAGGCCTCTTGGACCCAAATCTTCAGGGCAGGCACTGTCGTTAATGGTAAGTTCCTTGTTTTGTGGGATTTCCACAGCCAGAAGCTGCACTGGGAAGCTTAGTGAAGCCAGAGCAGTTTGCTAAGCCTCACCCTGCTAACGAGGCTGCTTATTTTCTTGTACATGGAAGCAAAGCAAGGGTGATTGCATAAACTTAGGGACTGTATTAGTTTTCTATTTTCTGTTGTAACAAATGACCACAAACGTAGTGGCTTAAACAATACAATTTTATCATCTTATAATTCTGTAGTTCAGAAGACTGACATGGATGTCTCTTGGCTAAAATCAGAGTGTCATCAGGACTGCATTCCTTTCAGGACGCTCCAGGGGGGAATCTGTTTCCCTGCACTTTCCAGCAGCTTCTAGAGGTTGCCCACACTCCTTGACACGTGGCCCCATCCTCTGACTCAAAGCCAGCAATGTCACATCTCTCTGTGCCTTTGTTCTGAAGTCACGGCTTCTGCCGAGTGACTTCTGCCTCCCTCTTCCATTTTTAAGGACCCCTGTGATTACCTTGGGCCCTCCCGAATACTCTAAGGTACTTTCCCCATCTCAAAGTCCTTAACTTAAACACAACCACAAAGTCCCTTTTTGTCACATAAAGTGACATATTCACAAGGAATGGCGATCAGGATGTGGACATCTTTGTAAGGGCCATTATTTTGTTCACCACAGAAAACTAATAGCAAAAAGCAAGGTTGACATGTTTTTCTGTTGATGGGTTAAATGTTTTGCTAGTTTTAGTTTTTAAAAACAATGACTTTGTTTTTCAAACATGTTTTCAACATCAGTAAAAAACAATTTTAGGAAAATATAAAGCATGAGTTTACTATATAATAAACACTTCCATTTTTACATAATTTTCATATTCATGTATACTTTTTCATATTTATCATATTTCTCAGTGAATCCCTGGTGAGACAGCCACGACACTCAGTGCAGCATGGATGAATGAATTGACAGGTCCAGGTACACTTCCCAGTTGGGCTGGAGGGAGCAAGTACTGGATACTTAATACTGGCAAGATAATGGGCTGATTAAGAGTTTATACATGTGGCAAAAAGTTACTGAACGCTGGGCATTGAATCAGTACAGAAATATATATCTTATTTTTAAAAATGTATGTTCTGAATGCATACGCTCTTAGGCACTATGCTCAACGGTTTAACTACATCGTCTCTGGTACCCCTTACAGCACACATGTGAGGAAGGTATTAATATTATATTTATGTTACAGATGAGGAAAATGATACATTGGTGATTTAGGAATATGCTAGGAAATAGCAGGAGAGAGCTTCAACATCAGGCGGTGAGACCCCAGGATCTTGGAATAACCTGAGGATGTTCGGTGTTGTGTCTACCTCCATATTCCCACTGTGGCTCTGTTTTCCTCTGCTCCCTCATTCCCGGGAGGGAGAGGAAGTGTGTGAGGCCTGGGATGGTGTTTCTCTACTCATTTGTCCTAAAATGGTCCAGCCTTCAGATCATTGGTTATATTCATGGCAATTAGATTCTTTCACATCTTGTTCACACCTTGCCTTTAGCCTCAGAGATTGCTCAGAACTATTTATATGATCGATGGGTTAATTTGCTTCAACTCTTTACCATTTATTTTTGCACAACTAACTGGGGTTAGTCATAATTACGTTGCCCCCATCCGACTGAGGATCTTAGCATGTTATTGAAAATGGTTTTGAATTAATGTTAAAAGCTTATCCTTGAAGGAAACAGTTCTCAAATTGTGGTCTATAGATCTCTGGGAATTCCCGAGACCCGTTCAAGGAGTCTGTGGGGTCAGAATGATTTTCGTAATAATTCTAAGATGTTATTTGCCATTTTCTCTGCATTAACATTTGTATCGATCATGCAAAACTAATGGCAAGTAAAAATTCTGGCCACTGTGTACTTATACTAAAAAAAGTCAATTTCACTTAATATCCTTGATGAAGAAGTAAAAATTATTAAATTTATTAAATCTTGATTCTTAAGAATAGCTCTTAAATATTCTCTGTGACAAATAGGGATATATGTATAAACTACTTTTGTTCCATATCAAAGTATGATGGTTGACTTGAAGAAAAATAGTTATGTAGAAAAAATTTGGATTTAAAATTTTTTAATTAAAAAATTAAAAAATCAAAATTATTTTAAAGTTATTTTTTAGAATGAAAATAATGCAAACAAAACCCTTGAACAAAATATTAGTATTTTAAAAACAAGATCCAATCAATACTTGCATGACTGTCGCAGTTGTCTCATCCTAATTCTGGCCATAGTTCTAATAAAATTTTTGTTTTGTAAGTCACTCCTCATTTGCTTGTAAGTCTACCCAAAAGCTCTTACTCAGTTTTGCTGTGATCAGTGGTGCCCACTTGGAGAAAGCTATAAGTTCACTAGGTGGCCAACTTACATAAAATGAGTGGCCATCTGGTACTTTTTAGTCTAATATGACAATATAGAAATGAACTGTCCATCAATTTCTCATTATCCATTCTAAAAAAATGCTTCTCTTAGCTTGTTAATTTTCATTAATCAGTTCCTGGACCTATTTTGGGCTACAGCTTTAGTCTGTTGAACTTTTTTAGTATGGATAACACATAAATGGAATTAAGCAAGCAAGATATTTGATCTGTTCTATGTATGTATGTATGTATGTATGTATGTATGTATTTTTGGGGGAGATTTAAGTGTTCTATGTTTAATTTTTAAATTTTTTATTTTTATTAAATTTATTGGGGTGACATTGGTTAATAAAATCATATAGGTTTCAATGATCTGTTGTATTTAAACATACAAACATTTGGAATCTGTGGTGAATTGTGGAACATGAAGGTATGTCTCCATGTGTAGCAGGTTCAACCAGAAAACAAGGCTCCATGGTAACTGATTTTTGGCTTCAGTCACCTTCCTAGTCACATAAGTGTCACCAGAACAAACTAATTCTTTCCTGTATTGTAGTTGCAATTTCTCAGTTTCTTCCCATTTTATACCGCATGTCCTATTTGGCCCTACTAAATGCTCAGCACTTCTGATCAGACATCTTTGGGTCAGGAGAAAGGGAAAAATGTGTATCTTGGACCCTTCCCATGCAGCCTCTCTGTGAATATCCTTTTATGAGAAGATTATGATCTTGGCCTAAGATAAATAGGTGGGAGGACAAAAAAGGAGGATAAATGGGGCCAATTAGCACTGTTCCTAGTCTGGATTTCTGGAAGCAAAAATGAGAGCCTTATTTAGTTAGCCAGCTGTTCCACACCGTAACATCCTGGCTTGCAAAGAGCAGTTCGAAAAGATAGCGTGCACACACAGGGAGTAGCCAGGTGGAGAAATGTTAACATGGGATATGCCTCTTCCTTCTCCCTGTTCCCGTACCACCACTCTTCACAGTTTTTCAGGCAAATAAAGAATAATAAAAAAAAAAAAAAAAGAATTTATCTTTTAAGCTGTGCCACCTAAGAATAAAAGCAAGGATTGGATTCCAGCCTGGAATGGGAATGTACTATTTGCCCTAATTAAAATGCAAGGAGGCTGTAGGCTTAGTGGAGTTAGGGACAAAGAAACTATCATTAATGGTAAATCTCTTATTTTTGTGGCATTTAAATGCTAGAAGCTGGACTGGGGAGCCTAGAGAAGCCAGGGAATTGTTAGCCCCCACCCTGGTGGCCTGGTGACTTGCTGTTCACTGAAGCATATACCAAGGTTGATTGGATAACCTGGAGCAACAGCTAGGAGAAAAACAACTCCAGAAATACTTCAATCCATCAAGGGAACAGCTTTCTCTTGGACTTCAACTAGGGCAGGATTTGAAATGAAAAGTGCTATCATAGCTGGTCTGGGGAAAAGGAGATACAGATCTCCCTCAGAAAAAAAATCTAATCAATTGAGTGGCAAAGCCTTTTTATAACCACATTTATAGGCAAGACAATTGGCATCATTTCCTTGGGCCTGAGGATACTAAGATGAGGGGCATATAAAATCATGCCCTTGACTCTTTCATAAAAATTGTTTCCTCCATTAAAACCCCTGAAATTTGGTGGAGGCCAAATGTGGAATTCATATCTCTTTGACTTAGGAAGACCACTTTGGCTCAGGCCATGTTAATAAATATTCTCTTTAGAAAGATTTTTATTTGAATCTTAACTGTCAAAAACTTAAGACTTGAATTAACCCCCAAAATACTGCTTACATCTCCAATATGAAGGTGTCATATGATGGATGGGGTTACATGGTGAAAAATACCAAGAAATTTAACTGAAAACTTGTTTGCTGAACCTTGAACTAAATGCATAGCTATTCAGCTAAACCATGATCAGAGCCAACGTATTTTTAAAGAAAGATTCTGGTGAATCTGTTCAAATCAAAATTAAATCTTTATATTATTCTCTAAAAAAATATTTTAAAAAATGAACATAAACCCAGGTGGTGTTTTATCACATTGAATCCTTTAGCAGTGGTATTTCTGAGTTTTCCTAGTTGCAAAAAGTTTTCTGAACTAACTTTTTGCCTTCTCAGGTTTTAAAATTCCACTGTGCCCCAGGAAGAATATAGTGGTCAGGTTACCTATCACCTAAAATCTTCATAACGATTCTCTCAGAGCAAAGGCTGATTTCATGTAGTATGTGCATTTTACAAGAGTGTGTGTGTGTGTGTGTGTGTGTGTGTGTGTGTGTGTGTGCACGCGCTTAGAATATGTTTGCAAATGCATGCAGGCAAATTGAAAGAGCAAAGTTTATCCCCGCCCCCCCCAAAATTGAGGCATTGTTGTCAGAATGAGGCTTCCTGTTCGCTCATGTTATGCTCTGACCTTCCTCCAAGGACATGGCAATTTCACAGCAAGGCCAAGGCTGAATTGGACCCATTATGCAGATACTGCAGGATATGCATAATTATAAACATGAAAAAAAAACCCTTATTTCCGGAACATTTGTCCCATAGCCCAAGTGATACACTTATATATTCCCTTGTGCTTCAAATGTCTTTCCTAAAAACTTGGGCTAAGGCCTTAGCATTGTGTTTGGGGAAGCTAATTATCTGGGACCAGAGAAAGAGCCACTTGTTTGGGGGAGGACCAGAGATGATGTCAGCTGTTTAAGAGGAAGGCAGGGGTGACAGCTGAGAGACCTAATCCTGAAGAAGAGTAGCCCAGGGGCTAATTTCTGTTATGTTTTTCATTCTGGCTACTGGGGGTGTGTGTTGGGTGGGGGTGGAATAAGATCCCAACCATTTGGGGATTATGTAGACAAGGCCTACTGCATTTGGCATGCACATACATTTCTTATTTTCTTTTAATACCTTGAATTGTTCTTCTCTGTTTAAATGTAATTAATGACCTTTCCAGAATCCATCTCAAACAGTAATGTACTCAGGAATGACTTTTAAGAGAGGCCTTCCCCTCAGGGCCTGATGCCTCTGCCCTTCTTCACTGGGCTCCACCCTGCTCTAATCACCATCTCTCTCGCTGTTCCCAAGAAGTTCATTGTTGCTCTTGCTGTTTCCTTGGCCCCTAGAGCTTTCCCACCACGTGTGCACTCCGAGCTCAGTTTAAGCATCACCTCCCCCTGGCCAGCCTTTTCCTGCTTTAAATGTCTTTACAGCAGGAATGTCTGTAAATCAGGTTATATATTTATTTATTTAAATTTTATATTGTCTCTCTTCACCACAGGGAAGGGACCTTGTCTACTTTGTTTTCTTTCTATCCCAGAATAAGGAAGGTGCTTGGAACTTAGAAGGTGCTCACTTACCATCTGTTGGATTAACAAAGGAAAAGATGAAAGATGCAAAGATGCACTAAAGACTAAACATGACTAAAGACTCATGTCTGTGGGGCCGGTGAGCTGTTAGGTAGGACTTGAAGGATGGCTTCCTCAGTGAAGTGAACCATTTTTTTTTAACACAGTAGTCAAGGAAAGTAGGCCAGCCTCTTCTCCATCGTGCCTTTTTCTTATTAGCTGACTATTACTGTTAGTTTTTGATTTCCCATTGTTATACGCACAATGCATACACACATATGCATACCCATACCACATACATATATATAGATACATATACACACAGGCATAACATACACATAACAACACACTTATGTGTATACACCTACGTACATATACATACACAAACACACATACATGTATTTTTCCCTGCCTTAAAAAGCACACTTAAAACTGACCATGATATTTTTGTTGGATTTGAAGCTACCATCATACCATGGGAGGAGAAGGGAGCTCTCAAAGATGGCTTTTCCAGTTATCTAAAAGGAGCCTCAAAATATTTTATTAAAACCCCAATATTCTCCTCCAGAGAATGTGCTGGCTCACCCAGGCGGGCTTTTTGGTCTATCCCACCCACAATGTGGGTCACAAAACACAGTAAACTCCCCAAGCATGTGTTAATTAACTAGTTCATTCATGCAACACACATTTAAGTTCTGGGAAAGCAATTATGAGAAAGTCGGCCACAGTCCCTGCTCTCCACAAGCGGAGCTGACCTAACAGTTGGGCCAAGTGTCACCAGCACAGCCTTCTAGGGTGGGGATGTGCTCCTCTGAACCTGTCCTGGGACAGCCGCTTCTCATGGCCAACTGTGAAATAGCAGGGGAGCCATGATGAAGAGTGGAATTTCATCTATTTAGTATTCATGGGTGGGCATGTTTACAATGTTGGGGAAAATTCTTATAGCCCAAGTGAGTAGACATCAAAGTATAAATAAAGGACATGACATCAAAATGTACAAGTATTTAAAATTTTAATCTTCCCAGGATCCCAAAGATAAAAAAAAAAGTATTGTTTTCGCTGTGTTAATTGTTTCAGCTGACATCTTGTACGTTTATTATTCATTCAACCAATGGCGCTTCAAGGCACTGGGGATTCAGCAGATTATTCCTGCCCCATGGAGTATACCTTCTGCTGGGTGAGCCATACCAGAAATATAATAAAGAAGTAGATACAGTGTAAGTGTGTTAGATAATTTAAGTAGGAAGGAGAGAAAAATGAGGCAAAAAATTAAGAGAGGATGTGAAATTTTACATAAGATCAGGGAGTGACTCTGCAGTAGCTTTTGAGTGAAGACTTTAGAGAAGTTAAGGAGTGACCTTGTGGAAATCGGGTAAGGAACCTTCCAGGTGGAAGGAACTGCAAGTGAGGAGTCTCTGGAAGGTGACCGTGTGCCTGGTGTGTGACTGGAGTGGAAGGAATTGGGAAGAAGAGAAGGAAGGAGACAGGCAGAGCAGTGGTGGGGACTCAGACTGCCTGATCCTGGCAGGGTACAGTGAGGACTTTGACGTTTACTGTGAGTGAGGTGGGAAACTGTTGGAGGGTTTTTTGAGCAGAGGTGTGGTATGATCCGACTTAAGTTTTAACAGGTAATTCTATTAAAATTGTGTGGCTGTGATTTTGAGGACAGATTGAGAGGAGGACAAGCAGAGAAGCAGGAAGACCAGGTGGGAAACCATTGCAGTGATCCAGGCAGGAGAGGATGGTGGTTGGGACCAGGGTGGTAGCTTGGAGATGGTGGGAAGTGATTGGATTCCAAATGTATTCAGAAAGGTAGGACTGACAGAAGTCATGATAGACCAAAGGTGAGAAGAATCAAGGATGACTAGATGGTTTTTCTGAGCACCTGAATGGATGAAGGATCTGGTGGGGAAGGGGTAACAGGAACTTGGATTCAGACTTGTAAAGTTAGAGTTCTGAGTGGAGATTCCAAGTAGATTGGGACAGGTCTGGAAATAATGGCTACCACTTAACCCTTTTTGAGTACTTCCTTTATGCCTAGCACTTTTCCCAGTCCTTTGTCATTACTAACCTAATCCCCTTATGAGGTGATACTATTTTTAGCCCCATTTTACAGGTGAAAATGCATAAGAACAGATGGATTAGGTAACTTGCCCCAGGCTACAGGGATCCAGGATCCTTACATACAGTCTCATAGGAGAGGAGGAGAGGCAGATCTTTTTCTTTGCTGGATGGAAAATGTAGCTTGGAAACACCATGATGACAGCAACCTGCTGCTATCTGGCCCAGCTATCAAAGGTCTGGCCTCTGAGAAAAGAGTTCAGGCTCAATACTTAAACTGATTTTGTGGCCAGAAGACATTCAATTCAGAACCTAAATAAAATGACTCATCCAAGATTTCTAAGTGGATAAATAAAATATATTAAACAAAATTAGAACAGTTTGTTGTATGTAGAGACTGCCTCTCCCAGCTTCATTACTTTTTTAGTTTTTCTTTCAAGGGCGATATTGGAGTTTTAGCTAAGAAATGTAAAGATCTAATGTGAAAATATAAATAATTAAAATAGCTTCCTTGCTGAGTAATTGGAGCCTTTTGATATGTGGTGTTAATAAGCTTCATTATTTTAAGGAACATATTTTAAATGCATATTAAGTTACATTTTTTCAATACATTAAATTTTTATTTTTTAATAAAAGAAACATTTTAAATGTATGTTATAAAGAATAATAGTACAACCCACCACCCAGTTTAATAAATGAAATTTATCATCCAGAAGCCCCCATGTTTCCCTTCTCCTTTCAGACATCTCCTTCCCTCCCTTCTATATCTCCGCTTTCCCGGGTTTTACAAAATAATTGCATTACTTTTGTTAACAGCTTTCCTACTTATATGTGCATTGAGAGTGATATAATTGAATTCTACTATTTTTTGAGTTTTATGTAAATAAAATAATCCATGACTTGCTTGATCCTTTAACACATTATATGAGATTTTTTTCCATGTTATTACATGTAGCTGTAGTTCCTTTATTTTTTATTACTGTAAATTCCATTATATTATACCACAATTCATTTATGCCTTCTATTATTGATGGATATTTGAATTGTTTCTTCTTTTTGGCAATTAAGAATGTGCTTCTATGTGCATTCTTTTTATCTGTGAATATTCACATAAATCCTGGTGAACATGTGCAAATGGCTCTTTTGTATGAAAAAGTTGATGGAGAATGCTGCACTGTAGAATGTGCTTATCTTCAACTTCATCAGAAGACACCAATTTACTCTCCTGTCAGCTGTATCTAAAAGATGCTGCAGCTCCTTCCTCACCGACACTTGGGAATGCCATATTTTTAAATTTTTGTCATGGAGAGGCAAGGAGGAAGGGAAGTGGGGAGATGAATGGTATCTCATATGGTTTTTATTTGCATTTTCTAGATTACTAGAATGCATTTTCTAGATTAATGAGGTTGAACATCTTTTTCTATTTGGGTTTTCCCCTTTCATAAAATGGCTATTCATATTTTTGTTAGGGTCTCTCCACTTTAAATGCTAATTTCTAAGAGTTCCTTGCGGATATGATGTATGGCAGATATTACCTACTACCCTGTGGATGGTCTTTTTACTCTCTTCAGGGTGCCATTTGATGAAAAGTTCTTAATTTTAGTGATATGAAATTAAAATTTTTTTATGCTTAGTGCTTTCTGTGTCTTGATAAAGAAAATCTTCCTCTATCCCAAAGTCATGAGCATATTTAGAAACATATATGTCTTCTAAAGTATTTTGTGTGTAGCCTTTCACACTTTAACATTCATTCCACTTAGGATTGATTTTTCTCTATGGTACGAAGGAGTCTAATTGTGTATTTTTCCATATAGTATGTTTTCAGTATTCTATTATTTTATTTATTTTAAATATATTTATATTATTAAAAATTCTATTTTATTCATATCTAAATAGTGTGAATCTGTTCATTAATATGAGGGAAAAAATCATGCTAGGATTTTGATTGAGAATGCAATAAATCTATAAACCATTTTGGGGAAAATTACCATCTTTACAACATTACATCTTTTAATCCCTAAATATAATACATTTCTCCATTTATTTAGATCTTCTCTATGGTCTGTTAACATACTTTAGAATTATCTCCTCTGAGGCCCTATACATCTTATATTAGGTTTATTACTATATATGCTTTATATTTTTTGTTGCTATTATAAATGCTATCTTGTTTTAAGTTTAATTTTCTAAATATTTTTTGCTGGTTTTCAGAATTACAATGCATTTATTTATTGATTTTTAAAAAGTCACAGTACCTTGCTAAAATTATTACTTTGATAATTTACCAATAGGGTCTTTGGTTATTTTATGTAAAAAAAATATTATTTGCAATTAATAAGTTTTGTTTTTTTCACTCTTTTTCACTTCCGGCCTTGCTGTAAAGGCTCCGATCACAAATATGATGTTGATTAGAAGTGGGTGTAATGGGCACCATCATCTTGATCTGGATTCCCAAGAGAAAGTTTTCTAGTCTTGTGTGCTGTTTACTGTAGGGTTTTGGGGTTACTTCTACTAGGTTTAGGGAGCCTCTTGTGTTTCTAGTTCACCAAAAGTTACTACCAGAAATTGATATTAAAGTTTATTCAGTGCTTTTTCCGTATCTATTATGATAATATTATTTTTATCCCTTTAATGTATTATTATGGTGAATTACATTAATTGCTTTTGTAATGTTAACCCATGCATTCTCAACGGGTTGGTTTTACTGGCAACGGTGCTAAAAGTTGTGGAAGGGCAAAGAAATATTTTTCTTTTTATGTGTACAGTATAGCTATGTACATATGCAGTATGTAATAGACATATATCTGTGGTATTAAAATTCAAAGAGAACTGATAAATGGGACATCATTAAAATTAAAAACTTTGCAAAAGACCCTGTTAAGAGGATAAAGAGACATTTATATACTGGGAGAAAATATTTGCAAACCACATATCTAACAAAGCACAAGTATCTAGACTATATAAAGAAACCTCAAAACCCAACAGTGAAAATTGGAAACTTATGTTCTTAAAAGATTATACACGAGTATTCATAGCACTGTTATTCATAATAGTTAAGAGCCTTAAACAGCCCAGATGTCCTTTGATAGGTGGACGGTTAGACTGTGTCATATTCGTACCATGGAATACTGCTCGGCAATAAAAAGGAATGAAATGTTAATATATTCAACCCCTTGACTGATTCTCAAGGCATTATGCTGAGTAATAAAAGCCAGTCCTAAAAGGTTACAGGCTGCATAATTTCATTTGTATAGCATTCTTGAAAAGACAAAATGGTAGACATGGAAAACAAATTAGTGGTTGCCAGGGGTTAGGGATAGGGCGTGAGGGGAAGAGGTGGGAGTGGGTATAAAAGGGTAAAACGAAGGATCCTGTGGCAATGGAACTGTTCTGTATCTTGACTGTGGTGGGAGCTATACAAACCTAAAAATTGGTAACATTATAGAGAACTAGATGCACACGGGGTACATATAAAACTGGAGAAGTAGGAAGAAGACTGGTGGATTATATTAACGTTGATTTTCTGGTTATGGTATTCTACTGGGGGGAGGAATGGAATTCAAGGAGGAGAGGGTGGTTAGGGGGAAAAAATGTGTAATAGGCTCGTTAGAGAGGCAATAATGAAAAAAGGTTGAGACACAATGTGTTAAAACATCCTTTCATTCATTAGTTAAACACTATTTAGACATGGTTGTAGTCATCCTTTTCATAGATCACTAGATTCTCTTTGATAATGATTTGTTTGGAGTTCTTCTATCCATGATTGAGATTCATCTGTAATTCTCATATTGGAGAATATAAGTGTGAATGAGGTACACTTTGTCAGGTTTTGATGCAGGAAATGCTAACCTCATAGGATGAGTTGGTGAGGGATCCTTCCTTTTCTGTATTCTGGAAGAGTTAATGGAAGATTGAAATATTTTTTTCCTTTAAAGTTTGGTAGAACTTTTCTATAAAACCATCTGGCCTGACATTTTCCTTATGGGAAGGTTTAAAGGTCTGATTAATTTTATTTCATGGTTATTGGATGGTAAGGTTTTTAATTTGCTTCTTGAATCAGTTTTGAAACGTTATATTTTCCTAAGTCTTCTATAGTTTTGTTTTATCTCTGTTTCAAATGCATTGGTGTAAAGACATCCATTATTTCTCTTCGTTGCTTCCTTTTTATAGATAACATTTGTAATTTGTACCCTTTTTTATTCTTAATGTTATTCATGTTCTTTTTTTCTAGATTTTTCTCAACAGTTTTTCACTCCTACTAGTTTTCTCAAAGAATTGTTTGCCTATGTCTGTTTTAAAAATTTTCAACAATTTATCCTTTTATGCTTATTATTTCTTTTTTTCTAACATTTTTTGGTTATTTTGCTCATCCTTTTGTAACTGGATAAATTAGAAGTTTATCATATTACATTTAAGTTCTTTTCTAATGGAAGCAATCAACTTTCCTTGATAGTACTTCTTACCGGCATTCTTTTTTTTTTTAATTAATTATTTTTTTTTTATGGTGACGTTGGTTAACGAAATCCAGTCTGTTTCATCTGTACATTTTCACAGTAAGGCATGTATATATTTACATTTCAGGTGTGTTCACCTCCCATGGTTAGATTTCTTTCTGTCATCAAATATTTGACCCCTTTTAACTCAC
This sequence comes from Eidolon dupreanum, assembly GCA_028627145.1. Classification (NCBI taxonomy): domain Eukaryota; kingdom Metazoa; phylum Chordata; class Mammalia; order Chiroptera; family Pteropodidae; genus Eidolon; species Eidolon dupreanum. The sequence goes on from CM053509.1 coordinate 13,175,650, forward strand.
CTAACTTACCTGCATTCTTAAAGTTTTCATACAGTAATTTCATTATCGTTTGGTTATGAATATTTTCTAATATTCATTGTGATTTCTTTTTTGACCGATGAATTATTTAGAAGTATGTTATTTTCTAAATTTTTCAGATTGCCTTTTTTAGATAAACAGATATATAGAACACTGCACTCCACAGGTGAAGAATGCATATTCTTCATAATCACACCTAGAACTTTTATGACAAGTGACCACATACTATGGCATGAAGCAAGTTTTAACAAATGTCGGAAAACTGGTATCAAACACACCATGAAAACAGGTCACAAATACCAAGTTATCTCACATACCATGAACACAGGTAACTAGTATGACCATTAGATCAGCTTGTTGTTTATATATCTTCCATTTCCTTGTTGTTGTTTTTTTTTGCCTGCTTGATCTGTCAGTTACTGAGAGAGATATGTCTTTATATCTCCTATTATGATGATGAATATTTCTTGCTTTCTGTAGTTGTCAAATTTTACATTAATAACTTTGAGACTATATTATTAAATATATACAAATTTATAATAATTATATATTTTTGATGAATTGAAATGTTTATCATTTTGTTGTAATCCTCTCTCTGATGATGCTTTTTACTTTAAAGCTTATCTATAGTCTATAATACATAGGTTTTTTTAATTAATAATTTATCTTTTATAGCTTTCCCATCCCTCTACTTTCATCATCAATGAATCTTTATATTTTAAGTGTGTCTTCTGTAACCAGCATTTTGGATTTCACTTGTTTATTCAGCCTGACAGTCTTTTTCTTTTAGCCAGCACATTTATTCCATTTATGTTTATTATCAAATACTGATACAGTTTTATTTCTATCTTATGTTTCTTTTCCTCACCTTTTCTTCCTTCTTTAGATTGATTGGTTTATTGTTTTTGTTTCTTTAAACTGTCTTTATTTTCCTCTTGTTCTTTGAAGATCTCTTTAATGAGTATGCAGTCCTGTTTGATCATTATTTTCTGTCAGTGCATTGAATTGTGTTTTGGTTTCTCTTGCTGTTGAGAAGGTGGTAGTCAATCTAATCATTTCTTTGAATGTAATCTTATTTAAGATCTTCTCTTTGTCCTTGGTCTTATATAGTTTTGATGTCTACTTGTGGAGTTTTTACCCTGTTTGTAATACCTTGAGATTTCTCATCTGACAAATAAAACCTTTATAAATTCTGGGAAATTCTCAGCCAGCATTTTTTCAAAATGTTGACCTCTTTCCTCCCTGCTTTTAATTTCTCTTTCATATTTTCAACTCTTTGTCTCTCTATGCTGTCCAGTCAGTTTTGTATTTGTAGTAGTATTTTTTTCTTTTCAAGAAGTTCATTTAGTTCTTTTACAATTCTATGTGCCCCTTTCTCATGTTTTCACTTTCTTTTATTCTTTTGTTTCTTTAAACATGTTAAACACTTATATTTCCTGCTTAATCATTATAGTGTCTAAATTCTTTGCAGGTTTGATTCCATCTGCTTCCTCCCCCGCCCCACCCCCCGCCCCACCCCTTACCCCACTCCTTCTCCTTTACCTCACACACCTTGCTGGCTCTCTGGCTCTTGTTCATGGTAACTTGATTGCTTATATATTTAATGATTTATTTATTTATGATTTTTTTTTAAAAAAAATCACATGCACATCAATTTAAGAACATTCTATCTGAGAAGGCTGGTTTTAAAGTGTCTTTCTCCAGAAAGGATTAGTATTTGCTCTTCCCAGGTGCCTGAGGCCACTACCAACCTGGAAATACTCCAACTAAATTCTCAGACTGGAGGCTTTTCAGACCACACAAGTGGTTTTAGGTGCAAACCCCTATGTGGGACAGCTTGTAGTTATAAATTCTCAGGAGGTTTTTTTCTCTCTACCTTGCATCCAGGCTTAAGGCAGACAATTTTTTTTTTTCTCTGTCTCCAGCTTGGGCTTGGGAGTTATTCCAAGTTTACCCTTTGACTGAGCCTGTTCAGAATTCTAGCTTTATGCATCAAATCTTCTGTTAGATTTCCCATCTTGGGTTTACCCTCGGTTTTTTTTCCCCTCCTTTGCATTCTTTACAAGATTTTTAAAATTCCAACTCAAATTTCTTCCTAGTTTATTCACAGTTGTTAGGGTGTGAAAATCAAATTGTGTGCTCTGCTTACCATTTCTGGGTTTGAGGTTTCATTTGGCCTCTGAGAATTCTTTACCTTCTGGCTCACCCTGTATTGTATTTTAAATAATGTTATTATGCTTCATCTGTTGATGTAAGAATGTCCAAACCTATAGAGAATCTTTATAATAAATTATTTGAGCCAAATAGAGGATACACCTGTAAGCAAGATCTCAACAGACTGAGAAAAAGGCTTCTAAGAAATGACAGTTTGCAGCTTCTTTTATGCATTTGGAATTAAGGAGGAAATGTAAGGAAGATTACTTGAAGGTGGGAGAAAGCTAGGCGGGGATGAAATTACAGGATAGATGACAAGATTATGTGCTCTCTTGATAGTGGTTGAAATTTAGAAGGAGGGGCCTGAAAAGAGTCATTTCAAAGGTGTGTTAACCTGGATGCCCAGAAACAATGGACAGGACTTGCTTAAGGCAAAAATAAACCTTTTACTAAAGAAGTTACCTGCCTGGGGCGTCACTACCCACCCTGAACTGCCTAGTTAGGAACTTAAGATCAGATGATCAGATCACCCTGTGAGGTTACTTTCCATAGAACCCCCACGCTGCACCTCTCCCCCACCACTCTAGTGGTGTTGAACCAAGGGTACTCCAGACAGAAACGACCTAGACAGAAACCACCTATATGTCTTATAAATGCCTGAGAAAATACAGAATGAAAATTCTTTGTAGTTTTAGTCTATGGCCATGCCACCCTGAACGTGCCCGATCTCTTCTAATTTTGGAAGCTAATCAGGGTGGGGCCTGGTTAGTACTTGGATGGGAGACCACCTAGGAATACCAGGTGCTGTAGGCATTTAAAAAAAATAAATAAAATAAATTCTCTGTAGTTTTATATTTATACCATGTTACAAATATAGCTATTTATTCTTTCTTCCCTCTTACATCTCAGTGTTCTCTTCCTATGTCTTAACCCAACTCTATAATTTTGATTTTCCAGCCAGGAGAACTGACTTAATCTTCTTGAGCAAGCTACCTAACTTCTCTGAGTCTGTTTCCTATTGTGTAAAATAAGACTACTGTTTATTTCTCAGGATAGCTTGGATGAGACAGCATTTGTAAAAGTGTCTGACATGTCATGAGTACTCAATAAATCCCAGTTTCTTTTTTATTCTTCCTTCCCTGTCCACACTATTTTCATCACCTGTTTTCAGTACTGAAATTTGCAGTAAGATTCTTATGTAATACCATGGAGGAACCTTGTGGAAGGCAATAAACTGGACAAATTAGGAACATTAGTAAGATTTTTTTTTTTATTTGAGGGTTATGAGTAGTAATGATTTGGGTACTGACTCACAGTGGGGTCTCAGTCAATTGCTTTTCCCTGTCAGTATCATGAGTGATACTGCCGATACGTCCTTGCCTGTGTGCCTTTTTAGATTTCATAGAATCTGAGCAACATGAAAGTAAGAGAAACACAAAGATATACAAAATATACCCATTTATATTGTATGCTTTTGGTTTTTGGTCTGTCTTCAGGCCTACCATTGACCATGCCATGCTGGACGTGCCCTTCCTTCAACTCCCTGGGGAGATGCCCGCTGACCTCTGAGAGCAGCTGGACCACACATTCTGAAGACACCAGTAGTCCTAGTTGTGGCCCCTCGTACACAGACCTGCAGCTCATTGGTGCAGAGGAGCAGATGAGTGGCAGGGCCTCTGGGGCTGAGTCTACTGGTAAGTCGGAGCACCAAGCCAGAGGGCTTTGCAAATCACTTTTGGTGACCTGTTGCCACTCTTAAAAATCTCTGCAGAATGAGGTCAGGCGTAGTCATCCAGTCAAAAAGCTAGAATCCTGAGTGGTTAAAAATTGCATTGGAAAAAAGCATGTATACAGATTGGCTGATTGGTTGGCAGATGATTAATATTGGGAAACCATTTGACAGTCTGTCTTAGTGTGTTATTTTTAGAGGGTTCGGTACAAGTCCTGTTCCCTGTCAATTCAGTTTCTTCTTGGATAACTAACTATATGAAATATGCACAAGGCTGAATCTGTTATCCTGCCACCCACACATCTTCCTTCTTCAGCAAGAGAGATTTTACCAGAGAAAAGGTAAATGTTATGTGAAATAGAATGAAAATCAGGACTCAGCCACTGTGTCTAGGCTGCAAATCATTTTGCAGTTATGTTTATTCTGTCGTGCCTGAATTGAGCTATACATCAGTCTATAACATCCCGTGGTTTATTCATTCAGTTTCCTGTAAGTGTAGGATGAACTGCTGTCTGGCTTTGCAGGTGGCATATGGTCTTGTCAACAAGCACCACAGTACGGGTTAGGACAGCATTGCAAACATGTGTGTTCTTGGTGTTTTGGTCATTTGGCCCAAGAGATTGTTTTCTTCTGAAAATAACAGAATTTCTGGTAGTTTCTCTGTGCCTGGAATTACCCAACATGTCCAATAATAATTTGTTTTTCCTTCTCAGAAATGTTGTTTAGAAATTTGTTTCTTGATCATTTTTCAAACTTGGGTAACTAACATTCGCCCTTGTGCTGTGTGCTATTGGGGATGCTCTACAAGGAGAGAGATCTCTCTTGCAGACGAAAGGGTTCAGACAGGATTTACTTTGATATTTGATAATATTGCAAGGAACCCTAGTTTATCGCAGCCTCTCTCTTTCTTCACAAGCCGCAGTTCTTTACAGCATTTTGTTTTCACAGACACTCTCTCAACTCTGGTTGATCTCCATGACTAATGATCCAGTCAGTGGCTGAACTATTCCCCCCACCCCATCTCCACTGTGGGGAGCCTTTCTGGATGCAGCCCCAGCTGTGGGAACCCCATCAGGCTCTTCCTGAACGTCCTGACCTGTGTAATCAGGGTGGAGTTTTGTCTTTGAAAAGCCTTTAACTCATCTTGGATCCCAGGATAGAAGGAGGATAAGGAAAAACAAGGTTTAGGAGAATGACCAAGTACTTCTAAACCTGGCATTTATCCATCTACCCTAGCAGTGGGGAATTTATAAGTACTTTGAGTTGAGCTATTGAGAGCTTCAAAGATTCTTTACACATTGGAGAGTTCTCCAGCCAAGTGACTCTCTCTGTCTTCCACTCAGCAGCAGGCCTGTGGTAGTGCCTTATACCTCTTCCTAACCTTTGTTTATTAAAAATATTTTTTTTAGTTTGATAGTTTTATTTTTGAAGGGAAAACAGGCATAGTTGAGAAATAGCTAAATTCCCCAAACTCCACCCGTAGAAAGCCTTTGAACTTCCACAGCAAAGTCAGTGAGATTCGCCTTATGGCAGCTTAATGAAGTGGCAAACAGCACCCAGGAGGAAATGAATAATGTCACTCATGGACTGGAAGCCCAAACCTGTAAATCCATGGCAAATGTCACTGCACTTACGGGAGGGTGATTGGGGGGAGCAGGTAGGAGGGGAACACCTTACATGATTCTTCTTTGTATGTTGAAGATTTTATCTTTCAAACTTTTTAGCGACATCCATTTCATCTAATAAACCTTTGTAAAATGTCACAGGGACTGAGGGACACAGAGCAAGCACCAGGGCAGCAAAGGGCAAGGCTGGCAGGAATTTCCCACCAAAGAGTATAAATGAGCTTGCCTGCACTGGGTTCTCCAGGGTTCCACTGAACCAACTGCTGCTGTCCCTCTGTGCCCAGAACTTGGGAAGGGAACAGGGCCCCCCCAGAAACTGGTGTCTGATGGGCCCTGCCTGTCATGGCTGCCTTTCGCAGGGTTCCACCTCCCAGATTCACCACCCTGGGGCTCAGAAGCTTCCCTATCTGTCTGTAGCCTTGTGGTAAGTGACAATCCTCCCACCCCTACTTTTTTGATCATTTGCATCTGAATCTCTGATTTACAGGTTCAGGGAGTGTGTCACAAAGTTTTCAATCCTCTCCCAGTGAGGATTATTGAATGCACTCAGCCACAGCCACTCCCCATTTCTCTTGCAGTTGTGTGTGTTTTCTCATAAAACTAAGCTTGGAAAGACAGACACACACACACACACACACACACACACACACACACACACACACACACACACCATGTCTTATTGTCTCCATTTTTGTTTTGTTTTTTTAAACTGAAGCTTCCGTGCAACAGAGCATCACTGTGTGGCTCTGAGTGTGATAGCCAAGGGTATGTCCCCCACCAAGGACAGAAACTCAGAAAATTGAATCTTCTCACCCTTATTCTTGCCTTTTTCTTCAAAGATACAGGACAAGGAATCTTTGTATTGCCACTGTCCTTGAGGAAGTTGGGAAAATTCTTCAGCTTCTTCGGCAGGCCTGTCTTGTCAGTTGTGTCATTGGGTCTGATGTGTTTGTGGGACTGGTCGATGGGGCTCATCTCTGGGAGAGCCCTCCTTCAAGGCTGAGTGGTTCAGTCAGGGCGAACTGAATCCCCCTGAGGCTGTGGAGCAGACTCTCATCTGTCTGTTTCCTCCAGGCACGTCATCTCCCCAGAGCTTCCCTTCCTCACGGTTGAGTATCCTGCACGGGTGGGGCCACAGGCCGCGAGTGAAGGTGCCTCGTGCAGTGCCAAGTGCTGTAGGAATAAAAGAAAATTCCTAACTTAATAGCTCTGTGCCTCATTTCCCTTTTATATGGGACATGAGGATAATTATAATTACTGCCTGCTCCTTTCTTGCCCTAAAGAGGACTGTAAACTACATGTGTGGTGGGATGGGATCCGAGAAGGGCTTTGTAGTTCGCAGCAGTGAGCTGTGGGTAAATGCAGGGGTCTATGGGGGCTTCAGTATGATTGCTTTCTGTGCAGAGGGCATGGGGGTTTTTGGGGGAACTGCCTTGGGCGACTGTTGCCATTTATCTGTCCCCCATGTTCACCCCCATGCCTTTTAGCATTGCAGAGAGAAGAAAGGGGGTGAAGAGGAACTCTCTCAGCCTAGCCGGCCCAGCTGGCCTGGGCTTTCCCTGGCAGCATGCTGTGTGAGGAAGCCGCTGGGGCAGATGCTCTGTGCTTCACCTCCTATGCAGAGAGGAATTATGGAGGCCCAGGCCCAGCCTGTTTACCTTGGCCCCATCGCTCCATACTGGAGGCACTGAGCCACATCCTCCCATCATCTGAGGCAGGCAGGGACCTGGCAGCCCCACAGGGCAATCCCAATTCCCAGCATAATTGTGGAGGGACAGACTATACTTTCTTATTTTCTCACTAAGGGGATAATTAGGAGGAGCAAGGCAAACAAATCCCCTCACCTCTGCTGAATCACAGAGTCGGGGCAAAGCTGGAGAGCAGTGTTGACGTTTGCTCTGGGGTTCAGCTCTCCTGACCAAAGGAAAGAACTGGAAATAGGCAAGCTCCCTGATAACACTGGCTTCCTCTCTCATCTCCTATGTCCCCAGGGTCCCCTTTCCCTAGATGACAGGCACACCCTGTCATCATCACAGGCAGGGTAGCCCTGTAATGCCACTAGTTTTACATATGTGGATAAACATTAAAAGGATTGAGGGAATAAAAATAAGCCTTTGAAGTTCATTGCAACTAGGAAAGAGAAAACATAGAAATGTTTACAGTGGCATAAGCTACTATTACGTGTTCAGCTTCCATTTGGGTTTCTTTTTAAGCACAAGAAATTGTAGATTTAAGCGTGGGGTTAGAATGCCCAGGCATATATGCAAAGCAAGGAACAACACTGGGTGAAACACATAGCAGGTGTTTAATAACTGTTTGTTGAATGATCCATGAACGAAAGGAGTGAGACTGCACGCACGCGGTGCGTCATCTGCATCCCAGACATCTGTGTTTCATTGGGGTTTAAGAGTTCAGCATTTCTCCCAAGTGTGTCCCGTACAGCAGCCCAAGAAAAACCAGGATGCTGGAGGCCAGTATGTTAGGTCATACTGTGCCCACTCTGTTGAAGTTTCATAGCGTCTGTTAGCTTATTAAAGACTTTGAAAATACCTGTAATTATTTGGATGGATAGATACATGTGTATTTCTACATTTATGTATAATTTATACTTATATGTGTGTACGTACATAGATACACACACACACACACACACACACACACACATATATATTTATGTGCACATATAAATAAATTTAGTCTTCCATTAACCCATATTGCCAACCTGGTCACCTGGTATAGGAGCCCAAATATACATAAATTGGCAAATTTGACTTAGAAGTGCATGCCATTGCTAAAGTGTTGGGAAACCAGAGAAACCAGAAAAGAATATTTTGACAAACTTTCCTGGATTTACAAAGTTAGCCTTAGTTTGTCACAGGCTCTGCTACACCTTTTGACCTTTTTTTTTAAATTGTAAATTCAGGAATCTGCATTTTGCCAAACTTTCTTTAAAACAAATGCAAGCCAGATGTTCTTGATTCATTTGCATTTAACTGATCACAGTGGAATTCAGCCAGAGCAGTAGGATATCCCCAGGGATTTTGGACTCTCTTTTTTTTTTTTTTTTTTTTTTATTCTCAAAAACAAGTGTTTATGCTGGGTAGAAAGCTATGGAGTCCAGATCCCAATTTTTGTAACAAGGAAGTTTACTCTGTCATTATTGGTTAAGGGTGATAAAAAAGAGCACCACTGGAGCTACATGTGTCTTTTCAAGATGGTACACATTTCTTCTCTGTTGCCTGTTTTGTCATAATGCTGATGTAGTTAGAAGAGCATAGACCAGACCCAGGGGCGCAGATTTCCAGTAAACTAATTATCATTGTGCATAATGGAGTTATAGGGGATCCTTTTTGTTTTTAAGACACATTTGTATTTTATGATTTTATTTTTTTATACCTTGAATATATTTTACTTGGAAGACAAAAATAAGTCAACGTATTTAAAATACTTTTTCCCCTAGCTACAACCCTGAGCATGTTTTTTCCTGAATTTTGCTCTAGGTTAGGGTGTCCGTACCACCTATTTGACCTTTGGATGGAGTGTTCTTTGCCTGGAAGTCATCTGTCTCCTACCAAACTTGGGTCCTCCAGGGCAACAGTGACATTCTCATATTTGCTTTGTCCCCACGGTCTGATCACCGGCGCAATGCCTGGACCTGAGGTGGTGGCCAATGACTGTTTTTAGTTTTATCTCCTTTTTTAGCCACATGTATCTGCATTCTGCCCTTGCCTCCCAACTCAGGAAAAAAGAAAACTTCAAAATACCTTGGTCCCAAGTACTAGAGTCTACAAAGATTCGAGTTTTGAATGAATTTACTGAATATTTAATTTAATTTAATTTTTATTTATATATTTTAATTTTTTTACATTTATTTATTTATTTATTTATTTTTAGTGTTTTATTTTTTAATTTTTTCCTCCTTATCCCTTCCCTTCCCCCTCCCCTTCCCCTCTGGTAACCACTAGTCCATTGTCCATGTCTGTGAGTCTCTGTCCTGTTCATTTGTTGCTTTTAGGTTTATATCCCACATATAAGTGACATCATGTGATTTTCAGCATTTTCTGTCTGTCTTGTTTTGCTTAGTATAATTATTTCAAGGTCTATCCATGTTGTTGCAAATGGCAGTATTTCATCTCTTCTTATGGCTGAGTAATATTCCATTGTACGTATGTACCACATCTTCTTTAGCCAATCATCTGTCGTAGGATACTTCAGTTGCTTCCATGTCCTGGCCACTGTGAATAATGCTGCTATGAACATTGGTGTGAAAATATCTTTTTGGATATGAGTTGTCAAGTTTTTGGGATAAATCCCCAGTAGAGGGATTACTGGATCATAAGGTAGATCAATTCTTAGTTTTTTGAGGAAACTTCATACTGTTTTCCATAGTGGCAGTACATATTTGCAGTCCCTGAATATTTTAAATGTAGGTAATTGGATTCAATAGTGAAGAATGGGGTTTCCTTCTTTAATTAGCTTCCCAGGTGAGTGAGATAACATCACTGATTTAAATGAGAATAGAAATTGCTCACTATATCTTGTGCAAACCATTACACACCCAGCAAAGTCAGGCTTCAAAAAGAATGGCAAGCTATGCCTTTTTCAGGTAATGTTAACTCAGACCCAACAAAATATCAGTGGACATGAAGTGTTCAAACTACGGTGGCTGGCACATAGTGCCCACTCCAAGTTCAATGTCATCTGCCCTGAAGCCTCTGAAAAATAGCTGTTTTCTTTAACTATGACAGACCTTTAAACTTAGAAGAAATTTAGGAGATTATTGTAGAATTTATCCGTTTTATGGGTAAGAAAGCCAAGGCCTAGTAAGTGTTAGCAGCAGAGCCAGGCCTTGTAATTCCTTGTCCCTCCCCCATTCTGCGAATCATCTAAAAACCTAAGAGATTGGCCGGGGACAACTGGTTATTTTTCATTTCATTCCTCTCCGAACGTTTTCATCTTCTGTCTTTTTTACCGCTGAATTAAACAATGGGCCCTCTTTCTCAAGGGTTCGGTTTACTTATGAAAAAGTTAAAAGCAGTGGCGTCAATGGCAGTGGAAACCCTCAGATCCAAGAAAACTTTTTTTTTTAAAAATATAATACAACTTACATTTATTAACTCATAGGTTTTGTGGGTCAGGAAATGAAGTGTCGTTTAGCTGGGTAGGTTCAGGATCTCCAGAGACATTGCAGTCACAAAGTCGGCTGGGGTTGCTGTCCCCCGAATGGGGCTGGAGAGTCTGCTTTTCAGGTGTCAGCAGAGTTGGTTCCTTTTGAGGACTCTCTACTGTTGCTTCACATGGTCTTGTCTCTGTGAGTGTCTTTGTCCTGGTGTCTTCTTATAAGGACGGTCCTGGTGGATTCAGTCCACCCTGATGACCTCATCTTAACTGCACTACCTCTTTAAAGACCCTGTCTCCAAATACAGTCATATTGAGGTACTAGGAGCTGGGATTCACAATTCAACCCATAACAGCAGGCAAACCCAACTTAGAGGTCTTCTTTCTCTGTGCAAGACAGCCAAATTGACACTATAAACCATCCTCCGTCTTTCTGGAGCCATCATTAGCAGTGCCACTTGATATAAAAACTGGATTTTGTTTCTTATACTCTATGTATAGCCTACTTCCCACAGCTATAGAAAGAAGAAAGTTGTTTATGCTTAATAAGCCCCTCAGTCAGCCTCTTCAACTGCTTATCCACAGAATGGCTTGATGGTTCACCAAGGAGCTGGTTAATCCTGCTGGACTCATTGGCTTACATGACAGTTCAAAAGTAAATATGATTAGTGATAAAAGCTCTAAATGAGATAGCCTTTTTTTTTTGGAATATAGCCTATGGGAAATACAGTCATTAAATAAATAATTAATTGGATGATTACAAGTGTGCAGATTAGTCTCCCGCCTTCAGGATCAAATCCTGATTCTTTAGTGTTAACATCCTTACTGAACTGGCCCCTGGACACCTCATCTCCTCCGTCTTTTTTCATACCCTCCAATTTAGTTTTTCTGATGCCCCCATACTTTCCATGTCTTCAAATAAGCAACTCTTTTTGCCTTTCCTGCTCTGATTTTATACTCCTCTAAACCTCCACTCAAGATTTCATTTAAAAAAAAAAAAGATACGATCACAAAAGAAGAAATGCAAAGAAGTGATGTGGAAAAACGATTAATCCCCATAATCACTCGTGCAGATTAAATAATCAAGTCTGTCGGCTTGGTAAAGTTTAAATGGTTGAAAGCACATAGAGCTGGGAATGCGAGTTAGGCATTTGCGTGCGAGGATTGTGGAAAGACCTTTCTGGAGGGCATTCTAGCCATTGGCATCGGTTTAAATGTCATACTCTTTAACTATTAGCTTATCCCAAGGAAATAATTAGACATGTGCCAGTGTGTCCTATGCAGCACTCTTTATATTAGCAAAAGCAAACAACCAAAGCCAAAATATCCAACCAAATATCAAATAAAATGGAATGCTATACAGCCGTGGCAAATGTCCCAGTTACGTTAATTGAAAAAGATAGGTTGCAGAATCAAATGCGTGATCCTTTGGCTGTATTAGACTATGTATAGTTTTGTTATATCAGCATGTATGTGTGTATATACATATGTGTATATACATACACATATACATATTTCTGTTTATAAATATATAAAACAGTTTGATGGTATATATGTAAAACTGCTAATGTTGGTTATCTTAGGGTGGAGGACTTTCATTCATTACTTCATTTATTTCTATAGGATCTGAATCATTTATGATAATAGATCATTCTAAAAATCAAAAAAATATGAATGAAAATATTTCTATTTAGAAATAAAACTCAATATGTTACTGGAGCTATTTTAAAATTTCTTTCATGAAATGTGTGTTTGTTTTGGGGGTTGATCTATTTGAGGGATGGGTGGTGGCCAGTTCGCTTGCTCAGGGCTAGTATTTCAAATATTGCTGTCTTTCCTCTGTGAAAGAGCCATGTGCTTGTCCTTAACTTTTTACCACTTAATGCTAGTTGCTTATTCTTTGCAGGAAGTAGATATGGTACGATGAAAAGCATAACCTTCTGACTCTGCCAGACCAGAGTCACACACCAGCTCTGCTGCTCTCCTGCTCTGTGGCATTCAGGAAATTATTTAACCTCAGTGACCTTTAACTTCTTCAACTATAGAACAGAAATAATAATAATAGTAATACTGAGCTTGCAGTTTTGATCAGAGGATTATAGGGAAGTCCTGGACTATAATAGGGAATAGCTATTATGATGATAGCAACCTAATGTAGTTTTCAGAATTCCTCATATTTTAAAACTAGGATTTAATCTGTGGGAAGAAAATTTTTTAAAGTTGTGGGAAAACAGCAAAGTTTAACCCAGAAGAAGTTCTATTTTATTTGATGTCCTTGGCTAGTTTTCGTGAACTGCCTTTACAGAAAGGCAGTTTCTTTTATCCTTTGAGTTCTCATTGACTGATGGGTGGACTCACTCAACATGCTTTGTGAAACCATTTGTGTCTGCGGCATTTTTCTGCAGAATTACAATCAGGAATAAAAGCTTTCCTGAGGAGAGGTGGGGGTGGGCACCGGGTAGGGGTGGGGAGCTACGGCCAGGTTTACTTTCATAAATTGCCTCCCCCTCCTCCTCTTCAAGATTGGTTTGTTTGTACAAATTGGTTGCCTCAAGCAACACATTATTAGTTTGAGCCTGAATGTATCCCGGGAGACTTACTGCTTTCCCTTTGCCAAGCAATTGTCCTTTTCCTGCAGAGAATGCTGGGATTGTGGGGGCATTTTCCCCTTGGGCATATTTCATTCTGGTTCCCCCACCTTTCACAGAGTATGTGCTATTTGCAAGGCACTGGCGTCACTCCACTGCGTTTAGAGAGCAACCAGTGGTGAGCCGGTAATCTTTATTTTCAACTCCTGGACTTTTCTTCTTTCCTTAGACCTTCTAAGGAAGAAGAGATGATATTCCTGCTCTGTTGACATCACGTTTGGCCTTATGACTCGCATTTTGGCCAGTCAAATGCAGGTGGAAGTGACACTTCCAGTGTAGATTTCCATCTGTTTCCACCCCGCTCCTTTTTCCCTTTGTCAGTCGCCCACACTGCAGCACATGCTGCCCTCAGACCCCGGCTTGGATTCTGTTCTGGTGCTCCTCTCCTCTGGCTTCCCGTGTCCCACTCTCCACCTTCTAGACCACAGTCCACATACCCAGGGCTCCAGGCTTCTGCATCATTTTTTACCTGGACATTATGCCTCTTATAGTTACTTGCCCTGAAGCCCTCTGTCTTACCCTCTTTTCCCTGTGGCCCTAATTTCCTCATCCTTAGAAGGACTGGTATAATATCCTTTTCCCTTGGTTGTTGAGCTGCTGTCATTCCACATTTTTAAATAAACTCTAGTGTCTATTTCTACTATCTTTTGCCCAGGTCATGTATGTTGTATATCTGACTTTGGCCCTTGACTTAAGTCTTCTCCAATCCCATTTTCCTCTTAATGATATTTCCAGTGCTCTCACTATAACAGTTGCTGCCTGAATAACTCTCAGTTTGAAGGATGTTCTCTCTAGGGAGGCAGCCCATTTATTCTACATTCAGGCACTGATTACTACCTACTCACTACTTCTGTGGCAACTAACTGCCCCATTTGAACACTAGCTTCCCTATTTGTTAGCCATTTGAACTTATAACAAATACTTAACTTTTCTCAGCTTTAGTTTCTTCATCTACAAAATGAGAACAATCAGTATTAATTTCACAGGTATGTGAAGGTGAATGAAATGTATTTAATGCTCTTAGAAAAATAGTTGGTATCATAGATGTGTTTACTAAGATGTCAGCTCTTCCAATAAAATAATAGTTATTTTAGTTATTATTATTATCACCATGTCTTGGATCCCTAAAGAATAAATCTAGCATTTTTTCTATATGACAGTTTCTTCCCTATTTGAAAAGAGCTAAACATCCTCAGTCCCAGAAACAGCTTACTCATAAACTTTGACCAGTTTGCACTTCAGTTAGTTCTACAAAGATAACAAAAGAAGTTCAAGGCACTGAAGTAGGTTAAATATACTCAAGCCCATTGAGACCTCAACAGTAAAATATTTTTAATCTCTGACTAGTGATGATTTTTTTCCTGGAATTTCTATCCCCAAAAGAGATTTTTTTTTTTTTTTAGGAGCATAAATAAAGTAAGTCTAACAAGGAAATAGTTGTTTTCTGATTTCAAAACTAGTGCTTACTTATGATGCATATAAACTGCATTTTTTTTTTCTTTATGTGCTGGAATCTTGGACATTTTAGAGTGTGTGTGACTTTTTTCAGAGTCACCCAAATTTGCAAAGTCAGCTGGGTATCTTCATTTGCTAATAGATGGTATCAGGCAAATGTGCCTACAACTTCGAGAGTAGGGAGGACCTGGCCTAAAGAGCGCTGTCTGTGGCAGCAGCAGAGTGAGAGCTGTGACCTCCACTCACCTCTTCCCCTCTTCAGTGGTGACACTGAGGAACTTCCTCCTGAGTTTGGTTTTGACAGGCCCAAGGGCTGGGAGAATTCCAGCCGCCTACTGGAAGGGGGTTATAACCCCGTATACATGTTTATGACCCATTTTATTGCTGACTTTTGGTTTTAAAGGAGGATCTGCTGTGTTGTTTGAGAATAAAAATCAATCTCCCTCGGACAGCCATGGAATTTGCTCCCTGGGAAGATGACAGGTCAAATCTTCATCAGGCTGTTGAGGAATGGAGAGGGCGGGGCTCCCTTTTCCCTTCACAGTCGCTGGCAGCAGTGAGGCCCTGTGGGCTCCTGAGAGCCTTTTGTTTAGTTTCTATGGCTCTAACCTCAATCAGCTGCTCTGCACGGGAGAGGAGGGAGGGTGCATCTTTTAACCCTAGTTGGGTGGCTTCAGTGGGGTTCTCTCTCTTCAGTTCAAGGCTAGAGATATGGATAGAGGCCAGCTTTGAGGAATCACTTGAGGGTCTCTTGTCAAAATTCATTGCTTCTATTGGTAAGCATTGGCTGCAGATATGGGAGAAAAATGGCTAGGAACAAACAGTTGTGCTGGGTCTCTCTCTCCTCTCTCCCAGTTGTGTTGAACTGTAGTCATGCAGAAAATCTGTGCTGGAGTCACCAAAACATGAGATCCAGTTCTAGCTCTGCCCTTTGTAGGCAGTTTCCAAACCACTGAAACAGGGCTATTACTACCTGGTAGAGCCTCAGAGTGGAATGAAGAAGAGATGTAAAGAACTTAGCACAGTGTCTGACACATAATACTCTACTCCACATTTCCAAAGGTGTATGGGGCCTAATTCTCCTTGTCATTCCAGCAAGGGTCCAAAGCACCTGTGGCAGTCATGAAGGAACAATAGAATTCTAGATGTCACCGAGAAGGCTTTTATCTGCTTTAGGCTTCAGGCGGCGTACACACTCCTGTGCACATGCAGGAACGTGCACATGCACACGCACACACATACTTGCTTCTAGGTGCTGGTGCCTCATAGGTGGATCTCTTAGTCGCATTTGCATGTTTGCCCTGCAGTCTTGGTGGTGTCATTTCAGGGCGAACCAATAGGAAATGATTAAGCAGGCCCTAAATATGAACAGGACTCTTAGTCATAGTCTTTTCTGCTTCCTTCCTTGCCCTAACATAACTACCAGCAGCTTGTTATGGCTCGTTTTTCCAGAAAGGTAGAGAGAAGTCTATTGCATAGTTCCTTCTGCAAGGCCAGCTAATCTTGGGGCATGGTGGGTTTTTGAGTAGGTGCTAACAGAAGGTGTGAAAGGAGGTAATTCCTGCCCTGGGGGAGCTAATCTGGGAAAATAAAGCTAGCACATCTGAAATAATTAGCCGCCAATTAAGCACTAAATTTTTGCTACTGACCCAGTGTGTTAGAGTGCAGTGTGGGTGACAGATAACTTAGAGGGTGGACACTGTCTCCCTAGGTACCTAGTGTGCTGTGCCTTGCTGAAGGATGGAGCTATGTTGTTTACATGTAAATATAATTATACATAATAAATTAAATGCATGTGGCAGCTTTCCGTACATCTCTTTAAAAAATTAGATCAGAGTTAATTTTAAGTATTTCATTATAAAACATTATTATAAAATTAAAAGACATTTTAAGAAAAAAAGAAAAGAAGCCATTCCTAATCTCACATCCCTAACAATTAAGTTATCAAAAACCGTACCTCATTTTTAGTCTCTCAAGTGCCCATCCCAGAGCCTGGCACACAAAGAGTCCTCAATGAATGTTTGTGAATGGCTGGCACCACTAGTTACTATTACAAATATCCAGACAATGGCTTTATAAAAGATGCCAAACTGACACCTCTTGCATGTCATGTTCTCTAGTATGTTACTGCATCTGCTTCTCCTCACAGTGTGAAGAGGGCGTGGAGGCTCAGCATGGTAAAGCAACTAGGGGAGTGCTTATAGAAGCATCTCCAGTAGAGCACCGAGCCTTCCTGAGATACAATAAGCATAGAGAGGTGGGTGCCTAGGACAAAGCGCTTCCCCCACCATCCCTGGATTGTGTTAAAGTTTCTCCAATGTGCCTGTGGAAGAGGATGTTAATGTGTCATTGTCCCCCCCTGTCACCCCTCACCCCAGACAAACTCTGCAAAGAGCATTCTCATTCTCAAGGTATCAGTGCCAAAAGTTTGTGGCTTCGGCCTACTTGCTTTTCAGGTAGAGCAGGCTCGCCTGTTGGTACTTGCACGTCTTCGAAGAGTCAGTCACAGGCCCAGCTGATGTAAGAAATTAAAATTGATTTCCTCTCTTTCCCACTAACCAGTTAAGCCACAGGAAGGCTGGTTGGTCCATACCTTTGGTCTGGGTTCCCTGATTATAGTCGTTTCCTAGTTCTGCTGTAACAAGTCACCACAAACTGGGGCCTACAACAAGAGAAATGTATTCTTTCATAGTTTTGGACACTAGACATCCAGAGTCCATATGTCAGTGGGGCAAGGCTCCCGCAAAAGGCCATGGGGGAAGAATCCTTCCTTGCGCTCGTTTTCTGGCAGTTACTGGCAAGCAACCTGTGGTGTTTCTTGGCGGCATAATGCCAGCCTCCGAGTTCATCTTCACTGTTTTCTTCCTTGTGTGTCTCTGTGTCTCCCTCTCCCTTCTTATAAGGACACCAAAGGTGGGATTTAGAGGCCACCCTAATCCAGCATCGCCTCATCTTAACGACATTGTATTTGTGAAGACTCTATTTCCAAACAAGGTCACATTGATAGGTTCTGATAAGGACTTCTCCCTATCTTTTGGGAGGACACAATACAACTCACTACACTAGGTGATCCCTGGATGTACCTCAGGCCAAGTCAAGAGTAATAACAGTACTGATTTATTTTTCTTTTGGAGAAATGATGTAGTTGAGTTGATCCTGTTTCCTTCACTTGTCCCAATGCTATGGGTTATCAACAGCACTTATTTTCAAAAAAGCCAACTGGGATAATGAACCTGGGAACAAATAATGACTTTTTAAATTCCTCCATATGATTAAATATAAATTCATGTGCAGAGATTTTGTTTTGTTTCAGTATCCCAGTATCTTGAAATATTAAAGCCATCATCAGCTTGGGACAAAGTAAAGCCAATAGGTCCTATATTTATTCACCTAACATTTATTGAGCAACTGCTATTTGCCAGGCATGTGCTACGTATGAGGGAGACAATGGTGAAACCAGTAGTAACTACAGTTTATTGAGCATCTACTATATTTTGGACACCGGAAAGGCTCATGGCATACCTTATCATGAATTCTTACAAAAGCCATAGGTGGGTATTGTTATCTCCACTTTATAGATGAGACAACTAGAGGTGAGAATGTTAAAAATTTTAACCAAAGTCACAGATCTCACAAGTGATAGAATCAAATTTAAATCTGAACAATGTACTATGGACCAGTCCTTCTCCACCCTTTGATTAAAGTTTTCTAAATAAATTTCCTGCCAAAGGTTAAATAGTTTTTTCCTCCCAGAAATCTAATGGAGTATTTTTTTATTAAACTAAATTATCTTTTTACTATAGATTTTAATGAAATATATAGATAGGAACAAATATATCTATTGTGTAACAAAACACCTCATGGCCAAAAACACAATCGGATAATATGAGCTTTCATTTCAGGCAAATGTAAACCTTTAATAATTATAGCATCCCGAGTAATAAGGAAGTAATGGGAGAAAGTCACCATCTTCCAATCTCTATGAAATAATACAATAATACTGAAGCACTGATTTTCAGTGGCTGCTAAGTACACAAAACCAGAAATAATCAAATATGAGTTGCCTCTTGATGGAAATATAGAAGACCATCTATCAACTAACTGTTTAAACCAAAGATCAAATCTGCATTTGATCAAGCCTCTAGATCTAACTATGAATGTACAGGAAATATAAGGGGAAGAAGAACATGGTAAATCACACCATCATCAAAATGTGGATTGTAGGAAAATCTATATGACAAAGAATCATAATTGAAATTAGTTATTAACTAATTTCAAGGAAAAAATAAAGCTGGAGAAAGGAATTTTAGATTTAAAAAGACAACATTTTTCAATCAATTGCAAGATTGATTTGAATAAAGTGCAAAAAAATCTGAGACATTCGAAGATATTTGAATACTGACTGAATATTGGATACTATTTATGTAATCATACTTTATTTTTGGATGTAATAATATTTTGGTTTTGTTTTCAAGTAGAATCCTTATCCTTTAGAGGTACATGCAGAAATGATTATGGATAGAATGATGTGATACTGAGAATTTGCTTCAGAATAATCCAGAGTGGGTAGGGATAGAGGTGAAACAAGATTTGGTTGAACTAACTGATCATTGATGAAGCTGGCGATGCGTATGTGGAATTTTGTTACACCTTTCTCTCCCTTTTATCTACATTTAAGATTTTCTATAACGAAAGGTTTAAAATCAGTTTCATAAATATGTGAAAAGGAAGTAGTTCAGAAGGTCTGATAAAGCAAAAGAGAGATGGAGGAAAAGGTCTGCGTCCATATGAAAATAGCTAGTCCGTTTTCTGCTAGAATCGTGCTTGCCAGCTAGTTAATGTTCCGATGGACCTACTTTGTAGCTGATTAGGCCTTGGGCTGGGGGATCCTGAACAACAACAGAAACAACCTGGTTCCTTCGTTAAAGCAATTATCATGCTCCACTGAGGACACATTTAGAGAGCTGGAAGCCGTGATGGGTCACTGCCTTAAATTTGTGCGGTACTCTGCCATTTACAAAATATTTTACATACTTCTTTCAGTTAAAGCCTTGTGAGGTAGATGTTATCATTCTCACATGAAGGACTGACTAGGGAGCTGGAACTTCCACCTGCGACTTGACTGGAGCATAAATAACGGAACTGGGACCCAAGCCCTGTCTTGGATGCCACTGAACACTGCTGTTCCTGCCCTACTCCTGACTGCAGAGTGGCCAAAGCAAGCATTGAGGTCTTTTAAACATGTGCATGTGTCAGAGCAGGGCTGCACTATCTATGCCAGGTGTGGCCTTCTTTCTTTCTGGATGGTTGCTGTTGAATGTAACTGCGAATGATAATGTATTGGACATGAAGATTATGCTAAATTAGAGGGCAGGATGAGGGACGAATACCCCCCCCCCCCGAAATGAATAAACGCCTACCGTCTTCTAGTCACTGTACTGAAAGTTATAACCAGTATTGGGGTGGGAGTCAAAGCTGGAGGAGAGAAGGGGTTAAGTTCTCTGTCCTTTTTTTTAACCCTTAGAGTAAAATGCATAGTATCTACTCAACTGTAATGCCTTAAAAGAATGCATGTCTCTCTTCTTCCTCCCTTCTCTCTTCCTGCCCCTCTGTGACTTACCTTACCTTCAAGGCTTTCCTTGCTTGGGAAGATGAGTGGGAAGCCAAAAAAAAAAAAAAAAAAAAAAAAAAGAGAGAGAGAGAGAAGGGAAATTGGTAGGAGGATCAGGTCATAGCATGGGCACCCTAAACCAAAGCTAAGGCTCTGATGTCTCAAATATAGAGAAGCTTCTGCAGCAACGTTAGAGGGGAAAGAAACCAGTGGACTGATTTTGAAGGCCTCTGGTTTTTACAGGAAAATTTATCAAGAGGATAAGATGTTGATTCACATTATCCCTAGACAGTTTTTCTAAGGGAAATGAGTCAGTCAAATCATTCCTCAAATGATTTTTTAAATTCTAAGGAGGCAGGGAGAGCTATTTCTAATGAACTGTTTGATGCTTGTTCTAACTTGCATATTAATGTTGTGTCAGACTTGTGATGCCGTACGTTCTGTATGTACATATAGAATATGTTGGAGGCCCTTGTGCAGTCATAGGGGGTTCAAATTTATGCACATTTAAAAATTGTTTCATGAGACAATGTCATAAGGTATCCTTAGAGAAGACCCACATATTTTCTGGGTGTGATTCCATTGATCAGTAAAAAGGAGGGGTTGTAGGAACCATCTCTCAAAATCTCTGAGCCACGGAACATCATTTTGCTATTTTCAATGATTATGAAATGCATTGTATCTGTTGTTAAAGATATTATTGATTATGTCTGGAATTTGTAAGACACCAAGGTGAAATTTTAGAATAGAACCCCCAATTATAACAGTATTCCTCAGGGAAAATGGGACCCACTTTACAGTGCCCCTTTGAGGAGTACATTGTGACAGAGATCATGTTTACTTCACTGATGCAACCAAGCACTTGTTGTGCACGCGTGTGCCGGGCGCACACTCTGAGATGGCTGTCTCAGTCTGTAAGATGGGGCTAATATCACCTGCTTCAAGGGTTGCTGAGGGTACGTGTTCATAGGATTATACATAAAAAATGTTAGGAAAAGTGCATAGCACAGAGTAAGTGCTCAGTAAGTGGTGGCTGAGGTGTCATTGTCATCACCGTTGTTACTGATTCTCATGACGACCTCTGATGTGACTTAGGTCCAAGGGTCCTCCCCATCTAATAAATGAGTATCAAGTATGGAGGTTACGTGGAGCTGGAAAAGGAAGCCAGGCCTTCTGCCGTTGAGCCATGAAGCACACTGTGACCCACGCAGGGGCCCCTTTTACAAAGCAGTAGTCCTGTTATGGACCTACCTTGTACTTTTCTTGACTCTGACCTGCCAGTAATAATGCTATATGCTGATATGGCAAATCTCAAATACATCATTACGTTTTTTAAAAAATTGCCAAATAAGACATTATGGTTATACTTTAATCCTGCTTTTGTTTTTAAAAGGGTGTTCATATGTGCTTTATATGCATATAGAATTTCTGAAGCAGATACATAAGAAATTTTAACATTGGTTACCTCTGGGGAGTGGAACCAGTTGTTAGAGAGAAGAGGTAGATTTTTACTTTTTATTTTATACCCTTATAGACTGTTTGAACTTTGTCATGAATTTTTAAAAAGTTCAAAACCAATTTTTTTTAAAAAAAAGAACGGACAAGAAAGGTGTCTTAGTTTTTTCAGACCACTGTGGCAAAATGCCACAGACTGGATGGCATATAAACAACAGACATTTATTTCTCATAGTTCTGGAGGCTGAAAGTCTGAGATCAGAGTGCCGGCACAGTCAGGTAAGGGTCCTCTTATGGATGAAAGACTTCATGTATCCTCACAAGGTGGAAGGGGTGAGGCAGCTCTGTGGGCTCTCCTTTATAAGAGCACCAATCCTATTCATGAGGGCTCTACCCTCATGACCTAGTCACCTCCCAAACTCCCCACCTCCTATTACCATCACTTGGGGCTCTAGGGTTCCAACAGGTGAATTTTGGGAGGACACAAACATTCAGACCACAGCAGAAGGAGAGAAAAGTATAGTGACCTATCTTGAGAACAGTGTTTCCCAAACCCAAAGATCCCCTCCTCCCAAGCAAAAAAGCTTTGGGGAAGGAAACACAGCACTCTGTAAGTCCCAAGCTTGGAGGGTCACAATGTATGTTAGTGTATTAAAGGTTGTGAGATGCTACAGCAAAGAAATCTGTACAGTACATTTTTTTCTTACCTCTATTACACCTATTATTATTCTGCATATCCATTTTACAAATACGGTACACAGAGTTAAGGAAAGGTAACCTAGCTTTGGTGAAATGCAAGTGAGTGTTTCTTCAGGAATGGTGGAAAACCTGCCTGGTGGTATGGTACGACAATATTGGGTCTTACATTCAGGCAAACTGGGGTTCAGTTCCTGGGTCCTTCATTCTCTAGCTGGCTGAGGCCTAGCCAGGTTACCTAACCTCTGAGTCTCAGAGTCCTCACGCGTGAAAGAGCAGTAATGATGCCTCCCTCATTAGGGCATTTCCAGGATTAGATGAGGTAAGTACCTGGTTCAGAGTTGGTACTAATAGGTGTTAGTTCCCTTCTCACCCCCGGGGCCCCATTGTTTCATTTTCTTTTATGGTAATGCTGCCATGTGGGTATTTATGAACACCCACACTTACCAACACAAATTACCGAAGGATCCCTCCATTTATGAAAGGCTTCATTTTAGGATTCGTCAAAGCCAGGCTATCAGGTAGCAAATTCTTGCATTTTCAATGTGAATCCATTTCTAAAATCTTGATTTCCAGATACCTGTATCAAGAATGTGCCTCTCCTACAAGGCAAAGAATCCTGTTTCTCTAAAACTTAGAGCCCAAAAGATAGAGAAATTCACTGTCTAAATCATATCCAGTGTCGCCTGCTCCAGGCCCCTGCATCTAGGCAGCCCCTTCCTCTCATTTCCTATGCCCGTGCTAATGCTCAAACACAGTGGAAACAAATTTCAGAGTTAAATTTTAAAGCATATGCACTAAAGCGTTGCCTTTTCAAAGTAACCTTTGAATTAAGCCCTTGGAATCTAATTAACCAAGTGTTATTTGCCTCCCCAAAGTACCCATGTCTGTGCAGACTGAGTTAAAGTTCAGGAAGTATTAACAAAAGGAATCAGAAGCAAGATCTCCAGCCCAGCCTCTGAAGAATCTCCTTGTCTACGCCTTGCCTCTCCCTCCTCCTGGGTGTGCCCTGCCTGTCCAAGAAGGCCAGTGAGTAACCTGCACATTTTTTTTTCATCTTGGCCCTTCCCACCCAGACGAGAGGACGGAGTGGCAGACAGGCAGGCAGACTGCGGTGAGTCCTGTTCAAGCATGCACGGAGCATACCTCTACCCGCACCCACGTCTCGGACCCCTCGCCTCCCTCACCTCACTCCTGGAGGAGCCAAAGTCCCCGCGAGGGTCTGGAGGGGACCTCTGCTCCCAAGGGTAAGGGCTGCCAGCAGCAGGACCACTTCATTCATTTTATTTGCTTTGGTATTGGCTTTTCTTTTCCATTGTGTTTAGATGGGAGAGTTTCTGATAGAATTGAAGGTGTTTTGTTTGGTGGATTGGTTCGATTCTCAGTCATCCCAAGACAAAGAAATGGCTTTTCCCAGGAGGATTTATTAGAACTTGTAACCTGATAGCCTGGCCTTGAAACAAAACTTAATGTGCCAATTACCTCTGGATAGTACAACTTACCTTTTTGGCCTTATAGGAAAAAGAAAAAAAAAAGCAACAACCAAAAAACCCAAAAGGAAAAACTATATTACTTAACAAATAGGTTTTGAAGAAGGAAAAGTGCTAAAGATTGTGGACATTTTATAGGTATCTCTGACCAATTAAAAAGTAGCTTAAAATATTACCATAGCTTTAAAATAGACCACGATGATGGTTTGTCTCAAAACAAAACAAACCAAGCAAACAGAAAACCCTATTTAAAAGATTTCAGTGTTGAATGAAAGATGCCAGTGGAGGGGTTTGAGTAAAATTTCAAAGATAAGTTGGTCTAATTAAATATACATGAACATGGAAGTATTGAATTAAATCTGTGGTGCTCTGGGCAGAAAAAAAGTCAGATGCTCCATGTGGGATTGGTGTGGTATTTAAAGGAGAAAATGGAGATCTTTGTATAGTGTGTTGAGAATTCTTGGAGGGGAGGGTCAGAAGGCACATGGAGGAGGCTGGAAAGCAGGTTTGTTGCATGGGGCTGGTGCCAAGGACTTCTCCCTCAATTGCTGTGGGTGAGAGAGTAATTCAGAGTAATCAAGAACTGCATTGTTAACAGGCTTCTGATTTCAATATTTATTCTAAACACAAGCTGTTGATTGCACAGGCATGTGAAGGAATGAAACTGCTGCCTCTGGTTCCTGGCCTAGCCCAAACTTTAATACCTGGTGAGATTTCAAGAAAAATGTTGTGGGAAAGATGAGGCTACAAATAACATTAATTTGATACTATGCTACAATAGTATATGTAAGAGGGCCCTATTTTAACAGCCATGAGGAATTACATAGTGATGACTAATTAGAGTGTGAAGGTGCTGAGCAAGGTGTCTGAGAGGCGAATGGCATAGGACGCCGCGATAGAAGTTGCCCAGGCCAAAGGCGTTCCCATGACACATGTGAAAGTTTGGCCCGTGCCCAGGTATCTCTGCAAATGCAGCACAGGTTCTTTTTTAGCGCCACTGTGCAGGCGACTTAAGGATTCTTCTCTATAAGGAGCAACCTACACTTAACAGATCTGGGTTTTTAGAGCAGCAGTAAACAGTAGCCCTACAAAATGGCGTGAAGGGTATGAAGGGCACGGGCAGGGCGCACATCCCTTCTTAGATTGCACACCCCTCTCCTAAGTTTCAAGGAAGTGTAGTGACTCTTTTGTTGAAATCAGTGATTCTTCATCATTGTCATTATCAGCATTTCTGTGGGAAGAACGCTAACAGTTTGCTTTCTTAAAGCTTAAATTTCCCCTTGGCTAATAAATCAAAAGCATAGGTTAATGGCAGCCCAGTCAGCCGGCTCTTTTGAAGACCATCCAGGAATGCCACTTATTTTGTTGCCGAGTGAGCAAGAGAGGGCGGTGGGAGCCGTAATGATGATTTCACTGGAGATGTGAGATTCAACTTTCTGACTCTTTTCAGTTATGATTGAAAAACAAAGGGATTCCGCTCCACGCCACCCATGGAGTTCACAGCCCTGACAGCCATCTGGCTGGCCCTCGGAGGCATTTGCACTGTGGTATAAAATCCTGGCCATCCCCACCCAACCCACTTCTCTCCCAGACCCAGTGCTCGGGGGCAGAACACAGCCGAGAGGAGTGCGGGCCACATTTCCTGTTGGTGGCCTGTTCTACATGTTTCCAGAACTTCTTACCGTTTCTTCAAGAACTAAATTGTTTTTCAGTCGTAACTGAAAAGAGTCAGAAAGTTGAACCTCACATCTTGAATTTGGCTTTTCTGTGGCATCTTCGTGGAAAATTTAGCATTTCTTTTGACTTCATCGTATTATTTATTCACTCCTATTGCTTAGCCTTTTAGGCAGTGGTCCTACCAAGCTGACTGAAAACTAGCCATATCAGAGAACCAGACTATGCACTTCAGACAGCCTTGCCCTGAGCAGCGTATGCTTTCTCCTCCCACACTCCCTGTCCCCTCCGAAGAGCCTTCGGGCACTGCCCGGCCCTGGTCAGTTCTCTGCTATTCTGTGTCTTGTGGTTTCTGGACAGTTTTTCTCCACTAACCCCCTGCTGTCCCCGACCTCACAAGTAGTTGTTGAGCTAATGCTGTATACATCTTAGGGCCTGGGTCACAGGAAAATAATCATAGATTCAGCCATCATGGTTTTAATGGTCACAGTCAAGGCAAGGGTGAGGGAAGTAGCGAAGTGAAGAGGGCTTATCCAGCAGCAGGTGGCTAAAATATAATTAGCTTCAGCCCACAGTCTTCAGTGAGCTCCGGTTTCCTGCTCCTCAGGGCTTCTGGCTGGTCTTGTGTGTTATCTTTTTCCTGTAATATTTCCTACTACATATTGGTGCTCCTATGGGGTCCTTTGGAACATGTAGCCCTGATGATCAGTCTCATATGGACACTCCTGCACTCACTTGCTGTAGCCCAGAAACCCTTGTCACCCCAGCTGACAGCAATTTTACACCAGACATCCTAGACTAGCCAGCTGACCTCAGACATAAGTAAGCCCAGCAGAGACCAGACAAACTAATCCAGATCCACAGACACATGGGCAATAATCAATTATTGTTTTAAGCTACAGAATTTTGGATTGGTTTGTTATGCTAATAATAACTAATGGATACATGTGGTCACCTGAAGATGGTACCCCTGTGTTCACTTTTGGGTTTATTGTCATCACAAATGCTTAGTGTAACTCGGCTAAGAGATTCAATCATTGGATGGAGGGGTTCTATTAAATGAGGGGGAGAGCGGGCAATTCTCGTGATCATCAGCATTATTTTGAGACCATTTAAACAACACAGATGCCTGAGGCCAGAGTGTTCAACTAAATATAGATGAGGACTAGGGATCTGTAAAATTTAGAAAGCTCTGATGAATGGCTAGGATTGAAAACCAATAATCAATGGTCTTGTGATCCCTTCTGTTACTGGAAGATGCAATAGTTCCAGTGCATCTGTACTTAGGCACATAACACTCAGGTGGTTCAGAGTTCATTACTGATTTGGTGTACTTCCAGCTGAATGAACAAACACTATAATCACCTTTGGACAAAAGCACACTGACATGATCCTAGGTGAGAAGAAATTCACAGGTGCAGATACATTGTTGGGGTTGTGTATTGTTTACCATTGTGTCTCCTGGGATTTAGAACAATGGTATGGACTCCATGGATAAATCTAGGGCACTGGGGATGTAATAGGATCCTGCATCAGGACCTGATAGTCTAATGGGGGAAAAAAATCAGAGATCCATTAAGAAAACAAAGCGAAGAGTTTTTAACCCTTAAACTACAGGTGAATTTTAGTGGGTGTATCAGTTGCTACAATAATGCTGCATTACAAAATAATAACAAAATCTCAGTGGAATACAATATGCCTTGTCAACCCCTATATCTACAAGTTGAGGTGAGGAGAACCAGCTGATCTTGGTCGGGAGTGGCTTTACCCCACATGTCTCTCATCCTCCCCCTGGGACCAGCTATCAGCTTGGGCAATGGCAGAGACACAAGAGCACAAGCCACAAGGAGCAAGCTCATTTCAAGCTTCTACTTATGTCATTAATCTGTTAACATCCTGTTGGTCAAAGCAAGTCACATGGCCAAGCCCATGGGCAAAGGGCAGGGAAATATATATCTTTGCAGGGAGAGACTGCAACATCATGTGGCAAAGGGCATGGACACTGAGAGGGGTGAAGAATTAGGGCCATTAAAGTAAGCTTCTGTGGCGGGAGAGAGGCATGTGAGGGAATTGCACCTTTTCCTGCTTAGCAAAACTGGTGAAGTCACAGTTGGAAATCACAGTAACCAAGAAGCAGAGGTATTCATCTTTTGGAAGTAGTCTGTTCCTTGTAATGTGAAAGTAAGCATTGGATTCTTTGCTACTTTGATCTATTCAATGGGGTTTCAAAGGGAAAAGAATTCAAGTTTGCAAGTACCTCAAGCTTGATAGTTACAGAGACAGCACTGGAATCTCAAGAAAAGTGCTCCCATTTCCATTCTCACCCCTTCCTCCAAAATGTAAAGGTCATGGGTCACTGGGCTTGGTTGTCTACTGCTCACTTCCAGGATGGGCATTATTTGGGGTGGAGCCTTTACTTTAGGTCACATGACATCCTTTTGCTATCATCACTTATTGATCAGGCAAAAAGAAACCAGTTTCCATCTAGTCCAAACAATTGGAACCTTTTCCCCAACCCTAGCCCAACAATTGCAGTGGTTAAAAGACATTTGGGTGAATCTTCCTCCCTGATGGCCTATCTCTTCCTGATTTGTTTTGTGAAAGGCTTGCAGCCTGTGCCTGTGTTTGAGATAGGA
This sequence comes from Eidolon dupreanum, assembly GCA_028627145.1. Lineage (NCBI taxonomy): Eukaryota > Metazoa > Chordata > Mammalia > Chiroptera > Pteropodidae > Eidolon > Eidolon dupreanum. The sequence continues at coordinate 13,203,959 of CM053509.1, forward strand.
AACCAGTTTTCTAAAATATGATTGAGGTTCTTAGATATTCTGCAGGGTAGGAGCTGTGTTTTACAGCATTTTACTGAGAATAATAATGGAGTGCTTTATTTCAGGCCACCGATTTATAGGCATTGCTATTGATCATTCTGTGCCTTTGGAACTACTTAGCGTTATCAGATTTACCTCTGAAGAAACCAAGATACAGAGGATTATGCAACTTCCCCGAGACCTTGTCTACTAGCTAACCGAGATTAGCAACCTGCCCTCTTGGTTTCTCAGCTTTTGTTTGGCAATCTGACTGATGCTACTTTGCTTCACAAAAAGCATGTGAGGATGTCTTTACCTACTGAGTTTATTCTAAGAAACTCCACCCTCCATGGGAAACAAGGAAGTCTAGCAGGGAGTTGTGCAATAATATGAGATTTCCCTAACACAGTGTTAGGGAAAGTAAGTCAGATTAAAGGTAATTTCTAAGTTGTATTTCCCCAGGTTTCTTCGTTATTCTCTTGACCACAGAAATTAATCGGAGTGAGGACTGTTTAGACGTCCTCCCGGGGTCCTGGTGACTGTGCTTCTTACATGTGTTCTCTGAGCCCCAACCTGCCATTTGTGTTGCCTGGTGACTGTTCAGCAATGGCTTGCAGTGGTTCTCTGACAATGCTGTTTCTATTTTATGTGGGAAACTGATGTGATTTAACAACTCATTTAAACTAATGCTTTGTAGGAGGCATGACATGAGTGGAGCAGGCATTTCTACTGGGACTCTCGTCAAGTTAACACATGCAAACAATCAGATAATTGCAGTGGCCCTGAATTAAAGAGTCTGCTATAATTAATGTATAAGCTAGTTATCTTGGATAGGTTGTTTCCATTCTGGGGATGGCTTTGCCAAAAATCTCACGTGTCTCCCATACAGCACTGATGCTACAGAATACATCGTTATATTAGCAATGATTTAACATCCTACCCCTCCTCTTGCTCAGTAACAAGGGCCACGTCTGTATTGTTTACCTCTGACAACTTAGGAGCCAGCCTAACCGAATCCAAATAAATAGCTGTTGGGTGAATGAATGAGTGAATGCTACGACTACAACATCCAGTTCCTAAGAAAAACTCAGGATTCTTCCCACGTGTTTCTACCCCTGAGACAGGGCAGCGAAGGGTTAATGTTCTCCTAGGAGCTGGAGGGATTTGGGTGTGGATCTCAGCAGAGCTGCTCACATCACATTCTTTCTGCTACTATAGCAACAGGTTGAGAATTCTGCCAGCATTGTCACCTGCCTGCCTGCCTGCCTGCATTGGAAATGCCTGTGTGCAGGCGACTTCATTGTCTGGGGGACAACTGTTTTTTTTTTTTGTTTTGTTTTGTTTTCTATGATGTTTCAATGAAGCAGCTTCTTTGCAGACACAAAGAGGGCAACAAAACAGGGACTAAGAATCATGAAAAGGCAGAGAAAGATCTTATTTTAATTGGAGGGACATTTCCAATCTTTTGTCCCCTGAAGAGGTATGAGGTGGGGAAGGAATTGGGGTTTAATCTATAGTCAATAGCATCTTTTTCTCCCTTCTTAATGAGGCTTCTCTTCTGAGAGATACCCCCTGGCAGCATTTGGAAAACATTCTCTTACTATCATTGCTTAACAAATAGTGTGATAATTCAGCTCTTGGATTATTGCCCATGTTCACATCTAAGTTTGGAGATGCCAGAATGGACCAGAATGTAGGTTTTTTCCCTCTGCACATACCAGTTCTTCTAATCAGCTCTGGACCTGGATTGTTTACTGAGAAGGAAGGAAAGATAAAAAGAATGAGAAATGGACGTTTTGGTTTTTACTTGATGTAGCAGTCTTGTAAAGAGAGGAAAGAAAATGGGAAAGTTGCTGAGGAAGGTTGCATAGGCGGTATTAACTTCCCAGGACGCTTCACTGGCACTTAAAAGAATGCCCAGCCTGTCACCCAGGACTGCTTTTTGTGTCATCTCAGGTGTGGTGGTGATCAGAGCTTAGGGCTAGTTGTAGGTCTTGCCAGGATAATGGATGAAATCAATAGTCATTAGACATCGCTTTGGCTGATTTATCACATTGCCACCTTACACTAATCACTTCTACATTTTGTTTTCGTTTTGCACAGAGATGGGGAAATCTGCCTGGTTCACTCTTTATTCCTGGTTTACACATACATTTGAGTCAAAAATACAATATTGAGTCATTCTTCTGAAGCAGCACTGAGTTCTTTCATTAAAAGATCAATTTAAAAAACTTTTTATTCCTAACTCACTGCATACCATTTAAATATAGGATAAGCCCTTGATCTTGTGGGGACTTAAAAAATATTTAATGCTTTTCCTTCCACCTTCTAGGTTCTAGCTGGGCTAATCAAATGAACAGAGACAGAGTAACAGGAGGATATCAAATTTTAATACATGTGCCTTGGAGAATTCACATATGCATGAACACCCAAAGACAGTGAGGCAACATTGAGTATACAAGACATTTTGGACAAAGGAGAAAAGGTGGGGGGCGGAGATGGGGTATTAAATTTCAGAAGTGAGAATGAGCGATTTCCAGGTAGTTGAGGAAGAGCGGAAGCATGGAAATTCTTGCTGGGCTATTTAGAAGCAATGGGACACAGTGGGTATTTAGCTATTAGACCCCTGCCTGAAGCTTTCTTATTTACTACATTTAATTCAACTTAGGCTAAGGTGAACATCCTAAGATTTCCTTCCTAAAGCAGGTTTTTCTGTCTGTATGTCTTGGGCAGGAAAGGAGGAGGATCAAAAGGTTTTTTTCTGAGTCTTATTTCTTAAAAAACAGCTTCTGTCAGTATCCATAAGGCAGCGTCAGAATGGCAAAACTCTGGTCCCCTTCAGTCTTTAGGTGTCAGAGTCCTGTCGTGACTACCTCTAAGCCTGTCGTGACCACTGAAAAGAAACTGCCATTCCAGGTGCAGCGTAGTCCACAGTGTGCTCCCAAGAGCTCGGGGCCGGGACCCAGGAGCCCGGGGATCTGGTTCTGGCCAGAGCGGCCTTGGGCATCTCATTCAGGGGTTTTAATTCCACTGCTTATAAAATTAAAGGTTTGGATGACAGTTCTAGGATTTCTTTCCCACCTCTCTTCCCACACAGAAAAAGTGTCCCCCAGTTGTTTTAAAGTGGGAAAGCCTTTGTTTTGTTGAAGGTTATATGATGTGCAACCCCCTTAACTCATACTTCAGATCTCCACTTCAGTGTCGCTTCCTCAGGGAGGCTGACCGTGACCCCCAGGTGAGATACTGCTCCCAGCACAGGTTCTAGATCAGTGTCTTCTTTCATCACATTTATCAGTTTGTAACTCTTGATTTCTTGTTATTTGTTTTTTGTTTGTTTGTTTGTTTTTTAATCAGTGTTTTCTCATGCCCACGAGACACAGAACATTGAAGCAAGCGCCCAAATGGTTTTGTGCACCACTGGTCCTGCATATAGGGGACGCTCAGGGTACCCGTGTTGACCGACTGAAGGAGCTGCATTAGGCTGTAGGGAGGGTGCGAAGACGGCTATGGGTCCCTGCCCTCTAGGCTCTTAAGATTACCTTACCCTATTTCTCTTCTTCCACCAACCCACTTTACACCCAAAATAATGCTGCGAGAAATTGAAACAAAAACCCTGGGTTCTGCTCATAGATCTGATCATTAGGTTTGTGGGAGTCAAAAAAAAAAAAAAAAGCCCCTTTCCTCCACCTTTCTAAGTTCTGGCTGGGCTAATAATCACATCAACATGAGACAGATTAACAGGAGAAAATGTCCAAAACTTATTATGGATATACGTGTGGGAGACGTTTATATGCCATTTTGGACAAAGAAAGGGAGCAAGGGTCTGGAATTTCAAAGAGAAAGCAGGTAATTTACAGGTAGAGGAGCAAGAGCAGCAAACATGTGGTAAAAAGAAATTCCTACTGGGCAACCCAGAAACAATGGGATACAGGGAAGCTCAACAAACAGTCCTTGCTAGAGCTCTCCTTGTTCGCCACATTATTTATTTTATGATGCTAAGGTGATGTTCCATTCCTTTAAGCAGGTTTTCTATCAATTCTTTTATTCAGGTGAAGGGGGAGGGTCAAAATTTCTTTCTGAGTCTTTCGGTTCCTAATAACTAGACTAAAATCAATATCCCATAAGTCATATTTTGGGGAGGCAAATCTTTGCCTCCCACTGATGAAGGACAGGGCAGATCCCCCCGAGTGGGGAGAGACCAAGCCCTGCATTGAGAGAAGAGGGTCCTTTGGCGGGGAGTGTGGATAGAATTCAACACACACGCCAAAGTTAGAGTCAAAGGAAAGTGTATTGGGGAAGGGGGGGTAACACTCCACAGAGTGTGGTCTCCTCTCAGAGGCAGAGAGTGAGAAAGCCTAAGAGAGACTCAGAGGGACAGAGACAATAGAGACGAGGACAGTGAGAGACAGAGTAAAGGCACAGAGAGGGACTGAGAGAAGTTCACTGAGAAAGATTCCCAGTGTTCAGGGAATTCAGTTTATGTATCATTCTTTAGTTCCTGTGAGTTCCAGTTTAAAGACTTTGTTCATCCATTTCCTTTGATATGGACATACAGTGAGGAAGGGGGAGAGTATGTAGTATAAACAGGTAAGAATATGTAGCGTGTAAGGCCTGCTGGCAGTTCCCAGCCTTTAATCCATGGGTTCCCTATGGATAAAACCATAGGGAATGAACAATTTCATTTGTGTAGGGCAGCCACTTGAAGACTCCGTTTTTCCTGTTTTCCCTTCACAAGTGTGGGCAATGGGTTGTTTAGCAACCCCAGTAGAAATCTTCCTTTGTTCTGCAAGTGTCCTGGTGGCCTTGGCTGCAGAGATAGATGACCAGCACATTGCAGTCTCTGAATGTAGCTTGATTTAACACGTTAGTTCCCTTGCCTCCTCCCTACATTACCACCTCAGGTTTTAATTTTCCTTGGTTGGACTGATCAGTCTTTTGTCACAGAACCTTTGAAATGATGCAAGGCCCAGGAAGGAGATTATAGAAGATAGCGCATAGAATGGAAGTGGTAGACAAAAAAGAAGGAAAGAAAGTGAGAGAAAGAGGGAGGAAGAGAGGGGAAGGGGGAGAGGAAGTGAAGGGGGAGGGGAGGAGGGAGGATTAGAGGACAATAAGAAGTGAAAACATGGGCTATGTCTTTTTAATTGATTTGCCTGTAAAGGTTCTTTTTTGACTGCCAGGCTTTACAAGCAATGACATGTTTCTTAAAAAGAATTCTTAACCTGAAGTGTTGAGTAATGGCACAAAGAGTTTGTCATCAAAAGGTGATTGATTACATATATATAAAAATGTTTACTGGACTGGACTCCAGAAATCTCTCTGTTTTAAAAACTGTAAAGGTACCAGTTTTCAAAACAAGTGTCATGTTCCTGTAAATCAGTATAGTTATCAGTACAGGCAAAAGCCAGAGCTAGCCATTACACATTTAAACTGTTTAATTTTAAATACCAACCCTAGTCTAGAAGCGGGGAGGGAAGGGCAAGAATTCCTTAGGTTGGAGGTGTGATGGGTGTTCATCAGCCAGGTACTGGAGGCCTGGGGGGAAGCCATTTGAATTACAAGATAAAACTCCTTTTGGTCTCACTGAGTTTGCAATTTGCAGGGCATGTGGGTTAGGAGAGTTTTACTAATTAAGTTTCCGTAAAAAGCAGGAAATCTCTACCTTCAAAAAGCTAAAGCAGCCTCAGTTTATCTTGAGAACAGGTATAGATTGAGAGTATGAGTAGGCGAAGTCTCTCTTTTGACCCTTATCTCTAGAGAGTTGAACTTTAATGACAAAGGACAGCCTTCCTCTGCATAGTTGTCCTTGCTTCCCTTTCTTACCAGCGCTGTGGACACAGGGTGTCAGTAGCCTGCCTTGATGCTTGATCAGGTTGGGAGCTTAAACCCCAGCCAGACTGTATCCCTCTGAAAGCCATTTCAGGAAGAGAAGAATGACTAAAACAATCACATAATCTCTCTTCTTTATGATGGGGAAGGAATTTTAGCCAAGAATGCGAGTGTGCTTATGGGCTTTGTGCGTACACTGTACGGATCACACACACACACACACACACACACACACACACACACACGTACGTATGTAAGTCCACTCGGCTTGTTCACTTGCCTAGACAGAGAACCTAGTAGGTATGCCATGTTGGCCAAAGGCTAGGAAATGACTATTGGGTTGACAAGTATCAAAGCCATACACAGGTCTCATGTGTCTCACTGGACAATATTAACTGGTCACTCCTTCATTTACAAAAATATATAGAACAAGGTAATATATAGGAATATGATGCTTTCCTATCTGATGTCCCCTGGCTAGTTCCAGAGAAGGACAGCTATAAGCTGTCTCTTTGATTCCTAGGGATGTGCTTCTTCCAAGACCTGGCAGGAATAAATACCATTTAACAAAGTCCTTTCCAAAGTAAATCCCTTTGTTTTTAGTGGAAAGCCTCTCTTTAAGTCTCAGTTATGCCACTTCCCAACTGTACAACTTGGGCATGCAATTTAATCTCTCTCTGACTCATTTTCTTCCTCCTTACATGGAGCTAATAATATTATCTTGTAGGATTCTTGTGAGAAGTAAATAGGATCACCTAGAAAAGTACCCGGCACATAGCGTGAATTTCAAAATTGTTATTGTTTTTAATACAATAAAGAAACGTTTCAGCCTTTTTTTTTCTCCTTTGCCCCTCCTGAATTAGAAACATCTCATTTGGTACTTCTCCATGTTGGGGTCTGTTCTGGTGTGGGGAGAAGAGAACAGAGCAGAGTGGAGCAGAGATGACTGGGCAAGAATGGGGTGATAGAGGCCTATGGCCATATTCTTCTACTCCCTCCTGTTCTATTGCTCTTTCCAGTGTATCGTACCACTCCTCTGCCTGTTGATGGCTGGATACAAAACTAGGTGCAATACAAAAAGGAATGCAAATTCAGCTCTATCCTCCAGGAAGTGGTCATCAAAGTTCCAGGTTCACTTCCTCCTGTTCTCCAAGTACTTTACATGTACTTGCTGTTCAGTTAAAAATCCTAGCTCAAAGCTACCACGTGAACTAATAATGCCTGACACAGAGCAAGCACTCTAGGAACATCAGTGGCACCAGATACCTTGATCATGAAAGACAGAGGTAGTCGTCAAACCATTTGGCTCTTAGAGGAAAACACTTTCAAAATGTCAAAGAGCGGGTCGAGTATCAACTTTCTGAGCCGTCCATTCTCAGGATGTTCAGGCTGGAGGGGAAAGGATGTGAATCCCTGGGCCTGGAAAGAAGGGACAAGGGAAGGGAAACAGGAGATTTCCTGTCCATCTCCACTGTGCAAGAGCTGTCAATACAATGTGGCTGAGTAGCATGGCCAGGACCCTGAGCTTCTGTAGCCCTAGTTTCCTGACCCACAAGATAGGGGTGATAATAGAATATTAAATTAATATTATATATACACACACAGGACATGGCTTTATGGCTTGGCATATAATAAGCACTCAATAAATGTGAGCTGTGATTAGCTCGTGAATAACACCTGGATACTCAGCCAATTAGACTTCTCAGTCTCACGTAACTTAAACTTTATCACCTGCCCCTGATGCTGCCCATTGCTCACCTGTTGACCACAATGAGTGGGGAGAAGGTTCTCTGTCTGCAGCTCTGGTTAGCCTCAACAGTGCATAAGTTGGAATTAAATGACCCATTTTTAGAGTTCACAGATATTTTTCTGTTATTACCATAGGTGGTGAGAGAGAAAGCATAAGACAAGCAGGCACATAACATGATGAGCAGACATCTCTCTGGTAATGATGGCAGAATGGCACTGTGTATATTTTTATCTTTAACATGAATTTATATTTTATCATTTATTTGTCTCTCATCAAAGCAATGTTATATCCTTCATTCTGGTGAATGTGGGGTGGCTCACACTGTTTTCTTTCACAAAAAGTAAAAGAACGTATTTTAATTTTAGTGTTTTATTTTATTTTTTAATTTAATTTTTAATTTAAAAAAATTTTTTTTATCAGAACTCATTTTTATTTATTTATTTTTATTTGAATTATAGTGTTTTAAAAGCAGGACAATTCAGTATCATCTAATCTACCCCCTCACTTTACAGATGTGGAAATTGAGGCTCCAAGTATTAAATTAATTCTCTGAGTGGCAGAAGAACAGATGTCCCAGCCCTAATTCAGGGCCCTGAATATGTGGTCTCTTGGTTTATTGTACTTTCAAAGTGACTATGGACATAAAATGATTTGAGAGCCCTTGTTTTGAAATGTAAGGGTGGACATCTGTGTGGAAGATTCGCAAAGTAGACAACAAAACCTTTGACCCGGTTTCTTCCTGTCTTTGGCACATTATCCCCTACTCTCCATAGAAAAAACACATCTGTCTATTATGCAAAAGAGACACTGATGACAGAATGAAAAGTTCCTGTTTTTCCATTCTGAGAATAACTTCCTCACAAACTGCGCCCTTAGAGACATGGTTATGATCAAAACAGATTTAGATCCTGAGCTCCATACGTGGTCCAGGGGACTGACTGAAAGACTATTTCACGGTGGAAACTCACCCTCTAGCAACTACAAGAAAGGGTCGGATCTGCAGAGTACCAGGCCTGGATGGTAATGAAGAGATTTTCTCAAGGATAATTAAGTGATTTTTTCATTCTTGTACCCAAGTAAAATGGTAAGATATGTGTAGGTAAACAAGAAGATATAAAGTATTTTGAGAAAATAGACATTCAAGATGTAATAGCAGCTGTTCAAACCAAGATTCAGCAAATCCTAGAATCATCCAGACTACACTAAATTTTTCTCTCAATCTATAGATTATTATCTATCTTAATTAATAGTTCAGATCCGATAATTGGCATCTCCTTTTTTTGGTTAAAGCCAATAATAACTGTTATTTAGCAACTGCTATGTGTCAGACTCTGAAATAAATGCTTTTCATGAGATCTCATTTAATTTGCATAGCACTGTGAGGTAGATGTGATTTTCTTCATTTTATTGATAAGGACACGAAGGCTCAAGAATCAAAGTAAGCAGATTTGGGGGGTGTTTGGCAACGTGTTTCTGTGCCCTCAGAGGAAAGTTTTAGGCAAACACCAAGGAAAGGTCGTTAATCCAATTGCTAAACCAAGTAAAGCTTTCCTATCAGAAGATCAGCCTGTTCTACCTGGCTACCAGTACCCTAGAAACCCCAGCCATTATGAATTTTGAAATTCTGAATTTTGCCTTTCCTTCCCTAATCCTCCCACAGCTGCTTGGTGTATAATCTATGGGTAAAACGTATGCTCTGGGTGAATCTGGTTGTCCTTGAGAATTTCTTTTTCTTCTGTCAGTTCCTTCATTTCTCCTTACACAAAAGCCACCCTCTCTTCATGGCCCGCTTCACCTCCCACAGGTCGCTAGGAATGAACTGAGAATAGTATGATTGGCTGGGCTTTGTCTGACACCAAGAGACACACCTGTAAATAAATGTCCCAAGTTAGTATGTGAACTTTGTGATTGTGTTTTGTGTGCTCAAAATAATTTCTGGGTCTGAGATAGATTGCATAAATCCAGAGGCAGTATAAGTCTTGACACTCACTAATGACTATGCTATTGCCTGAACCTTGTAAACTTCTGTTTGGGAAGTCCTTTCAGAACTAATTTACATTCCTCAGACACAAGTCATCCTCCTTCTTTAGTCATAATAAAGCAAAAGACATAAAGTTTCAAACACATTATCTCACCAACCGCACCCATCAGATAGGCTTAGTCGCTGCTTATGCATAAGGAAATTGAGGTTCAAATAGGCTGTCTTGTGTTCAAGATCAGACACCAGCAAGTGTCATTTAGAATCCAGATTTCTCTAACTCTGAAGTCCGTGCTCTGAACTGCTATGTTGTATTGTCCATATTTTTAAAAAGTAAATAAATTTATAGAAATGTACCCACCAGCTTTGACTCCAAGTGAATTTTGACTGTTTTGAAAAATCAAACCCACCTGATCTCAAGGAATGAAGATTTGCCACCATTTAGGTCATACTGATAACATTGCAGGTTCTGAAAACACTTCCAAAAGGTACAATCCAAAATGCCTGATGTTATACATAATTGCATCAATGCAGTATGTGTATGGTACACCAGCTTAGACTCATTTGAAGGTGTAATTTGTGTTGTTGCTGTTGTTTTTAAATCTTGTTGTTGGCCTGTGCTTATATTTTGTGAAATGTGAAGACTCTGAGTGATTATCGAGATGAATCTTCAAATGCAGTCATAATACTCAGCATGTCTATAGATGGTTACCTTTCTCCCCATGCTGACTATTCAGGATAAATTTGATTTTCAGCAGAACTCCTTATTTAAATTATATTCCTTTCAAAATATGTTTGCTCCTCCATTTAAATTTTCAGTGCATGTTATGATAGCCACCAGGTAAAAAAGAATAATTATCACACTTAGGCACGGCTGGAGAGCTGCCTTTGCTTGATAATTTGTTAAGGGGTTCCTGCCCTATTGTACCTTTTTATTGTCTGCTTTATTGGAAAATGTCCAGTTTTAGCTAGATTTTTCTTCATTTCCCTAAGAGCCAATGAGTTGAAAATGCCATTGTTTTTTCTAACGTGATGAGTATCGAGGCAGAGCCAGCTCTGGGATGTCAGGGAGCACATAGTTTTTAAAAACGATGCCGAAATCATAAAAGGAAGAGGATTGAGTTTCAAGAATGTAAAATGTCTTGTTGTCACAGTGTGAGTGATCAAGCTGTACTTCTGTGCTTAGTGCCATATATAAGAGTAGAGAGAGAACATTAATATAGAGAGAATGAAGGAAAGAATCGGGATTCTTTGGTTGCATGCAACAGAAATAGACTCTGGCTAAGGAAATTGAAAAAGAGAGTTTATTAGAAGAATATGAGGTAGAGGGAGAGAGTGTGCTGACAGAATTGAAGGGAAAGCTGAGAAATCAAGCTGAAAAGCCAGAATCAAAAATCACAAGAGCTAGAACAGCATTTGGGTGCCTCGCAAGGATTTGCAGATGGTTTCTTCCAGTGCTACCATCTTGATGAATGAGCGACAACCATTTTCAGTTTTGTTTTCATTTTCTTAACAAGTCAAATTCCAGGGAAAGAGCTTTGCAGTGGCTTGGCTTAGCTTATTTCACACGGCCACAGGAAGGCAGGGGACCTTGACTGTCAGTCCTGCCAGTTATTCTCTACTGAGGCAGTCCCTAAGAAATGCACTTTCAACATTACCCCAGAAGTACCAACTATAAAAGAAAAAATTGATAAATTTGACTACAGTAAAATTAAGACTGTCTGTTAATCAGTAGATACCACTAAGAGAATTAAAGGCAAGCCAAAGCATGAGAGTGATATATCAAACAGGAACTCATCCAGAATATATAAAGAACTACAAAACAGATGAGCATCCAATGGACAAGTCTTGAAAAGGTAATTCACTGAAGAAGATATTCCAAATGACCAATAAATATATGAAAACATGTACAACTTCATTAGTCATCAGCGAAAGCTTAATTAAAGCCACAATATGACACCACTACACACCCACCACTATAGCTAAAATGAGAATGACAGACAATATCAAGTGCTGGCAATGATGTAGAGCAACTAGAACTCTCATATACTCAGATGAGAGTGTAAATTGGTATGATCACTTCTCATACCCAATGACAGAATGATTCCACTCCTGGGTATATAACCAAGAGGAATACATACATATATGTACCAAAAAGCATGTATAAGAATGTTCACAGAAGCACTAGTCATAATTACCCAAATCTGGAAGCTATCAACTGTCCATCAGTATTACAATGTCACATTCACACAATTGAATGTAATATAGAAATGCAAATTAGTATACCACATGCAACAAAGTGAATGAACCCCATGAATATAAAGAAGATATACTGTATGATTTCATTTGTATAAAGTTTAGAAGCAAGCAAGCTGATGTATGGTGTTAGGTACCCTGAGAGAAGAGGGAAGCAGTTAAGGACTTAGATGAGGCACAACAGGGTCTTCTGGGGTGGTGGCAATGTTCTGTCTCTTGACCTGGGTGTAAGTTATCTAGGTGTCTTTACCTCGAGAAAATTCATTAAACTTTAAATGTGTGTTTGGGGGTGGGGGGAGATGTATTCTATACTTTAATTAAGAGTTTATAAAAAGAAAGAATAAGGAGAGAAGAAGGCTAAAGGCCACCCATACTGGCCCTAGAGTAACAATGCCTGGGTTTCAATTCTGACTCCATTCCTTCCTCACTGTGTGACCTTGGGCAAAGGGCATAATTTCTTTGTGCCTCAGTTTTGTCATTTGTAAAGGGAGAGAATAGCAGTATCTACCTCGTTGGGTGATTGGAAGGATTGAATGAGAAAATCCAGGTAAGGTGCTTGAAACAGTGTCAGATTCACAGTAAGCAGAAAGTAGTGGTAAGTACATATATTGTGGAGTAATTGCTTTATACTACATGTACTAAGGGAATGTAAAGAAGTTTAAAACCCTGGCCCCAAGGAGCTTATAATCATAATTAGAAAGACGTGTACAAGAACAAATGGTTGACCCTATAAGAGAGTACCAGGAAATTCCAAATAGATGGTACAGATAAGAAAAACCTATGAAATCAGTGGGAGGAGAGATGACTGTAGGTTAGAGTGTTCTGGACAAAACTCAGAGTGCTGTGAGAAGTCAGAGTAGTAGCTGCCCCTGGAGGAGGGAGTGACAGAAAGCATAAGAGGACTTGTTCCTTGATGTAGCTGCTGGTTTACTTGAATGTGCTCAGTTTGTGAAAATGTGTGGAGCTATGTATGCACTTAGGTGCATTTTTCTGTATTTGTGTTATACTTCAAGTAGATGAAAAGGGCAGTGGTTTTGAAACCTGGTTGATAATTGGACTTAGGCAAGTTACTTAACCTCTGTGAATTACATTTTCTTAACCTATCAACTAAAACTGACACCTCCCCTAGGTTGTGATGAGGATTAATGAAAGCAGTGTATGTGGAACACCTAGACCAGAATGAGATATTAAAATATTTCATTCACCAGATCCGCTCACTGGGGTAGAAGGTGAAAAATTGGGGCAGACCTTTCCTCTGTTAAGATTTGGAGACTGTCTGGGGTTTGTTGCTTTGTTGGGGGAATGACCTCCTGTCATTATTGGTGTTGTGAATGGAACCTGTCACAGTGTGTCAGTATGGTGGCACAATGACTCAACCTCTGGGACAAAGGGCACTTCTGCTTATCAGAGCCACTGCTTGACAATGTCTCACAGCCACCACCATTGGTTTCCTTTTCCTGTGGTTAGTCATAGTCACACCCGCAAGTCGGGGTGCAGTGCCTGAGCCAGGTGTGCACTCAGTCAATATTTACTGAGTGTCTGCCAAGTGCCAGGTGTTGTTAGACTTCGGAGCATGTAATAACACCTAAAAACAGGGTAAGAAGTAAAATAAAATAAAACATAGGCCTTGCCTTCAAATAGCTTATAGTCTAGTTACAAGATATATGTGTTTCTTCTGAAAGCTTTTTTTCCCTTTTCTCCCCTCTTCTGATATCTCCTACTCACCCAGTATATATTCTCTCATATTCTTATTCTGATTCATTCTCTCTCCCTCCTACTCTCTATCCCTTCTCCTTCCCCCCCCACACACACGCACACACACACATGCCTATTCACACACACATGCACACATACACCCGTCACTGAACTTTACTCCATATAAGCAGGCTAAAAGCCATTTAACATGGCTTCTATCCAGCAAAAGCAATCAACTCATAGCATATATCTTCTTGGCTCCCCTGAAACTATAGATGGCCATGCCTTACATTAATTATGATAACAAAAATAACCATCTATCAGGTGTCTGTTGTGTGGGAGGCACTGTGCCAGGTACTTGCCTATATTATGTGTGACCTCGTAACACCCTGCAGGGCGTCATTATCTGATTTTAACAGGTGAGGGACCTGAGGCTTGGAGAGTTAAAATAATTTGCCCAACGTCACCCACAGCCTCTTCGTGGCACAGTGCAAGCCTGGTCTCTTCCCATGTGCCATGCTCCTTGTAGAGCTGTTTGCAGTGTTTGTTTTGATGATTAAATAATGTAAACACCCTTCTGTGTCAATTTGTGAGCCAACTGTGCACATAAACCCATGTGGTTAGGAGAGGTTGGCACCATGGTCACTCTTGCTGTAATTATTCTAGGTTGACTGAAAAGGTCAATAAAGAGCCAGCCAGCCATGCATACCTTCTGAGCTATTGTTTTGTAAATGCTTCAGTATTCAGCCTCACTTACCTGCTGTGCCATCAGAAGGGATACTGAGCCTATTTCATTATCTATATTAAAATCTTGGATGCAGGCACTACAGGAAGAGCCTCTGCGTATTTAGAAACTTCTGCCATTTTAGTCCTCCTTGCTGGGCTGGCTGTCTCTCAGATTAATTTAATACTATTACTAGCCTCTGTTCTAGAGATTTATAGACGATAGGGGTATCTGATGCAGATTAAAGTGAGCATTGCTGTAAGCTGGGCACAGAAGGAGCACCTGATAAAGTGCACATTCTGAGTGATTTTGTAGAAGGAGGCACAGTGTAGAGGGGCTACTATTCCCACTAGTCTGAATGTTGTTGGGTCCTGTCCTCTAAGCTTCTATAAGCCTGTCTCAAACTGAGACAGCCAACTCTACTTACTCCACGGTCTTATGATATATTTCGGGGTTCATGTCATGTTTAAGTGACGAAGGAGGTCAAAAGCCAGCTAAGCACCGTGGTTTAGGATGTCGTTGTAAGCTTTTCAGCCTCAGAGAGTTGCTCATATTGTTGTTTAGGTAGATGAGCCTTTCTGGAGATTGACACCACTTTACAACAGAAGTATGCTGGCAATATGACTGACACCGGTTATTTGTTCAAAAACTAAAAGCTACTATAAATCGAGCTTCTTCTGCATGTGCTTCGATCTTTACGGCTAATATTTCCTGTTCTCACAACAACCGTTCTTGCTGTTGGATAATTACTCACATTCCACAAGTGTGAGTACTGTGCCAGCATCCCAACCAGGTGTGTTTAATTTCAAATCTTGAACTCTTTCCACTCTTCCTCATTGCCTAAAGGCATTCTCGCTGCTGTTACATCACCAACGGAAATGTCAGCCCCTTTGCCTGTTTGGCTTCGATTGACTAGCTAGAATTTTCGGCCATTTCCCTTCTGGGGTTCACACAGCACTTTGTACATACCTGTCAGAGCACTTCTGTTGTATTCTGATTGCTTTTACTGCATCGCAATTGGTTGTTTCTTCTTCTAGATGCTGAACTTCTTACAGGCAGTAACAGTGACTCATTTTTTTTAATGTTAGGACTCTCACAGCACCTGGCAGTGTTCTGGGTTTAAATCTCGTGTCTAGTTTTGCTGACGTTATATCCTCAGCATGTGGTACACTGCCTGTTGGCAAACAGTATATGCTTAGTAAATATGGAATGAATTAATGATTGAATAAATATAGTCTTAGATATTATTTTTCCTCTACAGATCTTTTTCATTATTAAGACTGAGGAATAATAGTATCTACCTTATAGGGTTTGTATGAGATTAAATGAATGTAATGAAACCAGGGCGGCGATGGCGTGATGGTGATTTTTGAGATTCAGAGAGTGGTTTTAAAATTTGTCATGTTGCTGTGTCTAAATAGTTCACTTATGTTTATCTCTGTAGTAGTATTCTAGTATATGAATATGACACAATTTGCTTATCCATTCTGTCGATGGATATTTGGGGTGCTTCTAGTTCTTTTATGAATAAAGCTGCTGTGGATGTTCTTGAACAAGTCTATTTGTAGACATATTTTTCATTTCTCTTGCACACAAACATAAGAGTAGAATTGCTGGGTCATAAGGCAGGTGAATGTTTTAAGTTTATTGGAGGCTGCCAAACCGTTTTTGTGAAGTGACTTTACCATTTTATACTCTTACCAACAATATATAAGAGTTCTAATTGTTCTACATCTTGTGACACTTGGTATTATTGTGCTTTCTAATTTTAGCCATTCTGGTGGATGAGTAGTATCTCACTGTGGCTTAATTTATACTTCCCTAGTGTCTAGTCATGTTGGCCATCTTTTCATGTGCTACGTGACCATCGATATAGCTTCTTTTATGAAGGGCCTGTTTTTAAAATTGGGTCCTTTATCTTTTTATTATTGATTTGTGGGAATTCTTTACGTATTCTGGATACAAGTCTTTTATCAGTATCATGCCTTTTAAATTTTTAAATGATGTCTTGATAAATAAATTTATGAAGTGCAATTTATTATATTCTTTTCTTTCATAGTAGTGCTTTTGTGTCCTAAGGAATTATTGTCTACCTCAAGGTCATAAGGATTTTTTTTTTAGTATTTTCTTCTAGAAGTTTTATAGTTTTGGCTTTCATATAAAGCTATGATCCCTCTCAGGCTAATTTGCATATGTGTAGAGAGAGGAAGAGTTAAGATCTTTTTTTTTAAAAAAAATATAGATGTCCAGTTGCTCCAGCATATTTTATTGAGAAGAACTTTCCTTTCCCATTAAATTTCATGGCACATTTATCAAAACTCGAATGACTGTATGAGTCTACTTCTAGACTCTCTATTCTGTTCCATTTTTGTCCATCTGAAACAGCTGAGGTCTCACAGGCCTGGCGTTGGAGAAGCCTTCTCCTTATTAGACTGAGAATGGCAGCTTTAGGCTGTGGAATAGGGAACAGGCATAGGCTGTTATTTCCAGCTGCTGTGCTTTATTTTTGTGGAACAGGAAGTCATTATCTGGAGAGTCACAAATCCTTGAGAGTTCATTAACACTTCAGGAAAGGGAAATGTCACTTGCTTGCCAGCAGGTAGAGCAGGCTTTATCACTGGAGCTACAGAGCCCCCCAAGGAGCCATTCAAAATAACTGTCTTTGTCAACTTAATCACTTTTTTTTTTTTCTAATCACAGGTTCCTGATACAGGGTATGTTGGGGTTTTTTGCTTGCTTTTTCTTAATACTAATGTGCCTACTAGTGAATATCATTTATTTTCATAGTCTTATATTGATTATTGAATTTAAAACTTTTATCGTAAGCAAAAACAGCTACCCTCAAAATAAAGAAATAAATGCCCTTTCTCTTCTTTCAATCAGTAATAATTAAAATAGTTTAAATCGTATAGCATGCCATCTTTCACAAATGGCATTCACATGTCTCATTTGGTCCTCATGACCATATTGTGATAGGTACACCAGATTATTACTGTTATCCTTTTTAAAAGTGAAGAAACTGAGACTTAGAATTGAGTAACTTGCTCAAGATGAGATAGTCCGAAAGACATCGAGCTGCAGCCTCAAGGCTGTAGCATAACAGAGAGGTCAAGCTGAGGGTTGTGAATTCGGCCTCTTTGAGCTCACATCCTAGTTCTACTGCTTACCAGTCTGTGACTTTGGTTAGGTTACCTAACCTCTATGCCTCAGTGTCCCTGTCGATAAAGTAGGGATAATGGTAGGACCTACTCATGTCGGTGTCTCCAGGATCAAATTAGGTAGTTTCAGTGCAGCCGCAGGCAGAGCACCTGGCCTGTGCTACCTGGTGGTGAGCACCAGCCTCGCCACTGCTGTTGTCTTGGAGGTGGAAGCGATGGCGGGTCATTATCCCTCTCTCTTTCCAGCTACCTCTCTTGCTCTAAAACCCAAAATCTACTTCCAAAGTCACCAGAGTACTCCAGACACGCTCCAGAACTCACCAAGGGCTCTGTGGGCTTAGAGAAACTAATCCCAAATTAAATACTTTGAATAAAAACTAACACCATAAAGGTAGCTTTCCCCTGCTGAATTTTGCCTGATACTGACGATTGTGTGGTGTTTTCTCCTCTAAAACACCCCCTTTTCTTCTTCATCGTAACTAGACATCTTAAGGTTTTAGATAGTTACATTCCTCCTCTCGAAATATTTTTGGGTCTATGGCCACACCACCCTGAATAAGCCCAACCCTGTCTGATCTCAGAAGCTAAGCAGAGTCAGGCCTGGTTAGTACTGGTTAGTACTGGTTAGTAGACCACCTACGCGTAAAAAATAAAAAATAAGGGATTGTAAACTGACAAGGTCCTTGCAATCTGTGAGGTCAACCAAGGGTTGCCTCACTTAAAATATATATATAAATATTTTTTTGGAGGGGGAGTATTCTTTATTCGCTAACAACCTTTATCAAATTCATGATGACTATTGTATTTGCCACAGTCTTCTCTTTAAAGATAGGATAGAAATTCCTGTGCTGTACAGTGCATGCTCTTGAAAAGTTTTTGAGGAAACAAACCTGTTTTATGTTGGGTGACCTGCCCTAAAACTTGTTAAGTTTCTTGCCTAGAAGTGGGCAGATGATTCTGTCTGTGTTCTTAGTTTGACTTCTCACATATATGCAAATAAGAGGAGGCAACAAGTAACCACACCTCCCAATATGCTGTGTGTCCAGGTAGGACACAAACGTTACTATTTTTAAATGTTGACAGCACCTTTGTCAACATTTCACGGTGTATCACAGCCAGGCAAGAAACTTCAGACTTGGGAATAGAAATCCTGATCCATTACCTCATCTCTACTGAAACCCCTGACTTTAAATGTCAACAGGAGTCACGTTTACTTCATGAGACGAGCCATTAGCATTGCTCATTCCTTTATCCAGTATTATACTTTCTTATGACTTCACGTATCCTGCACATCTCCACTGAGGCAGCTAAAGATAGCATATATGTACTGGAATAAATATGTTTTCATGCTCTGCCCTTTGAACTCTATTAGCATACATAAGGCTCATACTAAGAGCTTGGTCAGATATTGCCAGCCACCACTGACACTGTCTTCCACATTGCCTGTTTTGAATGTTGTCCCATGAAAATTCTCATCTAAGAATGCTAAGCAAAAAATATAGTCTAAAATTGTGTATGCAGAATGGTCCCTATTCTATAGATAAGTGTTTATGAATGCGTATGTGCAGAGTGAGACAGCCTGAAGCAAACAATACGATGGTGACATCTGTCATCTCAGGTGGCAGCAAGATTCAGGTGCTTTCTAATTGTCTGTATGTGTTTCTGTACCTTCCAAATTTCCTGAAGTACAACTTATTTAAAATTATCAAAAAGTTTCATCTTCTTGACATTTATCGAAACAAATTGTTATTTATTTTAGAACTGGTGAATGGAACATATATAAAACCAATGTGCTTTAAGATGAATTCACACGTGAGTGCATTAGATTCGCTGGGCCTTAAATCTTGATTTATCACCAGCTGAGGTGAAAAACACTCAACCACGATCCAAGGGACAGTTGGAGGGCAAGTCAATAAAGTGGTATCTGTTAGTTCAGGGTGTATAAAGCTGTGAGAGTGTTTTGGCTCTCTACTTTCTCCCTCTTCTCTGGTTACTTCTTTCATTTCCTTTCTCAGAAACACTTACAGTCTCTGGGAGACTTTTGAAAGTGCCATGACCTCTTTGATATGTGAAATGTATGTAACTCAACACACAAGTTTTGGTTTAATGTATCTGTAAATAAGTCTTTATTCTAAGACTGCTTTCTGCATTTTTATGGTCTTTTAATTCTAAAATGCAATAACGGCCCACCTAGGACCCACTCAAATAGCCTGAGGAATTCTAAGACTCATTTGGGACCTAAAACTACCTCAATATCTGGAAAGTAATTATAGACCTTACCAAACAGCGGTTGAGCACTTTCGAACGTTAGGGGTATGTTCACATGTGGTGTTTCATATTTGCTTCCAAACTAGAACAGAGATGATGATTATCCCATGTGACAGTGAGGGAATGGCACAAAGAGACTGGCCCAAGACCACAGCAAGTTTGTGGCAGAGCCAGGACTAGAATAAAACCTTCTGTTTCATGGCTTTATTAAAGTTCCCACAATCCCAAAAAAAAATATGTCCTTCCAAGAGCTCCCCAAGGGTAACTGGACTCTAAGGAATAATCTTAATAATAATAGTAATACCACCAAATACTTATATAGTGTTTGCTATGTAAATTTTGTATACGTTAAATCAGTCCTCTCCATAAGTTAAGGGCTAAGTACTATTATTATCTCCATTTTACAGTTGCAGGAACGGAGGCCTACTGAAATTAAGTAACTTGGCCAAGGTCACAGAGCTGGTGGGTGGAGTAGCCAGGATGTGAAGCAGCCTGGAGCCGCGGTCCATAACCTTGACCACTTGACAATGTAGCAGGGCCTAACTACTTCCACCAATGTTTATGCCTACAGTGACCCAGGCCTAAGATGGCAGTTCTTTGGAAAAGAGCCTTAAAATTCCTTCTGTGCAAACTTACAGTGTTTGAAGTATGTGTCTCGTATTATTTAAGCAAGAAGAATACCATTCTCTTTCCTTGTGAAAAGAGCAAGAGATAGTAGAGAGGAGCAATAAAACTGAACTAGTTTTGCTCAATAGCAGTTTGGAAGATTCTAGGAACTTGTATTTTCCTATGGTTCCTTCAAAGATTTTTTTCATCTACCTCCTGCCTGGCTGCTAAGGAGCTTGAATTGCAAACAACAGAATCCAACTTTACCAACTTTAAGCAAAAGGAATTTATTCTTAAGGACATAATAATATACTGGATCAGAAGAAAAGCTGAAAATTCGGGCTTCAGGAAGTTGATGTATCAGCTTTTACTGTGTTATAAACCATCTCAAAAACAAGTGGTCCCTCAAATAACCATCTGTTTAGCTTAAGGTCCTGCAAATCAGCAATCTGGGCAAGCTTGAGCAGTGCCCACTCTATGCTAGGCTGAGCTGATCTCTTAGGGTCTGCAGTCATTGCCTGGTTGGCTAGGGTGCCTTGCTTCTCCTCCACATGGTCACTCCTCCCTCTGGAGGCATGGTGGTCTCTGGGTTCCAAGAGGGCAAGCCCCAGTGTGTAAGCACTTTTCAAGTTTCTGTTTGTGATGTATTTGGTTTTGACTAAAGCAAATCACGTGCTCTAGTTCAAGAGTCAGTATGGAAGGGGACTACCCAAGAGCATGGATAGAGAAAGGAAGAATCTGTGGCCATTCTTGTCATCTCTCACAGATGGTCAAGGAACTTGGTGGCCTTAAGGCTCATGTCAGCAAGGACTAATGTGTAGGCTCTTCAGGGTGCCTCCCTCTGAACAATTCAGCTCACAGCACTTTCCTGCGTTGGAGTCAGTCCATTAAAGATTTCCAACAAGAATCTGGCTTTGCTTGGGTAAGCATCATGGGTGGGGCATCTTGATAGACAATCCATGAATGGTTGAATGAGGGGGGAGGAGTTCAATTGTGAAGTTGTTACCCAAAGTATGTAGGGGAAGGATGCGGGGCAGGTAATACCATATTCCTTCCCTCTACAGGGTTCATTATATTGGCTTTATCCTTTCCCTCTGAACCATGTGGGTTGACTTTATTGAAAGCAAAAGTAATAGTCTCAAGCCATTACTTGAACAACAGGAGATTTAAAACATATTATTCAAAAGACACTTGCTATAAAGCTCGTGATGACCATGGGATAGCTCAAGATCTCACAGACATTCCCTCTTCCTGTTATTGCTTTGTATTTATTAGGCACCAAGAATATAGCCAAGAAAGGGGCATGAAAAGACTGGTGTTCTGATAGAGAGGTTGCATAATCCTTGGCCCTGGCAGCAACTTCAACAGTTGGTTGGTTAGGTCAATTTGGAAATTTCTGCAGAATTGGAAGACAGGTTATAAAACTTACTGGAAAGCAAGGAGGGGTGGTGGTGAAGTCACGTTTAACTAGATTCCAGGCAATAGGGAAAGCCTGAGATGAGTTGTCAGCATGGCCACCAGCGAGCTGGAGCATTTAAAATTAAATTATTGCAAGAGTTTAAGGGAATAGTAGATCCTTCTTATTTGCCGAATTACCTTTCCTTTAGACTGACAACTAAGACCATTTTTTCTGGTTACAGTAGCCCACTCTTACAAAGGACAGAGAAGAGGTGATATTTTTGTGAACCTATGCAAAGTATTTGAAATATACCTAGTGTACTAAACCAATTTTCTCCAAATGTTCAGTTGTGTTTCTCCAAAGGTTTGACCATGAGCCTCTATTATTTGTAAATTTATAAATATGCTATATTACAAATTTTTTTAGTTATAAACATACTAGGTGCTTTAGTAAATGTTTTATAACATATAAACAGAAATTAGAAATGTTTAAAGGATGGTTTAAAAGGTGAATAAAAAAAAAGTTTTGATATTTTCTTCCCATATCCCATGGATCATTCTGTATGCCACTTTGGGGACTACTTGTCTGGAATACTAAAACATCTTAGACCTGCCCAATAATTACAAAGGCAATTCTTAGTACCAGAAGGATAATAGAAAGTTGAATGTTCTATCTTCATCAGTATACTCATGACTTAACACTTCTCTTATGTGGTAGATTCTAGTGCTGCTCTGTTATAGTCACAGTGGCTTTGTGAATGCACACTCTCATATCTCTTGCAATTTCTGAGCCTTTGTAGATTTATCGCTGAAATAATTATGGAAATATTTGGACTCATGGAATCATAACCTAGGACAAACTTTTTTCTCCTTCCATCCCTCTCTCTTTTCACTCTTCTTTTTCCTTTCCTTTTTTCTTCATCGGATTGATAATAATATAATGTCAAAGGCATCCTCTCTTCCCATATCCTCCTCCTCCTCTCCCCTGTCTTTTGCTTCCTTAAGAATTCTGAAATAAGAATATTTACACTTTTTTTTGGTGATAGCTAACATTTATTGAGCAGTAAGCCAGTTAAAATTCAATGTCCATTAATGATCTCATTTATTCTCACAACAGCCCTATGAAGAATTGAGAAATACTGAGGTTTAGAGAGGGTTAGGTAACATTCCCAAGATCTCATGGTTTTCTAATGGCAGAGCCAGGTCAAAATGACTCCAATGCCCAAGCTTTACTCTCTACTGCCCACAGTGGCACAAAACAGGCAGTAGAGACCAGCGTGGGGCCAGGAACTCAATCCAGCATGAGTACAACGCACTTTTAAGCTAGCCTTTCCCTTATGGGCCCTGTTTCCACCCAGGAGACACTAGTAAATATATGCTGGACCCTGTGGATGCTGTAGCAAGTCAGGACAAGTACTGAGTGTATGGATCATCTGGAAATAGCTTTCTATTCTGTGTTTTCCTGTAGATTACCAACTTTATGAGGTTTCCGAAAAATTTCAGAGGTTCAGGAGTACAATTAGATCTCTGCCTGCTAGAACAAATCTGTTGTCTTGCTAGAAATTAGTTTTCCTGTTTTTCTAAGAAATTATCTTAACTTGATATGCTTACAGTTTATAAATTGCATCTACTATTAGTTTGTAAGATGTCTCCTTTGATCTTGGTAACTAAAAGGGAACTGGACAAGTACTGAAATAAAATCAAATTACCAACTCCAAATTCAATTGAAAAGAAGTGGCTTACAGCATATAGGAGCTGTTTGGTTATTTTGTTGTCCTTGGTGGAAAGTCTGCATAAAGAGCCATGAACTTTGAGCAAAATAGGTGAAAGGGAATCGTTTGTAAAGATCCTTTGAGCTTGCAGGATTGCCCTTAACCTTGCAATGGGTACCCTTAACCCAAATGATTTTACCCCCTGTCCCAAGTTAACATTTTGAATGTCTCCTGGAAGTTATATTATAAGGTAGCAAAGTTAACAAATGGAAGATAAACAGGCTTGATACAGACTCAGTGAGAACACCTGTTCTTCTCATCCTCAATACACATGTACACAAGTGTATGAACCCCCACTTCTGTTTCTCTGCCTTTACCATGGGCCTCTTGATCAAAGCAACTTTGGAGAAGTTCAGAATGATCACTAAAGTTCAGAATGATCAGACTGAATCTGCTCTACAGGAAATAGCTCTACTATATAACTGTTTCAGGACTGTGAAGGGAAAGAAGGCATTGCTGTATGTACTTAAAGTATCGAAATCCATCAGGGTAAGCACTCTTCCAAGCAGCTGAGACTGGTGAGGCTCCCAGGCTCCACTCTCAGAATGAGTGGGCATGGGTCCACACTGTGGTACAGGTGGTCCATGACCCAGGCAATGGCCATCAGACTCATAAGTATATATAGAGGATAATGAGTCCTAGCTCTGCAGGGGCATATACTGATTAGTAGGACATTGATAACAGTTAAAAGTTGACTGATATATTGAAAGGAGTAGAGAGGGAGATGACAGAGCCATTAGTTAGGTGGAAACTTCTAGGTTAACTTTATTTGGTCACTTTGATATCCTCTCTGAGGCATAGCTGTTTTCTATTACCAACATAACCAGGAGGATGATCAAGCCCTTATCCTTAAATGCCCCCTAAAACTTAGTAAATCTGATTCTTTTCTGTGTGTCTAACTATTACAGTTAAGAGATGTAACTCAACACACAAGTCAGTAAAGGTAGTGAGGTGAGTCTTTACCTCTTTGGAAGTTCCAAGATTTTGGGACTATCTTACAAAGTCAGAAACCTGAATTTATCTGCTCGTCCAAGAGTGATGAGGCTCTTAGCAATTGACATCTCTGACCAAATGTAAGAGCTGAGTTCAGTCCCTTCTAACTCCACTTTAGGGTGTTCTGATTCACCCTAGTCCTTCACTAAAGTCCAAAAGCTCAGCTATTCCCCCATCCCCTTAGGTGTCCAAGGGTTTCTTGGGTCTTACAAGCATCCAGGGTTATTGCTGGGGTGTATCCTCACATGGTGACCAGGTGAATAATGAATGAAGATGTAGAGGCACACATGAGTGAAACTTTCACTGTGTCAGTGGGACAGGCAGTCCTGATGAGTTACCTGTCATGGTTACAGTCATGGCTGGGGACCATATGCCTGCCGCTGTTTCTGGAAACTTGTTCAGTGCCCCTCTGGGCAGTTCTTCTCCTGGTCTCCAGCCCTGGCACTTCCTGAGCATAAATACTGCTCAAATCAGAGTCAGGATAAAGACACCTCTCCCCCCTCTTTTTCCCTTGCCTCTATTCTGTATTCCCCTTACAGTAACTTCTAGGTAGTACTTCTTCTCATCTAAGCTCCTGAACCAAAAGAGCCCCTACCACTTCTTGTCATACTGTAGAAGAGTTTGGTGTTCCATCAAGCAGAGTTTCACAGTCCATCCCAAAGGGGCCAAGCCCTAGAAACCCTTCTTTGTTCTCATTACCTTTGATGGGCTTGGAAATAGTTGAGGATGGAAGGGAAATACAGGGGGATTTTTTGCTATGGTCAGTAACAAATAAAACACAGATTAAATTCTCAAAAGGCCTCATTATTAGTTAAGTGTTTGACATACCCTGATATATAAAATGTTGAGTTAATTTATTAAATGGAATGCTTATTTTTCAGTTTAAAAGTTGGGATTGCTCCCTGACTTCGATCTCTGCTGAGGAACTAGAGTTGGCCTATCAGACCACAGCAAGGTGTTACACTGTTACAGAGATCCTGCCCAGATGGGATCTGGAGAATAAAGCTTTCCTCCAAGACAACATGAGAATCTGATATCAGAAAGGCAAATTAAGCCAGGGAACTAATAAGGCAGTTGAGTGGAAGTTTAGTTGTTAGAGGAAGAAGCCAAATGCAGGTATCTAAAGGTTGAGTACTGGGGAAGGCATAGGCGGGTGGGCAATGGTGGAACAGAAGCAGAAGTTTGAACCAGAGGGAACAGATTGATAAGGAACAAACAAGCTATTGGGGATGTTCCTGGGCCATCCATCAAACTAAAGTCCAATGCAAGAAGGGAGCTGGCTGGGGAAGCTGGACCAGTCATTTGAAGAAGGTACTTAATACTTCTTCACAGGGTCTCCTAGCAAGTAAAAACCAGAATCTAGTGTCGAATGTTCTTGGCAGGGATACTGTTAAGTAATGATAAGTGGCAGTTTGATGAATTGGCATCTTCAGTTTGGGGATATCTCTGACCAGGTAACTTTACTAGCATCAAAGCATCCTCTCTCCAGGACCACGCTACACACGTGAATAGACTCAAACCCTCTGGCTCTTCTTTTTATCAGTGCATGTGATAACTAAGTAGGTCCCAGTTTGTTTTACTCTAGTTAGAAGTCCCCTTGATAAGGCTCAGGTGAGTAGCGCCTTCACCTATACACAAGTGCACATTGGGGTGGCCTTACCCAACCCGATGCCCAAAAGCTGCCCTGTGTGAGTAGATGTTAATCCTTGTTTAGTTGACTCCTTTTCCCACTGAACAATGTTCCTAAAAAGTTGTATGTCGCTATAACTTTCACAATTCTCAAAGGTACTGAGAAATATTAACTAGATTTTAGCTTAGTAAACCTGCATTAAGAAAATACTGGAGTTAATAAACATTAAAAGCAGGACTTGATTTTTAATCTCATCTTGGGCAGTTTACTTAAACTCACTGAGCCTCAGTCTTCTCAGCAAAACGAAGGGGCCAAGTTTTATTATTTCTAAAAATCTCTTCAAGCCCCCAAATTTGGTGATCTGTGTTCTCTTTTCACTCTACAAATATTTAAGTACCTACTGTGCATCTGTGGCTGGTTATATAGTTTTAAGTATATGTTCTTGTATAACAATGACTGCTATCTCATGCTGAGAAAACTGATCTAAGAATATTTGTTCTTACCACTGCTAACACATTTGAATAAACAGCTGCAATAAATTTTTTGCATTTGTCATTAACAAATTAGATTAACAAATGGGAAAGAAGATAGCAGAGTATCTGCCGTATTCAAAATATAGAGACTCTTAATTCCCCCCCCCCCCCGGGTCTTACTTTTTTCTTCAGTTTGGTGACTTTGATTACCGTTGCAGTCATTACTTAATCTTTCGAGAACTTAAAATAGATTGTGGTTTAGCATTAAAAGAATCCACCATTTCTCTTTAGATTGCCTCAGTAAAGACAGTACCGAGGAGGCTCACAGGCACTCGAAGTCCTCCCTGTGGTATGGTAGGACAGCTTAATCTTTATGCATGGCTTTCATTCAGCAGTAGCCCAACATAATAAAAGCAATTTGGAGGTAGCAGGTGGAAGGGAGAGTAATAAAAATAATGCTGGATTTCTGGTTTTGGTTTTATTTTAATAAGTCAATAAAATGGAATTGTGAGTGATAGTTAATTTTGTTCTGAAGATAATGAGTTTTTGCCTATTTATTACTGGAGAAATTTTTCCATCTCTCCCCTCCACCCCTCTCATTTCCAGTATCTGCCACACCAGTCATAAGTGTCTTGAGAAAGACCTAACTGCTGCTTTATCAATGTGAACTATGGCTAAGCTGTAGTTTTCTTTCTCTAAAGTTAATTAGAAGGAATAATAAAGATATGTTTAGAACTTTTTATTATTTCTTTATTTTGTAAGCAATGCAACAGTTTTTAAAGAAGGAATACAGGCTTAAAGTTTTCAATCACTTCTTATCCCACATGAGACATTTGATTTCACTTAAAAATGTGAAATATTATATTCTAAAGCTTTTTAAAACATATATTTTATGTCATGAAAATGTATCCTAGTAGGAGGAGGAGGAGGAGGAGAAGGAGGAGGAGGAGTAGGAGGAGGAGTAGCAGAAGTGGTAATAACTGCTACGATCTACTGAACATTTATTATTTGCCAGGCTCAATTCTGCTAACATCTGTATTACATTTTCCCGGCAATCTTGTCAGGTAATTTTAATATTTTTCTAATAATATAGATGAAAAACTGAGATGCAGAGAAATTAAACAACTTGCCCGAAGTCACATAGCTAATGAGCTTTGGATACAGAATGGAAACCCAGGCAATGTGACCCCAAATTGTAGGCTCTTGATACTATTCACTCAACAATATATATCATGATCAACTTTCACGTAACTAAACATGCATCAATGGCATTGTCTTCAGAGCTGTGGGCGATTCCATTTCAGGGTGTGACAATTGATATACCAGTCTCCCATTATTGGGCAGTTAGGTGATTTTCAATTTTTCTGTGATAAAAGATTGCTATGATAAACATACCACTCTATATATCATTGTATGCCTGTCTTGTTCTTTCCTGAGGATAAATGCCTGAAAGTAGAATTTTTAGGTCACATTTTTTGAGTCTTTTATATAGATTTTCAAATTGTCCTCCAGAAAGATTTTTTAACACCTCCATCAGAGTAACACCTCCATGTCACCAATAATAATTATTATTCTTTCTAAGTCTTTGTCTCTGTGACCCAGGGAGAATTTATTTATTGTTTCGTAAGGTTAAACTCTTTTTTTCCAAATAGTTATTAGACATTTATATTTATTCATTTGTGAATTGTCTGTTATCTTATTTTTTTTGTGAGAGTGTATCCATTTTTATTAAGGATACACCATCATTATATATTAAGGACCTTAAGGTTTTGTCATTTGTGATGCAAATAATTTCCCCAGAAATTTTACATGCAGATAAGTTTCTTTTTTTGTATGTGAGTCTCAAAAAACCACCTTTGCTAAAAAGAGGTTCAAAAAATATATGACCTAACTTTTGTGAAAACTAGCAAAGATGTTTTTCGGTCAATTATAAATGAAGCAAATTAAGTGCTCACAAATAAGAAAGTCACTATTAATAAAAAATAATTTTTTTTAAGTAGTATTCAGTAGGCCTTGGGTTCACCTCAAGAAATGCTTTATTTTCATTGAACTATCAACTACTTTTGCTTTTTATCTGTAAAGTGCCTTTATTAAGATAATTTTTTTAATAAGCGACTTTGTAAAAAAAACAAATTTTCATTTTCAGAGATTTGATTTATAAACACTACCATCCCAAAGGATGGGTTTTAAAACAGGTTGTAATCATGAGAAATGAAACTGCCAATGGAGAGAAAATTTTGTAACAAAGTCACTTCATATAATTTAATGACTGTCAAAAAAATATATAGAATCTCGAGAAATAAATTTTTAAAATTTACCTCCAAATATAAAGATACTTTGTTTAAATTATATTATGAGTCTAATGCTTTGAAACTATTTAGGACTTGGTGTGATTTTAAATAACTTGGTTTAGAAAGAAATTTATTGTAAAAAAATTATCTTCAGTGGAGACAGAGTCCCCTTTTTTCTCCCTTCTTTTTTGGCGTGGGAGAGCAAGATCAGAAATACTGTTTTGAAGGCCAGATTCCCAACAGAAGGGAATCCTTTGGCAGTTCTGGCAGAAGGCCACCTCCAGAGGAAGCTTTTTTTGAACTAGGGAGTGGTGATGAGCTCCCAGGCAAAAAGGATGCCCCTGTTACAAGGGGTGGGCGGGTCAACACCAGACGGTTTGGGTGGAAAGGCTACATCACAAAAACTAGAGCTGCTTCATTAGAAATTGATGCATGTTAAGATGCACTCTTTCCCAGTTCTTTAGGGAGGATCAGTTACTGTTCCAAGGAAGTGATTGTATTTTACTCAGGGCCACACTGTTCCCATTAGCCTTAATAATAATAATAGTAACATGTTCTTTTTAGCACTAACAACAGCAACAACAATAGTAAGATAGTAGTAGTAGTAGTAGTAGTAGTAATAGTAGTAGTAAATAAAATATTAATCCTACAAACCAGGATTGTTTCCTGACCCTTTCCCCTTCATTATCCAGAAAATGTCACTTAGGCATCTATAAAAATGGATTAATGATTAATTTGAAGGATAATGTCATTGTTAGTTTTAAAATGCTTTGAAATCCTTTTGTGGTGCTGTACGTATAGAAAATATCTTTTGCTCATTATATTTCTGGGGTGACTGTGGATGTGTATGTATGCATGCTCAAGTATGCAGCCTACGTTTTCAAAACTGACATTTTTTAATAGGGAATTTGCTATTTGTTTGAATAAAAATGCTTGGAGAGATGAATAGCAAGCTGGCCGGCCCATCCACGTGTAATTACATTTGCAATCATGTGTGGATTTGGTATGATTAGTTGTAATATTCATGAAGGTTTAGTGAGGCAGTTGGAAAGCTCAACCATTTGACTCAACCATTTGAGTATCCATGGTTCTTTGATTCCAAATCCTGGCTGTAGAAACAGATGGAATGGTGGCTGATATCCCCATACACATTCTTCCAGGGACAGACAGAATAGAACTGCCTCACAGCAAAGTTTTTGTTCTCACTCATTCAGTCAACAAATCTTCGCTGAATATCTACTATATGCAAGCACATATTTGTTTTCTGTGCTATTTCTCCATTAGAAGCCACTCCTCCGTGCTGATGGCCTCATTTCCCCATTCCTCCCCACAGCCCCAGCAGACATACAGGGTCTTTATACTACTGAAAAGGCTTGGATCTTTCCCACTCGGAAACTCAAGTCCTGTATCTCCTTCCTTGAATGTCCTGATAGGGTGGAGTTTTATTTATAATACCTTTCTTTTTTCCTCCTTAAAGCCCAAGATAGCAAAGTATTTTAGAGAAAATAGAAGAGATTATGTCGTGAATGTTTTCTCAAGTTACCACATACTTGTAAACATTTTAATGGGTGGATATTATTCCATTGTGTGTTTCGATTTCTTAACATTGACCTAAAATTTGGTTCACAATTTGGATTTATTTCCTTAAGTCATTGTTTATGAATATTTGTAAGACCCTAAATACAAATTGCCAAACCACTTTCAGAGAGTTTATAGCAACTTACGTCCTATTAAAGTCTCTTTATTGTTCATATCACAGCACCTTTCCCTTATTGAAAACTAAAAACTTTAAATCTTCACTTTTTTTTTTAATTTCCCTTTTTCTTTTTACTAGTGAGTTTGGACATTTTTCATGTGTTTATGAGACACTTTTAATTTTTTTTCCTGAGTTCCCAAATATGTCCCTTGCCTGTATTTCTGTTGGAATTTTTATATTTTTCTTATTCATGCATATGAACTTATTTCATATTAAGGATGTTAACATTTTGTCTTTAATATGCATTAAATTTAATTTGATCACATTTGGGCGAAAATCACTCCAATTACATTATTTGCAATCATATTATTACTTAGAGCAGATAACTTATTTTATTCAATGAGATTAGCTTTATTATTATTTTATGTAGGAAGTGGTTTTCAATGGTTAAAATTAAAAACACATTCTTTGAGCAAAAAAAACATCTATTCCAGTAACATCTTTGAAATAAAGAGAGAATGTATAAGAGTTAAATTGCAAGGGACCGTGGTCCTACCAGTGCTTGTATATCAATCGACTCATTTGCATTCTTACTGTATTTGACGTGTGGCTCCTCTAGTGTGCTTATTACAAAATTATGAGATCTGTGCCCAGACTAAGCTCTTGAGACAGATAGTGAACTTCTTTGGAATTTACTGGATTCTAAATAAAATTTTGGTCATTCTTCATTCCCATACCTCAGTTTCCCATACCTCTAGAAGCCTTGAATAGCAGCCCTCATATGTTATTCTTTTCCTTTTAGACAATTCTTCCTCACTCCAGGAAGATGAAGAGGTAGAGATGGAGGCCATCAGCTGGCAGGCCAGCAATGCAGCCATGAACGGACACCCTGCCACTCCGGTAACCTCTGCTCGTTTCCCCAGCTGGGTCACTTTTGATGACAATGAAGTCAGGTGCCCTTTGCCACCCATCACCTCTCCTCTGAAGTCGAACACACCAGCTGTTGCATCTGTGATCCCAGATGTACCTTATAATTCAACTGAGTCATTTAAGAAGAGGGAACGTCCCAAGAGCACTTTGCTGAACTCCAAAGTTCAGAAGCTGGACATTTCCTCCTTAAACCATCCACCTTCTATAACTGAGGCTCCACCCTGGAGGGCAACCAATCCTTTCCTGAATGAGACGCTACAGGATGTGCAGCCCTCCCCTATCAACCCTTTCAGTGCTTTCTTTGAGGAGCAGGAGAGGCGCTCCCAAAACAATTCCGTTTCCAGTACCACAGGCAAAAGCCAAAGAGATTCTCTCGTTGTCATTTACCAGGATGCCATCAGTTTTGATGACTCAAGCAAAAACCTGTCACACTCTGATGCTGTTGAAAAACTCAAACAACTCCAAATTGATGACCCGGATCACTTAGGAAATGTAACACTAGCTGATGATGACCCAGTAGCCTGGATTGAACTAGATGACCACCCGCCTGGTTCAGCACTGTCCCAGCCCAGGGATGGGTGGCCAATGATGCTAAGGATCCCTGAGAAGAAAAACATCATGTCCTCTAGGCACTGGGGACCCATCTACATCAAACTGACAGACAGTGGTTACCTGCAGCTGTATTATGAGCAGGGCCTAGAAAAACCATTCCGTGAGTTCAAGCTAGAGATCTGCCATGAGATTTCAGAACCCCGACTCCAAAACTATGATGACAATGGCAGGATCCACAGCTTGCGGATAGACCGTGTCACCTACAAGGAAAAGAAGAAGTATCAGCCCAAACCTGCTGTTGCCCACACAGCAGAGAGGGAACAAGTGATTAAGCTGGGCACCACCAGTTACGATGACTTCCTGAGCTTCATCCGTGCAGTTCAGGATTGTCTCATGGATCTGCCCGTGTTATCAATGGACTTGAGCACAGTAGGCTTGAACTACCTTGAGGAGGAGATCACAGTGGATGTCAGAGATGAATTCTCCGGCATTGTGAGCAAAGGAGACAACCAGATTCTCCAGCACCATGTCCTGACACGGATCCACATTCTGAGTTTCCTCTCTGGGCTTGCAGAGTGCCGCCTGGGCCTCAATGACGTCCTCATCAAAGGGAACGAAATAGTCTCCCGGCAAGACATCGTGCCGACCACCACCACAAAGTGGATCAAGCTACACGAGTGCCGTTTTCATGGGTGTGTGGACGAGGATGTATTCAACCACTCACGGGTTATTCTGTTCAACCCTTTGGATGCGTGCCGCTTTGAGCTAATGCGGTTCAGGACGGTATTTGCTGAAAAGACTTTGCCTTTCTCGCTTAGGACAGCAGCAAGCATCAATGGGGCAGAGGTGGAGGTACAGAGCTGGCTCAGGATGTCGACCGGCTTCTCCTCTAACTGTGACCCCCTCACTCAGGTTCCCTGTGAGAATGTGATGGTCCGCTACCCTGTGCCCAGCGAGTGGGTGAAAAACTTCCGCAGGGAAAGTGTCCTGGGGGAAAAGTCTCTGAAAGCCAAAGTGAACCGGGGGGCCAGTTTTGGCTCAACTAGTGTATCTGGCTCTGAGCCTGTCATGAGAGTAACTCTGGGAACTGCCAAGTATGAACATGCCTTCAACTCAATTGTGTGGAGGATAAACCGACTGCCTGACAAAAACTCCGGTAGGTAGAGGTTTCTCGTCTTCGAAAACCGCCGCGGGGTGACCAACGAGCTGGGATCACAGTTCCACATGCTGTTCCCTGATGAAGTGCTGAGTTGTGTTGTGTGACGGGAATGGTGGTGGGTGGGGAGCGGGACCAGAATTGAACAAAGTCACAAACATAGATGACTCAGTTCACCCCATCTTTTCACCCCTTTAACTCTCACACTTCTTCCATAAAACTATACATTATTCTTCTCAGCTGAGCTGCTAAGCAACTTTCCAGGGCCACTCATGAATTTCTATTTCTTCCTGACTCATTAAAGTATTATCTGTGGTGCTGGAAGCTATCCATTTCCAGATCGTAGAAGGCGTCTGGGTTTTGAAGAGGTATGTTTTTAACTGTGCCCTGGATGTAGGTAAAAGGTGTTTATGGCTAATGATATGGACAGTACAGGTGAGGAGAGGATTTATTATTCCAGCCACCCTGCGCAGGCCCTTCAATCATAGCATCTTGAGCACAGAGTTGGTGTTTGGGATGGGAAAGAGGCGATATGGCCTGTGATGAGACTGGAGATCTAGCCAGGATATGAAGGTCCAAAATGGCTGAAATTCTGCAGACAAAAAGTAAATGCAAGAATGTTTAAACAAAGAAAGAAAGCTGGCCTGCTTATAGCTATCAGGGGTGATTTGTGCTTGAGTGAGTCCAGAAGGCAATGATTTTCCTCATGGATCCAGTGAGATTTAGTTAAATGACAAAACTAGGGAGTAATCAAACCAGCTCTAATAGCCTGATTTATTACAGTAAGTCTGGGTGACCCCAATGGCAGACAGTAAGCGCATGATCCTGTGACCTTTTAAACCATTTTTCTTCTTGTTTATAATAAACTTTGCTCATGTGTTAACAAAAGTGGATATCCTAACTGAGCAAAAAGAATAAAGTTTGGAAAAACTCTTGATTAAAATTTCTTTTTCTTATGCAGATATTCTTCTTTCTATTCTCAATATTAAGTCCTAACAGTGTGTTCAGTCTTTATTTCCTCTTCTGAGTGGGGAGAGGCTGTGTTATATCATACACTAAATATAAGATGATGTGGTGGCAAGAGGCAATATGACCCCAGGCAGTGGACACTTTGTGTCAGACACTGGGTGTAGCAGTACAAATTGAAGAGACAATTGGACCTCTGTGTCTGAGGCTGGATTTGCCAACCTCTTTTTCTAAAGTGACAGAATTTTTAAAACAAAGTCTTCTTCTCTGGGCTTGCTAATTAATTTCCCCTGAAACAGCAATGTATTTCCTGGTGGTGGCACTGATTTCTACCTCATCCACTGGGCTCATCTGAATTGACAGAGGAAAGGAGAAATCCAAAATTCAACTTTGGCACAGAAACTCTTGGGAAGAGAACCTAGGTGACAGGGAGAAAATTACTGTTTAACCTGCTAAACACTAGGCTTGGGAAAAGATAAGGCCCCAGGTTTATGTTTATTGGAATTTTAGCTCTTAAGTATATTAAGCATGGATCAGATAACTTTATTATAGAACTATTGTATTTTTCAAGCTGGAAGGGATAATTTACTCAAACCTCCTCTTCATTCTACATTAAAGAAGATTAAGGACTGGTAAGGTGGCATGACTCTTCTGAAGTCACGAAGCCACATCCAGGGGTCTTTTTACAATACCACAGCTGTCTCATAGTAGATGACACCAAATAGACACAAATTTGAAATAATTCCCACTGTGAGAACAGAGATTAACCATTGCTGGTTCTCACTGTGTCCAGCCCTTGCTGTCTTCACCCAGCGCTACATCCATGAAACTGGAGAGTTGCTAGTGATCTATTAGTAATGATCCCTTTTCTGAGCTCTTCTGCCTTGGTCTACAGACAGCTTTAGCCTTGGGAAGGTGCCTTTTATAGATTATTTTTCATAATCCTCACACCTTCATTTACAGTGAAGGAGGCCTGGACCTTTGCACGCCTATTCCCACCCACTGTGGGCCTGCATCCCCAGCCCCCAGCAGGCAGGGTGGTCACATCACAGACAGGATGGGCCACCAGGCCTGCACCTCTGGCTTTGCTGGCAGTCACCGCAGCTTTGTCTCCATCCCAGCCACCAAAGACTAACAAGTTGCCATTGGATTCCAGCATGGCTTCCGCCCACGGAGCCCAGCCCAGTGAATGCCTGTGCAGCCCCATCTCTCTGGGCTCTCTACCAGGATCCCTCCCATCCTAATCCCAAGAGTTTTTCTCAATCCTAGAAGGCCACAGAACAAAGCACCAGTCCTGTTGCTTTCCCAGATCATCCGCCATGAAACAAAACATTTTGTCCTGCACAGGTAGCTTTCTTTTTTGGAAAATAGAAATCTGAACTTTAATGTTAAATTTTCTAAACTTTCTCAAGGAAGATGATGTAATGCATGGGCTCCTTAGCTCTTTACCATAAAATAAACTGTGCTAACTTTCTCTTTCTACCAGCCCTACCTCCCCATTAGTTGATGCTGGGAATCAAGAAAGAATGTTATTTTCATAGAGTTTGTTGTGAGTACATTTTGGTGGGGTGACAGGAAGGAGTCAGTCTTGTGAAAAGTAATGATTTCTCAATATTCCAACAATGTGTAAATAAGCGTAATTAGATAAAACTGTCATTCAAGTTGCTATTGAGTTAAGTTACGAAACTCCTCTCTATACTTTGTAGTGATCTAAATCTGTAACAATGCATTGAGAGGTGTTTAGGACATAATTGAGAGTTAATCAGATCTGAGTTTTATTCCTAGCTGTATAATTTAATGGCTGTATGACCTCAGGCAATTAAACCTCTCCAAAAAATTTCATTTTCCTCATTTGTAAAATGGGTTTATTAATACTGAGGCAATTAAGAATGAAATTAGATAATGCTTTTAAGTGTTCAGCACAGTCTCTGGCCTGTAATAAATGCTCAATATATGATAGCTATATAATTACATCTGTGTACACAATTTATAAAAAATTAAATGGATTCATTTTCAAATCATGTAACTTTTACCATTATATGTATCTTAAGTTCCTTTTCTAAAACCCGTGCAAATTTTTCAATTAATTTCCCAAAGTATTGCTCTTTAGAAATAACCATTGAAATATTCCACATTTGTGAAATAGAAGAAAACAAATACTTCACTCTGTAATGTTTTCCTTGGAGAGAGGGTGTGTATGTCCTTACTCTCAGATTAAAAAGTTCTGTCCAGACCAATAAAGGAAATTGAAATTGTTTATTTGGGAAAACTCAGATAACTGAGGGCTGTTTCCGTTACGTAATGAATACAAAGCCATGTAACGTTGTTTATCCTAGCAAGTTGCTATATGGGGGCTCTTACAGCTACTTCCTCTACCCACCTTGTCACCCTGCAAACCTGCTCTTGAGGTTAGAGACTCAGACAAAGTGGTTAAAACAATCTGGAGTCAACACTGCTGGTTTCAGTTCTTAGCTCTGCCACTTCCTAGTAGAATGTAATATTATGACTTCAAGGGATTGTTATGCAGAGGCGGTGAGAGAATGCATAAAGGATTTAGCACAGTGCCAGGCACAGAGCACTCAACATATGTTTCCTGCTACATCTGATGAATGACGATGACAGTGCTTTGGCAGTTATAGTCACAGAAATAAGCTGTAACTCTTTCCCCTCAAATATATAATAATAATTCTCAAATGAAAATCAAACTTTTGAGTTTACCATCCAAGTACAGTAGAACTAGCCGTAGATTTGTAGAATTAAATCTATAATTTAATACCAGGCATGGCTCAGCCCGCCCTTTCCTACCACTTCCTAACTTTACAGATGTAGTAGAATCCAGGTCTGGAGAACATGAAGGGCTTGGGTGTGGCATCTCTGCCACGTAGCAAGAGAGCTGGAAGTCAAACCCAGGTGTCCTGACTGATAGTCTGAGTGCTCACCAGTGTACCCTATGCTTCTCTAATAAAAATGCACTGTTTATAAGGGCTTTGTCATTTATATATGCCGTTCGCCCACAAAAACATGCCAGAAACATTTTTTAAAAATATGAAATGCTATTAAGAAAATTCAATTCATCTTTCAAAGGAAATCGATGATTTTGCCTCGGGTGGCTGTCACTGGTATTTTATTAGGTGCTAAGTGCTGATCTCTTTTATTCCTTTCTGCCTGTCTACAGCCTCTATTCCTTAGTATCTGTACTGTGTTCACATATCACTCTGACCTGAGTAGGCGGAACAACCTTTGTTTCTGAGGCCATGGGTTTGATGCTAGGATACCAGGCTAGGACATCAGTGTTATATCAAACGATCTGAGGCACATGCAGTGTCATTTCTGCTGAGGCAAATCCTCTGCTCAGAGTTGGAGCCTCTGAGACTTCCACCCTCCGCTGTTATTGCCGTGGCTCATCTTCTACTTCCTCCCCAAAGAACCTAATCTCTAGATTCTTTGTCTTTGTTTCATAGCTTCTGGTCACCCACACTGTTTCTTCTGCCACCTTGAACTTGGCTCTGACCGGGAAGTGCCTTCCAGATTTGCCAATCATGTGAATGTCGAGTTCAGCATGCCCACAACTTCTGCCTCCAAAGCTGCTGTAAGATCCATCTCCGTGGAAGACAAGACTGATGTCAGGAAGTGGGTCAATTATTCTGCACACTACAGCTACAAGGTAGCCTGAGGAGGCATGTGGCTAATGAGTCCATTGGTTCACCCCAGATGCTCTTCCCCTCTCATTCCTTTTAGCAGTGTTTGCCCTGGTGCAAGGTGTTCTCTGACCACCGTAGAGGAGGTTCACCTTAGTACATAGCCAGAGATGAGTCTGCTCTGATTTAAATGAATAATCTCTCTGGTGGGCAAGAGAAAGTTTGGAAAATAATACAGAAGCTGATGAAAAATGAAAATGTAATGTCTTTCATTCATCATGAACAACAACAACAAAAAGAGCCATGTGGTAAAGGGATTATTACTACCCACTCGTAATACAATTT
The DNA here is from genome assembly GCA_028627145.1 of Eidolon dupreanum. Taxonomy (NCBI): domain Eukaryota; kingdom Metazoa; phylum Chordata; class Mammalia; order Chiroptera; family Pteropodidae; genus Eidolon; species Eidolon dupreanum. The sequence goes on from CM053509.1 coordinate 13,242,081, forward strand.
ATGTTGCAGAGTAGTGAACTTGGAAGTGGAGGAGAATGTCAGGAAAGTGCTAACCCAAAGCATATATTTCAGCTACAGCACTTGATGAAGTAGATCCGGGTGAAGTTAGGACATGTATGACCTGGTCACTGGGCTGTAACAGGACAAAACTCAAAAGCCAAAGCAGCTTCTATAATAGCAATGGGACCAGGGCTGTGGAAAGAGGAAACCAAGTTGGAGTGTTCTGACATGCATAGTGATTATAGCCCGAGGAGTTAGAAAAGCAAAAGGATATTAAATGCCAAAGATGGAAAATGGGGGTTAGTGAAGAAGGATTTTTCAAAGTGGTTTTATAATTTTCTATTCATAATAATATCCTTAGATTTACATGGGGATTGATTATTCTTTAATTGCTTCCTCAGTGGTGTGATCTACCAAAAAAGAACAAATCTTCCATCTTGTGGCCAGAAAAGAAATAGCACTTTCCCTACTGCTATTTCCCGACTGCTCTGTCTTGCATTGTTTCCCACGTCATAAATATTCAAAGTGGTATTGAGGGGAGCAGCTTGAATCATGAAATTCCCTAGCTAGAAGGGTTCCCCAGCTGACTTATCAAAGGCTTCAGTTGAAGTGTGTCACTTTAAAGGCAAGATTAATTTATTAATCCCTTTGCAATTACAACTACAGTATGTTGCAGAAGATATAGGTAGAACTGTAAATACTGCAGTACTTGCAGTTTGGAGACTTTTTAAAGAGATAAAGTATGGAGAGTGTAAACAACCAATGGCAAAAGAATTCATTCACTTGATACACCTGTGTGATTGCCCACTGTATGCCTACATTAGTGGGATACAATAGTGAATAGGGTTGACTGGCCTCTGTCCTACAGAGCCCGTAGTATAGTGGAGCCAGGCAAATATACAAGGTGCAGTGGGAATATGCATAAGGGGAGCACCTAACACTATCTAACGAGTCAAGAGGAGCCTCCCAGAAGAGGTGACCTTTGAGCCACTGTGCACGGCAAAGAATAAGAATTTTACAGGTGAACTGTGAGGGAGAGGAAATTCCAGACCTATCAAGAGTATGTGCAAAGAGAGAATTATAATATACATAGGCCAGTAGCCCCAGTGTGGCTAAAAGCCCTAAACATTAACAAAATTACAAAGAATCTCAAAGAAGCAAAACCTGGTAAGGGTATTTTATTTTGGTGTATTTATTTCTCGGGATGTTTTTCTATTCCTTCTGATAGTTCTCTCCAATTTCTATTCTTGGCAGGTGGAGATTGAGCAGAAAAAGAATTTGAAGCTGGACTTTGAAGGGGATGAAATGGAAAATCCCAAGGACTGTGGGGTCCAGTGATGAAGCCCTACTGCAGGGGTCTTGACCCTGAGCCGCGAGAGGATGTCTTCCTGAATAGCTGAAGTTCAAGTCAGTCCCTGCCTGACTACTCCACGTTAGGAATGGTGGATTGGACCTTCCTGTTTGCAGTTACCTACATATTAACAGGAAACCCTGAGGTGGTTGCTTTGCAGAGGCTCTGATTGTGACCGGAGCACCTGGTTCAGCGACTTTCGGAGCCAGTTAATTCAGCTTCTTATCTCTGCTCATCTCGCAGCCGCAGCCGTGTGTGGTTCGTTGTGGCTGTGAGAGTTGGGAAAAGAACCTCCCACTTCCCGGCTGGCGTGATTTCCTTCTGATGTTCTCCTGTCACTTAACGTGAGCTTCTGGAAAACATGGTCTTGAGAGGTTAATTAAGAATCCATCTCTGTCACTCCTTCTAGAAAAGGTTCAGAAAAGGTACAAAACAAATATCCTCTTTGGGTCCACTGGTCCTTTTGTAAGTGTCTCCATTCTTTAAGTATTAACACTATGCAATAGAAATTTTTGAGACGTTTCCCTCCTGATTTTAGACTGTTTTGATTGAAACACTTTTTCCATCATTATAAGGTTTCAGTCTCAGGGTTCACCACCCTGACTCACAATAGACAATGGAAACAAGGTACAATAGGGTACTTTTTTATTCTGTGATTAGCCCCACATTCTGCATAAGATGACTGTTGAAGGGCAAGCAAAATTGAGCTTATTTTTCTTCACTCTGGGGAAAAGGGACATTAATTGTAAGATTATATTCAATTCAGCAGATAGCTCAATCTCAGTAATTCCAAAATTCACATAGAAAAATATAGGCCATTTCTGATTCCTGAAACAAATGAATATATATATTTATTATACCTCAGTCGTTTGTCAGGGGCATTTGGGAGCTCTTTTTATACCTCATAGCCAATAGACAATTGCATGTCTCTTTAACTCAAACTTGATAGGAAATGTGTGCTGAAAAGATCATTTAAAAGCTGTTTCAAAACTAAGTTTTTCCCAAAAATTCGTAGTTTGATAATCACATTATTATATCTAAAAGGCAGAAGACTCTAGGATAGAGGTGAGAGAAAGCCATATTTTCCTAATGTTGGAAACATTAAATCCTAATTTCAAGAGTCTAGGATACCCAATCTTCTTTCCCTTCATCCATTCCTGCTTACATTCTGTACCTCTGCTTCTTATTTGTACCTTAGTGTTTTTTTACCATATAAGGAACTATATCGGCCATTCCAAAGAGGATATCTGCTCAACAACTTAAAGGCAGCTTCTATATGCCTTTCTACTTCTCTGTGATGAACCGAATAGGGGGACAGAAAACATGCCGATCTGATTTGTAGATGACACAGAAATAGACATATGTCCTGTCTATTGACTGGCAGATTCAAGATTAATTTATTCAATGAATATTCATTGAATTCTAACTATGTACTTACACTAGAATATAGAAATCATTACAATTTTTTTGAAATACCTGAGTATTATACTGAAACTAAAAGGATGAAATTGAATAGGCATTAATGAGAAGCTCCATGTTCTGAGTTTCTTAAATGCAACCCTCTAAGTATAGAGTGGGTGGGTGTGTGTGTGTGTGTGTGTGTGTGTGTGTGTGTGAATGAGAAAGGTGGTGGAAAGTCCTGGTTTCACAGCGGTATATGTAGAAATGTTTTCTTAGGAAAATAGGAGTTCAGTTTTGAATCAGGACTATATCGTGGCTATTCACAAAGCTAATGCAGTCAGCCTGTGGTGATAGAAGTCCAGGGAGCCCTGCATGCTGCACTGGTACGTCCACATATGGATGGAGGGTTGGATTCAATTCTGGGTACTATATTTTAAATATTAATAAATTGATTGTGCCCAGAGGCAGGTGGCTAGGGTTGTAAAAGGTCTGATTATATAAGGGATGGGGGAATAGATCCTGTGAAGAATAGAAGATATAGCTGGAAAAAGAGTGCAGAAAAGGAAGGAATGATATAATAGCTGCATTGAATTTTCTGTTGAGCTATAAAAAGGGTGAGGAATTGGACTTATTCTGTGTAGCTTCAAAGGGCAAAAATAGGAACAAAGGAGAACTTTATACATGACAGATGTTTGCTTCAATATAAGAAAGAATTTTCTAATAAGAGTTGTTTTAAGGAGGAATGGACTCAAGTAGTAAAATTTCCTGTTGCTGCAAATGCCCAAACAAAGGTTAAAATAACTGTCTATCCCAGATGCTACAGAAGGGACTCTTACAGTGGATTTGTGCTGGCTGACTACCAAGATTCCTTCTGCATATAGGTTTAGTCTCAGTAGTAATAGGACTCTCTAACTCTAGTTGTTTTTTCTTCGATAAGTGGTTTTTCATGTTCTTTGAAAGACAGTGGAGTCCCCCAGAGATGTTTGTCAAGTGAGGGCTCTAAGACATAGCCCTTCCCCTATTGAATTAAAGGCACTTGAGATTCCTCATTGAAACTCAAGATGAGTTGAAGAGTTGGCAAGGTGAAGGTCATTCCAGCACCTTCCTTACTGAAGGTTAGCATCCACACACACCCTCTCCAGATCTCTGCCTTACCTGTTAGCATCACATGTGTATTGCTTATTGGACCTTTTTCCCCACCTTGGCTTATTCTCATTGCCTTCATGCTTTCACCTGGACTTTTTTTATTTTTAGACCAAGGGTGTAGAAAATGCCTGCCATGCTCTGTACATTCAATGAGCAAATTATTATTTTTAAAAATCCACCACCTTGATTTTATCACATTTGATTTCCCTCTACTGTTTTGGGGGGAATGATTAGGGGTAGCATTCTGTTGTTGAAGAACAGAATACTAAATATTTTCAGACCCAGTGTTTCCCTAATAGCCTACATAGAAGACGCAATTGGGCAAATTACCTTTTTGATGTGTACATTCTAAGTTTGTCACCCTGGACCTGGATTTTGTGTATATGTGGTCATAAATTATCCTTGTCTATGTTGTCAGTAATGTGAAAATATTAAAAGTGAATTCATTTTACCAATACATAGTATTTCTGTTAGAACATAAATTAGATGTCACATATCAAGAACTGTGCTTTCTTTTGAGTAATGGCTTGCTTTGTGATTTTATAGTAAGAGGATAAGAAACGTACTTTTTATGATATGTCAAACAAGAGAATATGAAGTATTTTGTAGAGGGCCATTAAACCTCCTTTGCCACTCTTGTAAACAGTATTAATTATTCTTTATCAACATTTTACATTTCACTTACATTAAATATTTTCTGGATATATTTTTTTCAATTTGGCTTTTCTCTCCCCCGCCCCCTCCGCTACCACCTTCCTGCATTATTGGCAAGGCTCATAACCTTCAAGGACATTTTTTTATATGAAAAATATTTTTATTTGAAATGAGAGTAATTTCTATTCAAATCCAGTAAGTGGCTGAGGGGAAGAGTTTATTTTCCTAGAAATTCACATTCCCAAGAACTGTGATCTATGAAGGCAAGGAATGTATCTTAATTCTTTGTTTCCAGTACTTAGCACAAAGCTTGGAATATAATAGGTTTCAGCCACCTTATATCCTTACTGATTAGACAAATATATGTTACTGAAATAAAGAGAAATTACTGGGTATTCGATAAATGTTTGCTGAATGAATATTTTACCCTGAGACTCTAAGACAACTTAACTCTTACTTACTGTCAAATACCTATATTAAAGCAAGCAAGCAAGCATGCTTTTATTTCCTAGAAGACTTAAATGATTTTCTTTTCCTTTTATTCCTGCCTCTGTTGTCAACTAATGATAATTGTCAGCACTTAAGCACTTAATGTGCAGCTCAATTTAAACTGGAATGTACCTTATTCATGTTGAAAAAACATGATTATGCCCAAAGTACAGTAGCCCAGATGCTGTCCATAGTCAAGATTATTGATTCAGTTTTGTTCCTGCAAGTCAGACAGGTCTGTGAGTCTGAGCCTTGCTCGTTTGAATGTTCAGTGGGAAAAGAAGCATTTGATAGAGAGCAAAACCACACTTAGTATGCTAGGTCTTTGTTTTCCCCAACATTAACCACTGACCAAAGTTGCTGTGTCTTTTGTTGCCATAGTAAGTTGGAGGGGTCTGAGATTGTAAGGCCGAAACTTGTGAAATGAAATCATGATTTCAGAGCTGCTTTAAGTCACATAGTAAGTTTAGTGGTAGAAAAACAGAGAGTGATCAGAATGTTTTTTAAATCTTGGGAAGATTAAACTGATTTGAATCAGAAGCACCACCACCTAGCATACTTTTAGAAATTCTCCCCATTGGGAATGGTAACTAGCTCTTCTACAAATGATGATGATTAGTTAATTCTAGTATATCTAGGGTTTAAATCATGTTAAGAATGCAATTTAGTAGGAAATTCCAACAAAACTCATGAAAAATTAAATACACAAAAAATATTATCTAAGAAACAAATCATCTCTAACACTTCACTACCAAGTCCCATCTAAACCATGACATCTCTTTATATAAAATTAGTCATGGCATTCTCACCAATGTCTAAACGCCATTTCTCTACAGATTACCATTTCTTAATTATGCTCTTTGTAAATGTAACTTGCTTTGGATATTCTGACTCATATTTATGTATTTAAAGAATTGAATGAAATGTATGAGGCAGTCATAAATATAGAAAGTAAATGTGTGTATCAGTAATATTTTCCTTTGTATTAACTAAAGCGGGAATAGGGAACTTTTATATTTCTTCTAGTGTGCCTTAGCAAATTTGATTGAGAGTCTAGTCTTTTTGTTTTAAATTTTTTTTAAAAAAGTATATCTCTGAATTTCCAATTCTAGTCCTGTAAAGAAACTGTCCATAGTAATAGGTTTAGTCGTGTCTGGAGAAAGGCACATAGAAATTGTATGTAATGAAAAGCTATAAAAGAACAGACTCAAAAAGTAGAATTTCAATATGAAAAGATATTCATATTGAAAATGAATGAGATTATAGAGAAATGGCAAATATAGCACTGGCTGTCAAATCTAAAATACTTGAACTAGAGGCCATCCCTTAAAAGTAAGGAGCTCTAAGAAAAAGAAAAGATTGCATTGCAGGGATAAACAATAGAATTAATCCAACAAGTATATTTCAACAAGTGCGTTTACTCTGGTCAAGGTGCTATGCTAGCAGCCATGTTCCCTAAAGGGAGCTGAGGCCAAACACAAGAACACTGAAGATTGTTGGTGTAAAGTCGTTGGGAGTAAAATTGGGGTTTCTATGAATTTTTAAAGGACGTAATCATGGAGACAATCGCCACGTTAAGTGACTTGCTGTTTTCCCAATTGGGCTTCAGTGACCTCAGCCAAAAAAAGTGAGGAAGCTATACTAATTGTTCCCTCAGGTCCTTGGCAATTTTATGGATTATTTTACAAAATGCCCTTTTTTTTTTTCCATTGTCAGTGATACTTCATGTCAATAGGACTCTTCATATAGTCTCAAGAACTAAGGAATTTACAATTTGAAGATTGGGAAAATTGGCTAGCCTATCTTTTCCTTTCCATGTCTTTATTCTTTACCATCTGTCCAGACAACACAGAAAACCTTGCAATCCTCTATTTCGCTGTTTCCTTCAAATATAGGTAAAAATGGAGGATCAAAATGATGGTAAGGATCAATTGGAACTACACTGGGAGTTCCACTGGCATCACCCAGCACATCAGTGGTGTGAGTGCAAAGAAGAGCAGATGGGTCTCTGAAATGGAAGTTGGATTTGGGCACCACTTAAAGCAGAAATAGGTCTAACATTCCCAGGTACTGAGGAGCCAAGTCAGGATGATCAATGGCTTATGGATATACTCTTTTATATTAAAGACTGCAGAAATTGAGGGAAGATAAAAGCACTCAGTAAACATCCTGGGACTATTGCCATAGAGTTACAGCAAAATGAGATGAGAGAAAAGGTCAGTTCTCCCTATATGCACTGTCTCTTTGCAACATAAAATTGTAGTTAAAAAAGTTTTAAAACATGTACAAACTATAAAATAGCATCTCTTTTTGTGGTATGTGTTTGTATGATTTTAGTTTCTTGTACTTAGAGTTGGTCAAATGTAATGGCTCAATTCCAACTGGATAGAGCAAGAAATTCCAGCATCCTCTGCCTCACATCAAACTCTCAATGCTAGTTGTGGACAACATCTAGCCACACTGTGACTGAAGCCTTAAGCACTGTGGGCTTCAGGATCAGTGACCTCACATGGTATCCAATGGGAGCAGTTCTGAGAAAGTGGATGTGCAGATCCTGACAACAACCTGTTGGACCAAAGCGTTCAAGGGTTTTGACGTATGGAGGTGACAAAAGGGAAGAGTGTGACCCTAAGCTAGCATTCATCTAACCTTTGTGTCCAACTGTTAACAGAACCTGGAGAAAACGTTACCATGTTCAAGTAATTAAACAGAATCAGTATTTTAGCCAGGGAGTGATAAAAGAGCACCCTCCTCACTCTCCATTTTTGTAATGTCTGTAGTGAATTTCAATATGTCAGGATGGATGGACCCAAGACCTAATAAATGATTTAGCTGATCAAAGGCTTGTATTTTCTTTCATTCATCATCCACCCTCATTCGATGTAACTTTTTATACTATTGTGATTAATTTTATGTAAAACCAGTTTACTTTAAAAATGTAATGTGTGCCTATGTAATAAAGTCTATACACTGGCTAACTCTGTAGAAGTGAGATTTTGTTTTTAATTGTTCTGCTGATTATCATCTGTAATACTGTTTTTTGAGCTATGAAAATGAGCTATTAATAAAATATTTTCAACAAAATCTATTACTGACAAGATTTAATGAGGTTAGGCATAATGAAAAATGTTTATTAATATGGTTAGTGATCATAAGTTGACAAGTTAACAAGTTTAATTATCTTGTTTAAGTTTATCATGTCCATAACTGAGTCAGTTCAAGATATATTTATTGCAGTCCAATTTTGTGCCCAATTCTGTGAGAAAACAAATTAAAATGATTTAATCCTTAAGATTTTCTTCATGATAAGAATATACACAAACAATAAGTGAGAAATATAAAAGCACATCATCAAATAACATTTGTATTATATTCCCAGCATATTGTCAACACTCAAGAAATAACTGTTCAATCAATTGATGAATCCAAATGACCAATGTCAACATAAACTCGGATGGGAAAAAAATTCAATATGGACTAGAATACTTGGAAAGTTTTCACAGGAAAGATGGCTTTTCAGTGAGACCTGGGGTTGGGGGTAAATTTTAGCTTAGTGGCAAGAAGAAGAAGGGAGTTCAGAGTTGGGAAGAGGCAGGTTTAAAAGTAGTATGTTGGATTAGCAGGAGATGAGTTTGACTGGGTGAAGGATTCATGTATATCAAGAAATAAGATTGATAGTTAGGCCAACCAGTGACAGAGTTTGCATCTAGCCCAAGGGTGGACTCAATTTTGTAAATGCTCTGAAGCCATTTTAGAATCTTGCCAATAAAGCATTATTGTGGAAAACTAATCCGTTGACAATATGCTGGGTATTCTGAATGAGGGGAAAGATTAAGGACAAGGAAAATAAAGGTTTTTTCGGAGTAAACAGGCAAGAAGGAAACAGCTTTGTGTTTAGTTCAAATAGACCATGGACATCTTAACCAAAATACAATACATCTTATTTGAAAATATAATTATCTACAAAGGGAGAACTCGGACCAGTTCAATGGCCCCCTGCCATGGAAAGAACTTTGTCTTGAACAGAACATACAGAATTTTATTAGCCTAGTCAGTATGAAATTAACCGATATTAGTAACTGTAATAGGTACATAAACGGGTTAATAGCCAAATAAGAGCATAAACTTTTCTTAAGTTGGCGAATCTGAAGAAAATTCTGCTCTTTTCCTTATCTGCCCAAAAGTCCTCTTGAACAAATTTTGAAAGCTAGTTGTCTAGGTCCCACATTATCACGAGGTTTTAGCCTTCTAAGGCCCTCCTTTCCTTTAATATCCAAGTGGAATCACTTCTCATGTAACTTGAAAGCCAGGCATGCTCCACAATGTTCCTCAGGATGTGGGGGAGGTGAGCTGAGAAGGAGAGGAAGTGAAGATGGGAATTTAAATGTCCTCACCATCGTGAGTCAGCTTTTATTCTAAACTCTCAACTCCTCCTTGATCACCTTTAACTATCCCTTTATTGCTCCATGCTGGGCAGCTTTCTGTATTACTAAAACATAATAATATGAGCTAACATTTATATCGTGCTTCTACTCTGACTTGTACTAAGTATTTAATCAAGGCAGTTCCCTCTCTCCATTCTGCAGGGAGCTAATAATTCAAGGCTGGTGATACAACCAATGTTTACCAAGGGTTAGCAATCAGTGGTGAGTATTTACAGCACGAGACAGGAAAAAACTTAAAACAATATGAGACATTCTTGCTCCTAAGGTTTATTGCCCATATTCCACAGAAGGAATCAGTAAGCATCTTTCCCCCTTGGCTCTAGCTTGAGTAAATGGAGCCAACTCTTCAAGTCGTCAAACTACTGTCTCTCAGACTACCAAGAGAAAACTGAAAACTCTTCTTAAAATCCCAAATTAAGTGGGGATTAAGTTCTAAAGTCAATAATCTTGAAAATCACTTAAATTTCCCGTAAGATATAGTAGACTAAAGCATAAGTCTTCTTTAATAAAAGTCACTCTGACCCCCAATTAGTTTTCAATTTCTTCATTGAGGATACTGACAGAATCATCACCACCCACAATACCACCTACCTGAATAATGTGTTCTAGTTCACGGCCAATGTGGGGAAGTCATTAAAGCGAGTCATACAACTATTCCCTGAGTTTTACCAACATGACATGGCTGTTTGAGGCATGACGGTATCCTTTATCTGCCTCACAGATCCACTGAGTGGAATGACCAACTAAATAACTTGAATAAAAGTATAACGAAACTTCACTATACTTCACTTTATTATGCAATGCAAATTTTAGTTCCATTCCATCATATCCTGTCATGGACCCTCTGAAGTATCTTTCTAAACCAAAGAGAACTTAGCTTTCCAAGAAGAACTTACATAAACTCACGATTTTTCTTTACAGTTATGAAAAGTTACCGATAATATTTTCAGATGGAGTTAAAGTCAAAATACCTGTACTTTCCTCCACTAACAGTCTGGGTCAACAGAAGGGCAGAGGATATATTCTATTCTCCACCTGTCAAAAGCAAACCCCAGAGCTTATGACATTTTTTTCTCTTCTATCTTCTCCCTCATCTTCTCTCTTCTCCCATCTCTTATTTCCACTAATAGGCTTAAAGTCTTGAGAGCCTAGACTGATCTGGTGGCAGTGGCAGAGAAAGGAACATATCTCAGAGACTGAAGAGATTCCAATCATTCTTCCCATATTGGACTCTCGAAAAACCTCTATTGTATATCTCGTCTGCTGCCTTTAACACTTGTGAGCTGCCTTTTAATATTTTATATTTATTGGATTTATCCTTGTAAAAAGCAATAGTTGACTAAGAGAATTGGCTTTCTTACTATGTGGCAAAAATATGCCAAAAGCAATATGAATCAGCAAGCATAAATTAACATATAATTGAACGTGACTGAAATTCACTCTGTATTTTAGTAAATGTTCTTGTATTCTCTTGATGTCAGTTCCTCCTTCCACCTTTGAGCTTCTGCAATCTGGAAAGTCCCTTTACTATTGTTTTTCTTTCTCTTTGCAACTCAGAAGTTATTGCTGTCAGGAATGCTGCAAGAATGTTTGATTTTCCTGATTCATTAGATTGTACAAAATCTACTCTCTTTTATTCTCAATATACTTGTAATAAGGGAATAACAATTGCAATAAAGAAGAAAGGCTCAGTGCAAACAGGAGAATACAAGCACTTGATGACCAGACTAAATGGTGGGGCAAAAGAGAACCAACAATTTAGAAATTCTGAACCTGGCTGTGTTTATCTTGCAAGCCTGCCAAATAGCCTATCAGAAACCCAACTGAAAAAAAAATGCTATTTCTTTTGCTATAAATAATATCAAATAACAGGCTGTACACCAATTTATACTCTCCTGAGATTTTTAAATTATGAATTTAAAGAGTACCCAAGATATTATGCTAAGTGAAATAAGTAAGACAAAGGCAAATACCATATGGTTTCACTTACATATGGAATCTAAAGAACAAAATAAATTTAAAAAAAAACAGCAGACTCATAGATAAAGAGAATAAACTAGTGATTTCCAGTCCCATATGCTCTTTTAGAACCTTCCAGTCCCCATTATTTAATAGTGGAATTTCTCCACCCCTTGAATCTGGAGCTTATGACTGGTCCCCTGAATAGAGCATACTGGAAGTGATGCTATGTGACTTCCAACGCTAGATCATAAAAGGATATAGTTTCTGCCTAACTCTCCGTTCACTCACCTTTGGACCCTGGCTATCATGTTGTGTGGGAGCCCAGGCCACACTGGAGAGAACACATCTAGGTATTCAGTCGGCAGTCCCAGCTAAGGTCTCAGATGACAGCCGAAATCAACCGAGGCACAGAAGTGCATGAAGATTCACATGATTCCAACTCTTAGACACTGAGTCTTCCAGTTGAGGCACCAGATGTCACAGAGAAGTGACAAGCCATCTCCACTGCTGTGTCCAAACTCCTGATCCTCATAATCTGTGAGCATAATAATTATTGTTTCAGGTCATTAACTTCTGGAGTAATTTGTTGCATAGTTATAGTAACTGGAACACTAATACTGAGTGATTACCAGATGCCATAAACTGTGTTTAATGCCTTACATTTTATGTCAGTTAGCTATTTCTATGTAACAAATGACCCCAACCTCAGTGACTTAAAACAATAGTTCTCTAATATTATAGTACACATATCTGTGAGTCTATTGAGGACTGACTGTCCTAGGCTGGGCTTGTCTGGGACATCTTCGCTAGGACAGATCCATTCTATGTGTCTCTTATCCTCCTGTTAAATCCAGCAGGCTTGCCTGGATACGTCATTTTCATGAAGAGGCAGTAGTACAAGAACAAGAGTGGAAATTTATAAGGCTTCTTGGGGCTTAAGGCTAGAAATGGTACACCATTACTTCTATCAAATTCTACTTGCCAAATTGAGTCACATGGTCAGGCCCAGATTAAAGGGGTGGGAATATAGACTCCACCTATATATGGTGCTGCAAAGTCACATACAAAAGGTATATACATAAGGAGGGGTGGAGGATTAGAGCAATTAATTCTATCTAATACATATTTAATCTTCTTAATTATCAAATAAGTACCATTATTACTCCATTTAATTCATTTCATTAACAAACTGTGGCTCACAGACTTTAAATAATGAGAGTTAACAGAGTTCCTGGAGCTTCCAGTGAGACTGCTGCTCCTTTGGCTGTCTCATCACTGCAAACTGTCTAAGAGACCAACTTCTCAGAAGATGTCTTCTTGACTCATCCCTTTAGCTGCCAGACCACCCTGGTTGCATAAGCCTCATCTTAAACCAATTCCTGACCGTCCTCTCATTGGCCCCCAGGATTACAACATGCCTCAGGTTTCCATTTGCCTCAGGCACCATGAGATGTCCCAATCTTTTTTGCCATACCACGCCAATTAATCCATGAATACAACCCCCTCTCCCACTCCTCCTAACTCCCTGAACCCTTCTTGGGCCCTCTGAGACTCATGACCTGTCATTAATATCTATGATATCCTCTCTGAGCATTCCTTTCACTTTCATGCCCTGACTGAAACCCACTTATCCCTTACGGGCATTGCTTCCCCTGCCCTGCTGTCCTCTAAGAGGATGTAGACTTTTCTTCTTTAAAACTTAGATCTTTTGAAGTTCATGCTATCAGACACTACAACCCCAAATATTGCTGTCCCGTTGACCTCCAAGTCTCCTCTCATTTATTGAAGATTTTAGCACCTGGCCATCTATCTTCTTCCTTATCCCTACTCTTATTGCCAGTCTTGATGTCTGACCAAGCCAATGCTGAGGCCTCTTAGTTCCTTGTACTCCTCGCTTCTGATGATTTCCCCGCCTATCTCACTTCAGCTACCAACTCCTATGGTCATACGGTTGCCCAACGCTTACAGTTACAAGCACTCCACTCTCTGACTACCATCCCTACCTTTGAAGTATTCTCTTTATTAAATACCTTACTTCCAATCCACCGAATCTATCATTTTTTTTTATTTTCCACTATCTCTGCAAACTTACCTCCCATTTATCTCTTTAGGTTTAATAGGCCATCATAGGAATCACTCACTGAGGTCCAAAGCAAGTGGTTTTCTCTTTAGAAAGATGTTCCCGGAGTTACACACATCACATCTCACATCCATTGGATCAAACTTAATCAGGGTGACACTCAGCTGCAAAGAAGGCTCAAAAATGCAATCTCTTTAAAAAGATGAAAGACCAGCTAAAAATCAGCCACTCTTTTATACATATGATAAAAGGTAAGGGGAATATGGAGATTTGGAGACAGCTGGTGATCTTTGTCACATTAGGTAAACTTACTACTTACCTATTCTGTGCCTTCCCCAAGTAGCTGACTGAGACCAGAGAAAAGCAGATAACCATAATTCTCACCTAAATCTCAAGAAAACAATTGATTCTACATAACAAACTTACTTCTTTAATACATTTGATTTTCTGACTATTTCATATCTTCTCCTCTCAAATCTTCAGCAATTTCTTCCCACTCCTTACACCTCAATCTCAGCTGATAGGACCCGTACACTGCTCACATGATCTCATACATTCCCATGGCTGTAAATACCTATACATGCTAAATAATTCACAAATCTTTATCCCCAGGTCAGCTTCCTGAGCTCTAAACTTGTATTCAACTGTTTGTTTGATGTCTCCACTTGAATGTTCAACAAGCATCTAAACCTAACCGAAACAGAACTTTTCTCACCCAAACATGTCTTTCCCTCAATTTTCCCCAGCCTTAGTAAACGGTGCCAACATCCTTCCAGTTACTTACAGAAACCTATGAAGCATCTTTGATTGCTCATTTTTCTAAAACCCCATGTTCTATCCAAAGAAAGCTTTATTGGATCTCTTTTCAATACATATGATAAATCTGTTTTTCTTTCTATCTCCACTCTTCTCACTTAGATTTCTACAATTGCCTAAAATATCATATAATATTTTACTTATTTATATTATTTATTGTCTGTCTCACCAGCCTCATGCACTTCATGAGTGAAGGAAATCTGTGCTGTACCCTAATGGCCTAGAATAGAGCCTGATGCATCATAAATATTTGTTGAATGAAAGAAAATCTAGTGGGAATCAGACATGCAAAAAATAATTATAGTACATTTTAAAAGTGGGAATATGTACAAAATTTAGAAAAGAGAATATTTCCAGGCATTGGGAATTAGAGGCGGCTTTAGTCTTTCTCTTTGTATGAAAAAAAAAAAGTACAACAATAAAGAACATTGTGAAATGTTTGCCTTAATTTTCTATTTAAAATATATGTTTAAACAAATACACAAGCAATTATGTCAAATGTTATTACTTTACAAATGATTAAAAAAAGAATTTAGGGAAATAATGATGGGGGAAATGATGAAAGAAAGGAAAGATTTCAAAAGCAGAATTTCATCAGAAAGGAAGAAAGGATAAAGGGGAGTGAAGAATGACATAAGTGTAGTGTGAAGAAACATACAGAAACAAATTTTAGAAGACCAAGACCTCTTTGTTCTGCAGGAATGAGGAAGGAGGTTGGTTTTGACTTTCTAAGGCAGCTATGTGGGACCTTTATAAAGTCATAGATAGTGGGGACAACCTATTGGGTGGGGGGATACCTTGTGCCTATCAATTAGTATTTAACATGTGGAAAGCCTAAGACCTATCAGCTCTATTTCTAAGAATCTATCCTACAAAGATATAGCAAAAGTACGTAAAGGGGCATGTACAGAATATTGTTGTAGCAATATTTATAACAGCAAAAAAGGAAATTGCCTAACTGCAATTATAGAGGAATAGTTAAATAAATTGTTTTTCATACTATGAAATGCCATGCAACTGTTAAAAACACCTGAGACTGATTGAAAATTATTAATCTAAAAGAGGTTTTTGATATACTGTATCTATGAAAAAGTCAAGTTGCATATAAAATTTAAGGTGTTATTCCATTTTTGGAAAAAAAATAGTGTACTTATCTTTACCTACATATATATCTAGAGATGTCTTGCAAGCATAGGAAAAACACAGGTGTGATTGAGAAGTGTGAGTGAAGAGACAGAAATACATGAGTCATTTTTATTTTGTATATTTTTACTTGATGGCTTTGGTAATTTAACTTTTCTTGTTTTGTTGTTTTCTCCCCCAACAAATACTTTTTAAAATGTCATGAATGATTAAGGATAAAATTAAGCAGGTTAAATATGGGTCTAAGAACATACTGTGATTTCAAAAATGGTCTGTATTTCATAATCATTATCCAATCACATTTTAAAAAGTCAGACGGAATTTCTGATTTGATTTTTTAAGCCAATATTGAAAGGATGAAAAGGAATTATGGTCATTGAAAAGAGGCTATGTTTGGTATTCTTCAAATATTGTATTAAAGGGGGAGAATAAAAGCAAAGGAAGGAAGACAATAAGAAGAGAAGAGGAAAGAAAAAAGGAAAGTAAATTAAGGAAAAAAGGGAGAAAGAAGATATTTGGAGTTGACTGTGTTGTTCACTAAAATTAGAATTAAGAAGCAAATATGTGATGAATTCCAACCTATGAAAATAAAACCATTGTTAGTCATAAATATCACTCATATAGGGTCTGTCTATAAAATATATGAAGAAGAAAAGAAACACCACTCTAGGGACCGTGGTTTCCTGCCCCTGTTTTCTATCTGGGCTCAGGTGTATTTTGCCATCCTGTGGCCAAATAATGGTATTGATTTTTATCACAAAGTACAACATATCTGAAGGCTGAAAATCTATCATTTTAATTTAAGATTTATTGAGGAATGGTAATGAGTTCTACACTTGACAAATGAACAATTATATCTCTTGACTAGAAATTTACATAAAGCCTCTAGTTTTAAATAACCTGAATCATTTCAAGAAATTGATGATTTTCAACTGATGCAGAAACAGAGAACTCAGTTATTTAAATGGTTTAATCTCAAAGAAATTGGTGAATAATTTACTAATCAAAGTATAGTATGTGTTTTATCTCAAACTTGGAATTGCTTTTTTCTTTGATTCTAATTTTACAGGTGGAAAAACTTATATGTTCAAAAGATAGATGTGGGATATTTTATTGGTGAACTTAGAATTGTGTTCTGATTTCTAATGTTTGTTCTACTCCACTGCTCAGTATTATCTAGACAAATGAAAAATAGAACCCATTTAATTTTTTGTACCATCGGTATTATTATTGTTACCATTATTGTTGTCACGGTCTCTAAAAGATACTGAAGGCCTATTTTGTGCCAATCACTGTGCTAAAGAGCTTTACATGGATTACCTCTTAATTCTCACACAGCTCTCTAATGTAGGTATTTTAATAACTGCAGTTTTACAGATGAAGTAACTTGCTCATGGTCAAAGCAAGGACAGTCTCTTGGTCTATCAACAGATACCGCCTCTTCTAATTTATTGTGCAATGACATTGGCACAGGCCCAATTTAACTTATTTTTCTGTCTCACTATGAGAGTTGTACCACTAACACATTGAGTAAAATGGAAAGATGAATGTTCTACCTTCCCAATGTTCTACCACTAAATATGATCATCCTTCATTTTCTTGTTTTACAAAACCTTTAAAATATAATTATAAAGCTAGACAGAAATGTTTTGATTATAGACACTCTTGCTAGAACATGAATGTTCTTGCCAGTTCAATAATTGAGTAAATGCTATTTGGAATAGGAAATAGATGATTTTCAACTGATGTAAAAACAGAGAAATCAGTTATTTAAATGATTTAATAAATGCTTTTTGATGATACCTTTATAAAGGCAATTATATTTTATCTGGGCAAAATCTTGATTTCATGTCTCCATTTCGTATATGCTATAGAGTTTCTCTTTTCTTCCTAAATGAAGTTTAACAAATTATATAATTAACATATATTTGACAAACTTTTTTTAGTATATGTGCTGCTGAAGAGAGCACTGTATTTGACCACCTTAAGGAACAACATGATTTGATTCAAAACCTTCACATTCTCCTACATTTGTTATTTTTAAGTTTCTTATTTCTAAGACAGGTGGACTCTTGAACTTGTACCTCTAAAGTTACACAATAGAAATAAGATTGGGTAAGTCACTGCTTAAAGTGAATCTTGGTTTCCTATTTGTAATAAAGAGATAATATTACTTATCTCATTTGACTGTTACAAGCTTCATAGGAGGTACTGTGTGATTAAAGCTTTATAGTAAATCTATTATTATTATTATTATTATTATTATTATTATTAATACTACTACTACTACTTAACTTGGCTGGGAACACAAAATGGTAAATTCCTTATCTTTTTTTAATCTCTATTTTTTGGTTGTTTAAACATCCATTCTTTTTGCCTACTGTCTACCTCATTACTTTGAAAAACCATCCTACAACATTAATCCTTGTTCTCAAGAAGGTATTTGAATCGCACCCCTTGATTTTCTCAAACTCTTGTTAATAAAAAGACCAGTCCTTGGTATTTATGTATATTACTTACTTCCATTCTGGTCTGGAATCTATAATAATCTTTCTGCTACCTCACTTTTTATAATCTCTACAACCTGTACTATCAGAGGAAGGTAGGTTCTAAACAAGAACTAAAATTGGCCCACCTAGTTCCAGTTTCAGGAATAATTCTCTAAGATATAGCTTTAGATTAACAGAGATATAATTACCTTCTGTGATGTGTTTTATTAGAAAAGTGTCTATGTAGAATTATCTGTCATATCAGAAGCCTCTATCAAGTTGAAGGTCTATGAGTAAGAAGATAAAGTTAGTAGATTGAAATAAAAAATAATTTGCCACTAGAAAAATATCTTTATAATATTCTAAGCAAGTCTGAGCAAGTACATTAATTTTCACCATTTTAAATGTCCCAAATCACAGCTGTTCAACACATGTAGCTGAGATCCCAGAATCAGAGAAAGAGGAAACCCATGTAATTAAACACAGTGTTTAATATTAATTACATTTATAACATAATACCAGGCCATCTCGGGAATACCAACCATCTTTCAGCTAGAAGATAAGCTGTGTGAATAAAGAATCATTACTGATTATAAAATAAATCTTCATTTGGTTTATTTTTAAGTTGTTAAAGGAAAATTTCATTTAATTCAATAACTCTTTAATTTCATCAAATATCCAGCTAAGTGTTCCAATTTTTAATTGTCTAACAGTTATCTTTCTTTTACAGTTTATTTAAATTAGGATCCAAATAAGATCCACACATTATTATTGATTGACAGATCTCTTAAGTGCCTTTTAATCTGTAGATTCCTCTCCCTAAATTTATTTGTTGAAGAAATTGGATCATTTGTCCTATAGCTTTCCAGGGCCTGGATTTTGCTGATTTCATTCTTGATATGTAGCTTAATATGTCTCTACATCCTCTGTATTTTTGTGAATTGTTAATTGGATCTAGAAGTTTGAACACATTCAGGGTTTACGTTTTTGATTGGTGAAGGTGAGAGTGAGACTATCTTATAGGTAGTATAGCAAGTTCTTCATCTGGAAGCACGTAGTATCTGATCGTTACCCTTTCTGTGTTGATGGCAGCTGTCAGTGCTTAATGCCTCTGTTGCAGTGCATTCAAATCTAAGACCCACAGAGCCAATTGAGATTAATTATGAGCCTTTATTAGCCGGCCGGCGACTGACTCTCCCCACTACAGAATCAGCCTCGAGCCTCCATAGGGGTCAGCTTATATAGCCTATTAATTATGTCTTGGCGGGCTTTGATTATGCAAGCAAGCAGATTACAGAAACAGATGTTGGCTGTTAGTGAGTAAGTGGACAGTTTGGTTATCTGTGCTGCGGCGGCAATATTGTTTTTGTTTTCCTTCTTGGTAGCCTTGGGAGCTATTTTCTCCTAGGCAGGTGGCGCCTGGAGATATCATTCCCTGTCCTGTCCTTGGGACTAGCTGAGGAATTGATATCATTAACCCATAACAACATATTTTCCAAAGTAGTCACGGCCGAAGAAAGAGGGGAGATGTCAATAAGGAAGATGTTATTGAAATGTACTTTTACACTTTTACATTCCCCACTGGTTTTCTAAGGGAATTCAAATCATTGAATCTTCA
Source organism: Eidolon dupreanum (assembly GCA_028627145.1). Lineage (NCBI taxonomy): Eukaryota > Metazoa > Chordata > Mammalia > Chiroptera > Pteropodidae > Eidolon > Eidolon dupreanum. The sequence continues at coordinate 13,261,675 of CM053509.1, forward strand.
ACCTGGAGTGGCCGGTAGTTCGTCCTGAGAATCGTGAGTTTTACTGTCTGTACCCGCTTTTTGACATAGGCAGTTATCCAATTAATTACACAGGGCCCAAACAGAAGGCCCAGGAAGACTAGAGTAAGGGGGCCTGTAATGGATGTCAGGAGAGTTGTTAATCAAGGGGTGTTATTAAAAAGTCTTTTATACCAAGATTCTCCACGCCTAAGTCGTTCTTCTCTGTCTTTAACCCTCTGTCTTATTAATGCTAGGCTGTCTCGTATAATTCCAGAATGGTTAGCATAAAAACAGCAAGTTTCACCTAGTGCCATGCAAAGACCTCCTTGTTTTAGGAACAGAAGGTCTAGTCCTCTTCTGTTCTGCAGGACTACTTCAGCCAAGGAGTTAAGAGAGGTCTCAAGGTGATTGATAGATTTTTTAAGAGTCCATAGATCTTCATTTATTTGTTGGCTTAAGGCCTTATAGTTGGAATTTCCAGTAACAAGGGCTCCTGTTCCTACTGCAGTAGATCCTGCTACCCCTATTCCTATTAAAAGGGGAACTAAAATAGGAGTCCTTTTTACTCTGGCCCCTAGATATTGGAAGTGTTCTTGCCCCGCTTCACCAGAGTAAAAGAAGACCTGGGGAATGACATGAACAAAATCCAGCATTTTTTCTCCAGTAGTTAAGGCTGATGCAAGGGGTTAATCCAGTATTACAAGAAAACCAAGTGCCTTGAGGGGCAATTAAGTAGGTGAGGGTTGTTGGGTTAACAGAAATAGTGAAGTTACAGTTCTTTGTATAGCGTGAAGAGACAAAACTGTAAGATGGAGTTGATATACAAGTACCTAGGCCTTGTAGGTTTCCAAGGGTAAGTTTTGGAGTTATCTCCCATTGGCAGACGGAGCTGTTGGGGGCCAAGACATTCTGGGTCTGAGTTTCACCTGGGCCTAAGCCGGCAATGGCTCTTAGCCCGACATAATATGGAGGGGCAGGGTTAAGGCAAAACCAGCAGTCATCGGTGATATTAAGGTTGCTCCGGTTCACAAATTCATATACTGCATCTAGCATCTTAAGTATGGGGTACTGAGCCGGCCGGTTAAGGAAAGTGGCCTGGGGGCCCTGTGGCCTTGGGGCATTCACTAAGGTGGGAGTCGGGATGGCTGGCGGTGGCTTTGGCCGTGGGGGGTTAAGCAGCTGGTTAGGGCCAATAGGATGTATGAGGGTCTTAACTGGTTTCTTCTGGATTGTTATAAATAACCCTGGGTCTGTTCCAGAGACATATAACCTTAAGTCCCAAGTCTTTCCTGTAAGCCAAAACGGATCTGTCCATTGCTTTACTGTAAGAGTAACAGGATTACATTTTTCTGAGGTGGTATAAGAGGACTGACTAGGACGAGTAAGAGTCAGGAAAGGGTCAATATTCTTCCAAGGAGCTATGGTCTCGCAACCCCAATTGGCACAATAATATTGATTAGGTTTATTGTAGGTGCTCTGATCTTCTCTTGGGCACATGTATAATTGTACTTGTTGGACATCCCTCTCTTTTTCTGGATATTCACACCCATACCAGGGGCTGGTTGAGAAACTAGCTCCCGGACCCCTAGGTAAATCCTTTGGTATAGTATTAAAACCTTTTCCTAATATACCACATAAGTCTACATGGAATGTGGGTTGATGCATGGTCTGGTTAACTGATATGGGAGCCCCTGTTTCTGATCTAATTAACTCTCATTTATACACCTGGTGTTGATGGGGATTACATTCGCACGGGTGAGAGAAGGTTAAGAGAGTTAAGAGGGTTAAGAGGGCCCAGAACTGGCTCTGGAAAGTCTTATCTTTAGGGGATCCCCGGTCTGGCTTACAGTCCATTGTTCTGTCTCCCTAGGAGGCTGAGCTGCTTTTATCTGGGTATGGTGAATCCAATGACTGGAGTCCAGCGACCTTGACGACCTTGACTGCGGTGGGAGTGGTGAGGATGACAGGAAAGGGTCCGTCCCAGTGGGGTTCAAGGGCGGCTGGCTGTATCTTTTTCACTCAGATCCAGTCACCAGGAGAGTGGCTATGAGGTTTAAGTGGCTGGCTGTCCAGGGATCTCCCGGGTGGTGGAGACGAAGTGTTAAATCTTTTTTCTTGCCAAGTGTAGTGCCTGTAAGGACTTAAGTAGTGAGAAATTGTGAATTTCAGTTGCCGTTTCTACCCCTATCTTGGGTAGGAGAGGCGGTGGTCTCTCAAACATGATTTTATATGGAGTGAGGCCTTGGAGATAAGGGGTACATCTCACCCTAAGAAGGGCAAAGGGGAGGAGGCTCACCCAGTTCTCACCAGTTTCAAGTTTAAACTTGGTTAAAGTTTCTTTTCACGTCCTGTTCATTCTTTCTACCTGGCCTGAACTCTGAGGTCTATATATACAGTGTAATTTCCAATCAATACCTAACATTTTGGCTAAGGTTTGACTTTTTTTGGCGATGAACATCAGGCCTTTGTCGAACCCTGGTGTTAACGGCAAGCCGAATCAAGGTACTATTTCTGATACTAATTTCTTAGCTACTACCTGAGCAGTTTTTCTCTTAGTTGTAAAGGCTTCAGTCCATCCTGAGTAGGTGTCAATGAACACAAGTAGATACTTAAATCCAAAAGTTCCAGGGCTTATTTCTGTAAAATCTAATTCCCAGTGTTCTTCCGGGGCTTGGCCCCTGAGTCTTGATCCAATTTGTACTTCAACAGGAGGCCCACGGTTAACTTGGGTGCAGATATGACATCTTGTTGTTACCTCTCTGGCAGTTTTGTGTAGCCCTGGGATATAATAGTCTCTTTTTAAAAGTTCAATTAACTTTGTCGCTCCTAGGTGGGTGCTCTAATGGATGAGTGAGACTAGTTCCTGACTTAGGGCACCAGGTACCAGGGTGTGTCCATCCGGAAGGTGGATCCATCCGGTGGGCCCTTCTACCCTCTTCAGCTTACTGCTTAATTTAAGTTCCCTAGGGGTGTAGATGGGTGAGTCTGAGAGTGTTCTGGGGGGCAGAACTGGAAGAATGTCAATAGGCCCCACTGGTTTTCTAGCAGCTTGCTTTGTGGGCCCGTCGGCAAAGGCATTGCCCCGGGCTACCTCAGACTCACTTCTCTGGTGACCTGGACAGTGTATGATAGCTACTTTCTTAGGCAGCCAGATGGCTTCCAGGAGAGCTAGGATCTCTTCTCTGTTCCTGATTTCCTTCCCTGTTGAGGTGAGTAATCCTCTCTCTTTATAGAGTACCTCATGAATATGTGCAGTAGCAAAGGCATACCTGCTGTCTGTATAGATGTTAACTGTCTTCTCCTTACCCCATCGGAGTGCTTGGGTCACAGCGATGAGTTTGGCTTGCTGAGCTGATGTTCCATGGCTCAGGGCCTGAGCCAAGATGACAGTCCCTCCGGTAACTACTGCTGCCCCAGCATAACTGACTCCCTCTGCAATGAAGCTGCTTTCATCGGTGTACAATGTGGCATCCAGTTGTGGCCACGGGACATCATTCAGGTCTGGTCTGAGGCAGGTGATGTTATCCAAAAACTCGAGACAATCATGTAATAGCTGTTGAGGGTCATCATCAGGCAAAAGGGTGGCTGGGTTAAGAGCAGAAGTTTTCAAGAATTGTACTTGTGGGGGGATGAGAAGAACCTGGTATTGAGTGATCCGTGCATTTGAAATCCAACGATCAGGGGGGCTGCGGAGCATAGTTTCCACCGCATGGGGGGCTATAATCTGGATAGTCTGTCCTAAAGCCAACTTTAGTGTTTCTTTGGTGAGGATGGCCGTGGCCGCAATGGCCCGCAAACAATTAGGCCACCCTGCTATAACACAGTCCAGTCTTTAGGAGAGGTATGCAATGGGTCTCTTCCATGGTCTTAGAGTCTGGGTGAGGACCCCCTTCGCTATACCTCTAGTCTCGGTCACAAAGAGTTGGAACGGCTTGTCTAAAGTAGGCAGAGCCAAAGCAGGGGGTATAGTCAAGGCTGTTTTTAGGGTTTCAAAAGACTCTTTTTCTTCGTTTCCCCAGCTCACGTCCTCAAACTTTCCCCCAGTGCTGGTATACAGGGGCTTGGCTAACTCTGCAAAACTGAGTAAGTAGCCCCCGTATCCACTAAAAAGTTTACAGGTTGGCCCCCGACTTGCAATGTTACCCTGGGCTCCTGGGGGCTCATAATGTAGGAGCTGTGACCTCCTCATTCTGCATCTTCAAACAGCACAAGAGGGGCTCTTTTCTCCTGTGTTTTTTTCTTCTCAGGACATTCACTTTCCAACATCCTTTTTTCTTACAATGGGCGCACTGATTCTTTCTAAGTCTAAATCTTTATCCAGTCTTAGCTTTAACATCTAGTCTACGGCCTTGTCTTCTGTCTCGGCCCCAACTTAATGAGTCCTAGGGCCTTTGTCCATGGGGTTCTGCTAACATGACTTTCATGACATCTTCCTGATTGTTAAACACATGCTGGGCCACCTCTAATAGCTTGGACAAATTGTCTCCCTCAAACCTTTCCATTTTCTGCAACTTCCTTCTTATGTCTGGGGTTGACTGGCTAACGAAGGCTAAATTAATAACCCTTTGATTGTTGGGGTCCTCCGGATCAATGGGAGTGTACAGCCTATTTAACTCTAATAACCTCTCTAAAAATACAGCTGGTGGCTCATCCTTGGCCTGAATGACCTCGCTCACCTTAGACAGGTTGATCAGCTGACGAGCCGCGGACCGGAGGCCCTGGAGTAGAGTTTGGCGATAGCTTTGCAGAGCCTCCTTACCTTGGTCCGTGTTGGGGTCCCAGGATGGACGGGTATTTGGGGAACACATGTTGAATACTAGCTGGGTCTGTAGTAAGCTGTCTGTTTAACTCCAACACAGCCTTGGCGCCCTCTTGCAGGATTCGCTCCCTTTCCTCTGAAGTGAATAGAAGCTGTAAAAGCTGTTGGCAGTCATCCCAGGTGGGCTGATGAGTAAAGAAGATGGTTTCTAACAGGGAGATTAAGCCCTGTGGCTTTTCTGAAAAAGAAGGAGTCTGAAATTTCCAATTATACAGATCACTAGTAGTGAAGGGAACATAAACCATGAAGGACTTCTGGGGGTCCCCTTCATGAGGGGCCACCTGCTGGAGTGGCGCCAGGACCGCTGCCAGCTGTGTTGAGTCTGGGGCTGGGTCTGGGTCTTGTGGAGGCCGGTAAACAGTCCCTGTCCGGGTGTGTGGTGGACTCTGGAGAGGTTCTGCCTCACCGTGGACAGGGGGCTGGAACGGGTTCCTTGGAGCATAATAGGGAGGGGGGTTCAAAATCTTGAGATCTTCAAGGGGAGCCTGTAAAATAGGATAAAGAGACCCAGGGAGGTGGTTTGGGGGTTTTTCGTTTGGATCCTTGGGTCCAGCCAAGAGGATAGGCTGGGGAGAGTGCCTTTAGTCAGATTTGCATTGACAGTCTTTCAAATATTTTGGGGCATCAGAAACAATGTCAATCCAAACATCGATGTAGGGGGCCTGATCAGGGAGTCCTGGAATGCTATAGACAACACTGCGAACCCGAAAGGCAACATGTAAATTGAGAGAACTCTCAGACGGCTACCCTACACCAAAAGTAGGCCAGTTCAGCTGGCAGAATCTCTGGAGATCAAAGGGAATGACGCAAGACCCATAACCTTGGGCTCGCTGCCTAAAGTCTTTGAAATTACTGAGGAGACACTGTAGAGGAGTGGGTCTGTAAGAAGCCTGACCCATGGTGGTCGGAATAGCAGAGAAAGAAAATATGATACCTGTGAAAGTTAAAAAAGTTAAAGCAAGAGCCACGCGTTCCCCCGGGGACCAGTCTGGTGGGGCAGCGGTGGCTAAACCTAGGGAGAAAAGAAGTATTAATAAACCTGTAAAGAAAAGAAGAAGAATAGAATCGTATAACATTTAGAGAAACCACAAGTTCAAAAACAAACACCAAAGAGACAGATGACGGACCAACACGAGACAGGCGCTGGCGAAACCAACCAGCCAACAGGGTCAGGATCTGACGTCTCAGTCCTGACCAGACTAGGGAAGTTATGCCACATCCAGCCTTCCACTAGTTCTTTAGGGCCCAACCAACCAACCAGATACCCAGAAACCTGAATATCTGTAGTGCAGCCTTACTCACCGGTGAAGCTGCTCCAGGTGGCTCGTGCCCAATTGTTACAGAATTGAACCTTTTGTCCACCTGCCCTTCTGGGCGAGACCGCCTGGCGTCCGGGGCTGAGGAACGTCTCTCAGCGGCCGTCCCCTGGACAGGGCTGGTCCTTGCCCAAGGTGGCCAGGGCTGCGGGTCTTAGGAGACCTCTCCCTCCTGGAGAGATCTCGCTGGGGCCTCCAAATGTTGCAGTGTGTTGGAATCTAAGACCCACAGAGCCAATTGAGATTAATTATGAGCCTTTATTAGCCGGCCGGCGACTGACTCTCCCCACTACAGAATTAGCCCCGAGCCTCCATAGGGGTCAGCTTATATAGCCTATTAATTATGTCTTGGCGGGCTTTGATTATGCAAGCAAGCAGATTACAGAAACAGATGTTGGCTGTTAGTGAGTAAGTGGACAGTTTGGTTATCTGTGCTGCGGCGGCAATATTGTTTTTGTTTTCCTTCTTGGTAGCCTTGGGAGCTATTTTCTCCTAGGCAGGTGGCGCCTGGAGATATCATTCCCTGTCCTGTCCTTGGGACTAGCTGAGGAATTGATATCATTAACCCATAACAACATATTTTCCAAAGTAGTCACGGCCGAAGAAAGAGGGGAGATGTGAATAAGGAAGATGTTATTGAAATGTACTTTTATACTTTTACACTTCCATCTCTCAATTCATCAGTTTGCAAAATGGCAATAGTCTTTCATTCCTTATTCACTTATTAGCTGCCATACTTCTTTAAAGAGAAACTTTCATCTACTATAATAGTTTCCTGGGGCTGTTGTAATAAATAATCACAAATTTCAGGAATTAAAAACAATAGAATTTTATTCTCATGGTCTGGAAGCAGCAAGTCCAGAACAAAGGTGTTGGCAGGGCCATACTCCCTCCAGACACTCTAGGGGAGAATTTGTTCTTTGCCTCTTCCAAGCACTGGTGGCTGCTGACATTCCTTGTGGCTGTATCACTCTAATTGTTACCACTGTGAATACATTTCCTCTTCTGTTTGTTCACTTCTGCTGTCTCTTAGGGCACTTGTCATCAGATTTAGGCCCTACCAGGGTATAATCCAGGATAATCTCATCACGAAATCCTTAATTATACTAGCAAAGACTCTTTTTTTCCTTTGCCAAAGACATATTTTTTAGGCCACCATTCAACTCACTACATCTACTATTTGGTACATGATGGTACAGTTCATGTAGGGAAAGCTGGATAAATGATTATTTTTCTTTATTTACCAACCTTCAAAATAATGAGTTGTTTCCTTAGTATCCTCCAATAGTGACCAATTAGGATTTTTGTTTTGTTTTTTAGCAGCATTATAAATTAATGAATTTAAATATTTAATATAATTCAACTTGCTGCAAGTACTACCCTACTGAGACTAAAAAGTGTCTCATCTTTGGCCAGTGGTACCTTCTTCATGTTGGTTCCTAAATTCTTTTAACATGGTACTGGTAGTCTTTGAAATCTTCTGATATGAGATGAATTGTGTCTTCCCAAAAAGATATGCTGAAATCCATGAAAGCCACCAGAAACTAGCTTATATTTTGTATACAGAAAATAATTGCAAATTAGTTGTTGTTTTAAGACATGGAGTAGTAATTTCAAACTCCAAGTTAGAAGAATGAGAACATTAAAAAAATATTTTAAAGTCTCACATGTATAGAAGTAATTTATGTAGTCAGCAATTGCTTCTTATACACTGCATTAAATGTTACTGCATGTAGAAATCAACAGTTTTTCTTTTTTTGTAAAGGCCTAAAACTTAATTGAAATCTGAATATAGTATAATTTTTTTTGGTAGAACTCAAATATATCAATGCTTTTAGTATCTTAAATGAATGTTGTAATTATGTACTATATTTTACAATAGAGACTTTGATTAGGATTATTGAAATTTAAGATCTTTCCTCTTTACTTTTGTATGTTCCAAAAGTGCTCAATACTTCTGAGTATATAAAGGCTGTATTTTGCCTAAATATACCAGATAATTTTCTTTTCTTTTTCTTTCTTTCTTTCTTTTCTTTCCTTCTTTCTTTCTTTCTTTCTTTCTTTCTTTCTTTTTCTTTCTTTCTTTCTTTCTTTCTTTCTTTCTTTCTTTCTTTCTTTCTTTCTTTCTTTCATCATTCTTTCTAAGAATATGAAGGCTGAAGAGAAGTCATATAAGATTTTAGTTTAAGCCAATTTCTTTTTTCTTGGCATTGTTGCTTAGTCATTTGGATAATAAAATATTTAAATATTTAGACATACAAGATTGGGTGTTTACTTTGTTTACAGTATATTAAAATTTATGCATTGATTTTTTTTGCCTTTTGTTTGGCAGTTATGTAGCGTTTAGGTGGAATATTAAAAGAAGTAAAATTTATCCTTCAACATAAAACATTTTGAAGTTAAAAGTATTCATCCCAAAGAGAGCACTATTGTGTCTATCTAAGTATATGGCTTTTACAAAGTATGAGTTCACAAACTGACAATTCAGTATATTTCATATGGTATAAGGACTTGCTCAAACTAGAAGTTATTCAAGCTTTTGGGCAGAAAGAAGAAAAAGCTCAGATAAAAGCAATTTGAATATGATGCTAAGTCCAGTCTTACATGGGAGTTTTCTCACAATTTTCAGTTTTGTGAATTAAAAGGCTGTAACCTCCCATTATTCAGACCCACTATTTTAGTGCAAAATCAGAAACTGTTTCCTTTTTAAACTAAATTGGCTGGCACACATATATTTTAATTGAAGGCATATTATAGCTAAATGAGGATTGGAAAACAATAAATTGGAATGGAATACACGATGGTTACTTAATGACAGGCATACTGGGGGGAGAAAGAAAGAGATCTAGATAAATATTAATCAAGTGCTTAAGCAATGTTGAAATTGAGTGTGTAAAGAGAGGCCCGCTCAGAGCCTCCAGGGTGTCCGAAGGTCTTTAGGCCAAGATTGGGTTTCCTGATTTTAAATCTCATAACTATATCCCATTATTTCTTAGGTCAGACCCAATCAGAGCATACCTGTCATCAATCCCTTTATGAATAATTCCGTGGAGCATAAATCTCATAGATTCTTCCTCATGTCTTATCTGCAGTGGTCTTAATCTTAACTGATGGCAAAACACTTGGTCATTTAGTTAAGACTACCAAGCAGCAGGGGAGAAAACGAAGTGGAAGGTGAGGAATTCCATGTGCAAACAGTTGGTAGGAGGTAACAAGAAATTCTCTTAAAATAATGCAGTGAAATTTACCAGAAATGGTATTGTTTAGTATAACTTTTCAGGCCGATGGTCGCCTGAATAGTAAATTACAAATAGAATTATAATTTTATATATCAAGAACACTATGATTTCCTGTGTATTTTTAAAAAGTGCCCCCAAACAGGCAGTTGTGCAGGGAACTAAGCAGCAACTGAGTGTTAAGAGTTGAACGGAGGCTCAGACGGCATTAAAAGAAATCTCAAGTTTAATATTCTCTACATCTATTCAGAAATCTATCCACAACTTCCCATTTTCTGAATATTAACGGCCTCCGCTTTTTCTAATCTCTTTCTTCATGTCCTGGCAGGTTGCATTTGTTCCTCTCTTGAAGGATGTTAGGTATTCTTCAAATCTGATTTCAGCGTTATAGAACTTTGACATTTTGTTTTGCGTTGTCTTTTCAGGATAAACTCCCTCACTTGTCCAGACTAGATTCCAGGTCTCTCGAAATTCCTAGGGACAAGAAAATTAGGTACTGTCAGTTTTGCCTTCTAAACAGAGCATTCTCTGTTCTGAGTGAAATGTTGCTACAAAGGCGGGATTTGCTGGGTCAAAGTAGGTTAAACGCACTCCAACTCATGAGTATATTTTTAAAAACTCGGTAAAGTTATCGTGTTGTCATAATTAGGTGATCGGTGTTTTGATTTACTGTCTTGGCATTTCCACCACTGTGAGAAGTCATTTAAAAATAGGGTCCGACTTTTGGGGAACTAAACCCACTTTTTAGCTGTACTGAAGGAGACAACTCAGCCGAATTCATGCTTTTAATTCCGGAACGTGTTAACGGCTTTCAACCCATTTAGGAACACTACAATTTTTCAAGCTCAAGGCCCAGGCTGGGCGAGAGACGCAAACGCCTTGGAATGATGAGTCCAAAACAGGTTCACAACCCAGGAGATGACTCCGCATTTAAATCTCTGCCCTCAGCCCAAGCGCGCCAGAGGCCGGAAGCTAAACCACGTGATCCGTCCTCCGCGGCCATTCCTACGGAGGCAGCTGTCACCACTCCTTTCACATTTCCTAGCTCCTCCACCGGACGGCGAAGACTGATAGGAAGCGGTGCCAGCTAGAATTGGACTGCAGTATTACCCTAGTTCACTCTTTTTCCAGCAGTGCTTTGCAGGCTCATTTCAAAGGAGATGCGGAAGCCTTCCGCCTGGGTGCCAACCACGTGATCGCGCGAGACTGGGGCAGGCGGCTGTCGGACTTCACTACTCCAGTCCCAGAACTCCGCCCGCCCGGCACCCCCCACGGCGCGTGACGACGCGGCTCTCGCGGTGTCTTGCGTTCAGCCCCGCCCATCTCTGCCCCCGCCCTTTCCGCCCCTCCCTCCCCCTCCGCCCTGTCTCTCCGCGGCAGCGGCGGCGGCGGCGGCTCGCGCAGCTCGTTGGCTCGCTATATAAAGGGGAGAAGCAGGCGGACCGGACGGCTGGAGCTGCAGCCGGTGGCGGCAGCGGCGGCGTAGGGAGCGGCGACCGGTGGTTTCCCTCCTTTGCGTGGGGTGGGGAGCGGGTAACGCCCCCCAGACCCCCGAGGGTCGTGGCTTTTTTTTTTAAGGGCGATTCTCGAGGTTTTTAGCTCCGGGAGGACTGCCCCCCCCCCTTACCGCTCTCCTCCACTCCTCCAGGATCCGATTTTGTTTAAAATTTTTACCCCCAATTTTGCGGTGGCTCGGGTCACCCTCCGGTGGTATTTTTCTTTTTTAGTTTCATTTTTATCTTTTCTCGGGGTTGCTCCCCTCTTGTTTGTGTTGTGTGTGGAAATGGCGAACTCGGCAAATACAAACACCGTGGTAAGGACGTGGTTCGGTGGCCGGCGGGGGCTTCGTTCAGGCGGCAGCAACGGCCGGACCGGGCGGGGGTGGGGACGGCGGCGGCTCCCGGCCTCGACTCTCCTCAGCCGCCCGCGCGGCCGTCGCCGCTTCCCGCCTCCTGCCTCGGGCGGAGCGGGCCGGGGCGCCGGGCGCGGGGGGGCGCCGAGGGCTCGCGGCGGCGGGGAGGGCGGGGGCGCCGGCGGGGCCTGGGGCCGCCGCGGGGCGGTCCGGGCCGCGGAGGCCGTTGGGCCGGGGCGAGCGCGCGGCCGCGGCCCCAGACCCCGGCCGCCGGGAGGGCGGGCGGGAGGGGAGCCGCCGCTTGCCCCCGAAGTGGGCCCGGCCGCACTGGCTGGAGAAGGGCTCCCCGAGCAGTCTCAAAACAAAAACCGCGCCTGGGGAATTGGGCGAATCCCCAAGTCCACCGTGATCCACTTTAATGCAGTGGAAGGCTCTTGGCTACTTTGGGGGTTACTTTGGGTGTTTCTGGCGGTTGTGCTTTAGGGAGCCTTCACTGGGGCCATTTTATGTTAAAAAAGAGGACGAAGGTTGAAAAGCACTTATCTCGGTTCCTTCCGAATCGGTAAAATGGCGAAGGGGAAGCAAAACCCCCATCGTATCTTCGACTAGCAAAAGCACCAAAGCAAACAAAAAAAAAACGCCTACAGTGGTCAAAGTGCCCCTGCTTTCGCCTTGAAATTTGCCTACTTCTTCCCCATTTGTCCCTTTTTGGTTACTTGCGATCACGTAGGTTTGCAAAAAGCAGTCACATAAATAACCTTTTCAGTCACCAACGCAATGTGATCACTAGTCCACCCCACTCTATTATTTTTATTGTGACAATAAAACACGTTTTTGCCCGGTCCCAAAAGCCGCAGAAAAGCCCGCGGCCGCCCGACTCCGTACCGTTGGCGACTCGGGTCGATCCATCATGGCTGCGGCCGCTTACCCTGCTTTTCAGTCCCTGAGCTTGTGGTCCTCCTCCCTTTGGCTGCCCTGTTTATATAGAGCCATTGCCGCTCTCTAATATAGACTCTGCCAGGATGGGAAGGTGCTTTTCAGGCCTACGTCACCACCTCTCCATTTAAACACCAGATCCGGCTTTAAATAGTGAGCGCTGCTGAGAGCGGGGCTGGGAGGTTCGTGCTCCCTAGGCGAGAGGCAGGCGCGTGCTGAGCTCAGTTTATTTCTAGGTTTTTTCCTTATACTGTAATTTCGCACCCAGCCGAGGCTGCTTTCAGAGCCCCTAGTTTTTGTTTTGACGCAGCAGCTGGGATTGCCATCCTTGTTAGGGGAAAATAGAATTACTGTCCCTTCTTTATATTCTATTAATTTTTGTTTTTAAAGAGAATTTTAGCTCAGATGTCTAATCGTTCTTGTATTAATTGATGTGTGCATTGAGGGAATTTTTTAAAAAATGCCTTCTACATTAACCGTTAGCTGCAGAGGACTTTGATAGTATTTGTTCATCAAGTATTCAGGAAATAATATTAGAAATAAAGGTCGTAGTATTTCATTATGTTTGCTTGTAATAAGTATCAATGACACGAAGCTTTTCAAAGAAATAAATGCCGAAAGCTTCAGTGTAGGACCTTTTGTCCACAGTACATTTATGTATATGGGAATTGTGAGTAATGAGTGAGGAGACTTAGTGGTTTAAAAAAAAATTATTCTAAGTAGACGATTTTTTTTTGTATTAGATATTGATATGATATGCAATGTAGAAATTCAATTTTCTAATACTGCACCAGGGGACTAACACTTTTGAAAGGAACCTTCTAATTAAACATTAGGTAGTGCCACTGTGGCCTTTTAATTTACCAGTTTTTAAGTTTAAAAATAATCTGTTCTAAAAACCAGGACAAACCTAAATTGCTTTGTATTTCATAAAAAGCAAAAACTTTGGCTGAAGTAAGTTTAGCATTTTAAATAATAATTTGGAAATTGCTTATTTCAAAAAGTACCTATGTACTTATACTTCTAAAAACATCAGTATTTTGAGGGCTTTTCAACTTATGAACGGTCCGCTCAATTATTTTTTAGGCATATGGCTCATGAAGAGTACACATTTTCCTTCAACTCTAGTTCTTATGAATCCATTAAATGGTCAAATTGTGGCTTATTTAAGGCACAAAAGCAATATCTTAAAAATTGATTCATTAAATAGGGAGTGTCTAAAGAATACATGTATCTGTAATGTCATAGGATTGTTGGGGGTGACCGATGTCAGAAATACCAAAACATTTACTTTGATGAAAACTATATATCTTAAAAAAATACTACCAGTTTAAAGTTATGCTGCTTCTTTATAATGCCTTACGGAGTAATTACTTTATAAATGTATTTTTGTAATTCAGTAGTTAAAGCACTATAGCTAAGGAGATACTCGTAGATATGCTTTCCTTATATATGAAGTCAGTGTTAAAAAGAGGCACTGTAGAGATGCACATTTTACACACAAATCAGTTGAAGTTCACAGAGACAGATTTGGCAAAATAAAAAAGCAAGTTAACGGAACAGCAAAGGTGAGAACCCAGATGTATGAATTGTTTTTCTGGTTGTAATGAAAAGGAACAAATAGTTATTAATATTGTAAGGAAGAACTCATTATTTGTATTTTTGGCTAGGCAGGGACATTTTCTTAGAGGATTCCCCTGTGATAACAGTATTACTGACAGTGATGCTAATGAAACATTTATTTTTTTTTCCAGTTTTGCTTCTAAGAGCAAACCCTTGGTTTTATTGGGTAACCAGCAACATTTACCTTAAGCAAGATATGGAACACAAATAATGACAAAGCATTAAAAAAAGACTGTTAATCTTTACTCTGTGTGATAATGGATAGGATTTATATTGAGGCAGCTCTAGTTTTATCACTCTCACATGTAAACTTCCTTTTGTCTAACATTAAAAATAGGATGTGGGTTGGATCAATTACTGTTTCCCAACTTTTGGTTTTTTAAAAATACGGTAGCCCCACCACCATCTGTGGTTTCAGTTATGTGTGGTCTACTGAGGTCTGAAACTATTAAATTGAAAATTCCAGAAATAAACAATTCATAAACTTGAAATCTCCCGCCACTCTACACTGCCGAGACATGAATAATCCCTTTGTCCAGTATCCATGCTGTATACACTCTTTGCCCGTTATGTCAACTATGATAGTATCAGCGCTTGTGTTCAAGTGACCCTTATTTTACTTATGCCCCAAAGGGCAAGAGTAGTGCTGCTGGCAATTTGGATATGCCAAAAAGAAGCAATAAAGTGCTTCCTTTAAGTGAAAAGGTGAAGTTCTCCACTTAATAAGGAAAGAAAGAAAATGGGGAAAAAAAATCGTGTGCCAAGGTTGCTAAGATCTATGGTAAGAGCAACTCTATGCCTGAAATTGTGGAGAAGGGAAAAAAAATTCCTGCTAGTTTTGTTTGCTGTTGTACCTCAAACTGTAAAAGTTACAGCCGCTAAGCATGATAAATGCTTAGTGAGTATGGAAAAGGCATTAAATTTATGATTCCTTTCATAGCGTCAGCTGAGCACTAGTAGAGAAATCTAAGAAAGATCATTGTGCCTTGTTCTGGAATTTTTAGGCCTCTCATTGTAGGTATGTAAACAGTTCAGTGGGTTAACAAAGGTAACTGGGTAACGAAAACAGAAGTTAGGTAATTTTTTAAATTCGAATAGTTACTGGGTTCCGATTATATCCAAATGACTGTAGTACATAAGGTTCCCTAAAGTCTAAGACTTTGTGGCATTGTCATGAAATAAAAAAGGGATCAAACCATATAAGGAATAATAGGAATCAAACATACTATTCTGTAAAGGTATTATATGATCACATTTGGTGTTTTGACTACAACAGGAAATTGTAACTGGAAATTGTAGGGCCCTTGTATGCATGAGGACCTTGTATATGTGAATTGGTTTAAATAGGCTTAAAACTTATAATATGCAGTCATCAGATAATGCAGTCTAAGGCAAGTAAAGTTTACTATGATGGCCATATCTTTAAAGTTATATCTTCTAAAATAAGTTTTAGATAAAAAAATTACTATTATATTGAATTTGTTTTGAATTTGTGAAAGTGTGTTACATATTTTAATATGTGAAAAATGACATTTTCATCATTTTTATTTTTCATTTAAAGCCTAAATTATACAGATCTGTGATTGAAGATGTTATTAATGATGTGAGAGACATCTTTCTGGATGATGGAGTGGATGAACAAGTTCTGATGGAACTAAAAACTGTGAGTCCCCACCCCACACACACACACTTTGTTTTAAACATTCTCTTTAGCCATAATGTTTCTATGGGAATAACATTTGACTTTGTTGCAGGAGGGAGTATAGTTAAGTGAACGGTGCTGGTTTTTTTGTTTGTTTGTTTTTTGTTTTTTTTGGGTTTTTTTTTTGGAGAGTGCTAGTTTTAAATCCCACCTCTACCATCAGCCATTCTTCCTCTAACCTTAGATAAACTACTTATTTCAGTTTCCTTGTATGTAAGGTGGGAATTAGTAGTACTTATCTTGTGGGTTTGTTTTGAGGATTAAATGTAATAACCATATAAAGTGCTTAGCTCAGTGCCTGGCAATAGGATTAGCTGTTATTAATGGATAGTTAACATTCTACATTTACAGTCTAATTACTTGATATACCTATAAGTTTTTTTTCTTCCCTTTTTTATGGTCTTCATGTACCTATATTCTAAAATTTGTTTACGTTTTAGAGATTGAATAAGTACTTAGTAAAAAAATTTCATGTTCTTGAGTCTGATACTTAATATGGACCAAATGTGAGGTTTATTTTGTATATTTTTTTGAGAGCAGGTTTTCTGTCTTTTGGATTTCCTTGGATTTTAGCAGAAATATTTAGATATTTTTATGTAGCATTTGTGTTTTCTTGGTGTTGTAGTGACTCATGAAATTGTAGTATGTTTTTGCTTTATTGTTCAGGACAGTGGTTCTTAAAGTATGGTCCATGGACCTCTTGGATTTCCCACAGGCTCTTTTAGGTGGTCCATGTGGTCGACCAGATGCCCAAGTCTGAATAATTATAGTTTGTTACATTTTCAGTAAAAGTCACGTCCCTTGAAAAAAGTGACCAGTTTATCTCTCAACTCGAATGCACAGTTGCTTTTCTTGAGAGCTTTGAGAGCTTTGCTTCCCGTTTTGATGCACTGAATAGTAAAAAGATGTTTACTTAAGAGTTGAGATGAGATCAGTGTTGATAATAAGAAATGCAGTTGTTTGGTATTCTATAATGAAATGTATTAACATTTGCAATATCTACATAATTTACCAAGCTCATGTTTTCCAAATGACTAATGCATGATATTGTAGAATCCATTCAATAAAAGATAAGTTGATTTTAATCTAAGAGCATGTTATTGGTATATAGTTTCAGATTCTGCATTGCAACTAACTTTTAAGGAACCATCACTTAAAATACTTTTTCCTTTCCCAACTATTTAGCTGTGGGAAGGCAAATTTTCTTCATATACTTCAACCAAAATGACAACGTGAATGCAGAAGCAAATATGAGACTCCAGCTATTTTCATTTAAGCCATTTCTCATTAAATTTTATTTGGCACATTTGGTTATTTTCATTAAAAATGTTTATGTTAACATGTAATGAAACATTATTTTTAAATGAATTAGTAAATATTTAAAAAAATCTTAGTTATAATTTCCTAAAAGCTCTTTGAAATCTTCAGTAATTTTTGAAAGTGATAAAGGATCCTGAGACCAAAAAGTTTTAAAACTGCTGGCTTAGAAATTGGGTATTGAGCTCCTTTAGAACTGTACAAATAAGTTATCACAAAAGTTATCACAGTTAATTCTAAAGAACATTTTGTTGTTTTATAAAAAAATCTCACCTTTATTGTGGTGATCTTAGAATGTTTAGGCATCTGTGGGTAACTTCTGTAGAGTTTTGAGTAAGGACATGCCCATGTAAGGAAGGAAAAATATGTAGGCTTTAGTGAGATGATATATTATTTATTTACCTTGACAGAAATGTAATGGTTACTAACAGTGAAGAGTAGGGATTGAAAAATACAAATGAAAGAATGTCAGCTCTGAGATGTGAGTTGGAAGAAGAACGATATAAACTGCTCAGTGTAAAGTATCTTGGGGAAATGAATAAGAATAGAATAAGCTTATTTTGTTTCCTTTGTGTAGGTGAAGTGAATATTTTACAATTTATGTTACACTTATGGTTGTTCTTGTTCTGTGACCTTATGTAGAAGGTACAAAACTTTTAGGTGTTAAAAATCAGTCCCAGAGACTTTAATTAACCCTAGGTCAAACTAGTGGTCAATCCAGGTGGTTTGTTATCTACTCTTGCTTTTCACAAAGTCTGGGGAATTGATTTTTTCTGCTAGTGCCTGTAGAATCAAGGCATTCTCTCTAAAAATAAATGAACTGTCTTTGAGACCAAATAACTTCACTTGCATTTTTACTACATTTGACTTTTTAAATATATATAAAAGTATAATATATAGTATATTACATAAGTAACATTTATTTATGTTTTATAGGTTATACACAGATTTTTTGTTTGATGGTTAGTTTTTAATGAAAAAAATTGTGCCTAATTCAACTTGGAATCCCCAGCTTCTACCACAGTGCCTGTCATATGTGGTTGGCATTCAGTAAATATTTAATTTAACTGGTTAATAACAAATGTGACTCCAGAATTTAACCAAACAAAGTACTTTAACATGTTTTTTAAATGGGGCATGCTCATCTATTCTGGGTTGTAACTGGATTAAAAATAAAACTGTTACACTAAAATAAGTTTGTTATTTTAATTCTTTGCACTAAATTTCTTTAGGATCTCAGTAGGATTTCCAGAATGTGCCCTAGTTTTAACATTTTGACAACCAGCACTACTAATAAAACTTTCTGTGGTGTTGGAAATATTCTTTATCTGTGCTCTCCAATATGGTAGGCACATGTGGCTATTTAAGCACTTGAAATATGGTTAGTGAAACTGAAGTGAATTTTTATTAAAATTAATTTAAATTGCCATGTGCGGCTAATGACTGCTGTACTGTAATTCGTGGATTAGACATTCTTGTAATAAAAACTAACATTAATTTTATATTTTATGGTTTATAAAGGACTTTTTCATTAGCCCTAACCCCCTGCACCCCTTTTTTGGCCATTTCACAAACTTTATCAAAAGCTTCCATATGGCTGTGAAGGATGCAATAGTGAATTAGGTTATGAATTAAGATGAGTAATGAGTGTGCATGTAATTTGAAGTTTAGCTAATACAGGAAGGGAGGTGATTAGGTTATCTCTTGAAACATGGGCTTTATTGTATCAACTATGGGAGATAGAAAAAACATAAAACAAAGTCTTGATTTTTAGTAAATCTATACTTGAATGTAAATTGTGTTTGGATTGGTCAGTGACTATTATACTAGTGGGAATGACAGTCTAGATTTCCTCTTTAAAGCGAATGTTAAAATTATCCTGATTTCTAGACTGTCAGTCCTACCCATATCCAAATAGCAAGTACTATAGGAGATGAAAAACACAGCCTCTTTTCTCAATAAAACAAAGTGAGAATTGTCTTCTTAATTGGAGACAAATCTGAAACTCAGCTTATCTCCTCTAGATCAGGTTTTTTAGCCTTGGTACTACTGATACTTCAGACCTGATAATTCTTTGCTGTAGAGTGTTGTCCTATTTATTGTAGGTTGTTTGCATAACTAGCCTTTGCCCACTAGATGCCAGTAAAACCCCTCAATTCTAACAACCAAAAATGTTTCTAGACATTGCCAAATGTCCCTGTGTTTGGGGGGGGGGGCACAAAACCACCCCCAACTGAGAACCACTATTCTAAATTCACCCTAAAGATATATAAGCACTTGGACCATAAGTTGAATAATGATCTGTTATTTTGCTTCATTTGCTCTTGGGGAAACCTTTGTCCCAAACAATTTCTAAAGAGTCCAGAAATGTAGTTCTCTTATGTTTTATCCAAGAGTTAGATGTTTTGTGAAATAAGGAGAATCTTTCAGAATTTCTAGAAATTAGCAGAAACTGGGACCATAATTGGGATTAGGGTGAGGCAAGCAAGATGCCTAGGGTAAAGGTCATTCACTCTTCACTTTCAGGATGTGGCCCTGACTACATACACTGGAGTGAGACTGCCTGTATTATATCCCAGTTTTGTATGCTATTGGTGATGTTGGATAAGTTGCCTAGCTTCTTGTTCCTCGGGTTCTTTTTCTGCAAAAAGGAGATAATAATGCCATGCCTTTCTTGTAGGATTGTTTTTCATGTGTGTGAAAATCAGGTCTGTACTTGTAAAGTGTTTACAGAGTGCACTGTAATCTAGTTACCATGATATGCAGATGCACATCTGAATCATTTAGAGAACAGAAAATGAATTTTCTTTGTGTCTAATTTCAGAGACCTGGCAACAATTGTTCAAGAAACAATACCTACTGTGCTAGGGGAAAAGAATACTATAAAAATGAGAAAAAATGGTTTTTCCTATTTTTTTTAAGCAAAATAAATAAAAATTTAGTATTCTTGGTTGTCTGTAGTAGTATTATATTTATATAGTAGTATTTATATTGCCTAAACGGTATTTCAGTGTTTATTTTAAACAGCTAATATTTAACATATAGAACATTTTGATAAAAAATGAAATTGAAAACATTCAGCTAATTTGAACTTTACATTATTTGAAATTATAAGCTTAATGTTAAATATTTGTATGGTACTATTTTTATATTTTTCATATTACCTAGAACAGTATTCGGTGCTTAATAAATATAGATTCTCAATGGACTATTCCATCGTCCCTTTCCCTTGCCTCCCCCCAAAGCAGTTGAAAATGTGTGGGGGCATGTTTGCTTATCATAATGACTGGTGGCCACCTTTGACATTTAGTAGGCTAGAGCCAGGAATGCATTTTCTGTAAACTTCCAATGATACTGTCCTGTACAATAAAGAATTATCTTGCCCAAAATGTCAGTAGCATCTTCTAGAGAAACTCTATTCTAGAAAACACTAGTTTGTTTTCCCTTTCTTTCTTTGAATTAATATCAAATGTCTGGTAAATTCTTCATCGTTTTGTTAGCTCCTGAATAAGACATAGTAATTTCTGCCCTGCAGGGGTTCTTTAATAGAGATGGTAGAGTTAGTGTGAAAAGTAGAACACTATTTTTAACAATAAGAAATATATCTGGGCTTCTGATCAAGATGGAAGAGTGGGTAAATGCATACTTGCCTCCTCCCATGTCAAAATTATAACTAAACTATAGAACTGTCATTGGGAATCACCTGAGATCTAGGTGACAAGAAGTCTCGTAACTTAAGTATATACAGAAGAAACCACATTGAGATTGGTGGGAATATTGGAGACATGGAACAGGCTGGTCCCACACCCAAGTGTGCTGGTAAAAATTGGGAGGGATATCTTGGATGCAGAGATTCCCCCCTGAAAAGCTAGGGATCTAAGCCCAAGCTTCCAGTGTTGGGAAGAGAAGTCCCCACAACTTTTGGATGTGAAAACCAGCAGAGATTATGGCTGAGTGAGATGGAGGGTAGCTGGAATCCTAGGCATTCTTCTTAAGGGACCCATGCACAGACTTATTTGGTGATGGGCTTACTTGCTGTTCTGATTGGGTGTTTTCTTCTACATTCTCTTACAAATCACTGACTTTATCCACTGCTTCATCTAATCTATTGTTGATTCCATCTAATGTATTCTGTATTTTAACTGTATTTAGACTTTAAAGCAATGGTACTTTAGAGTGTATCAGAATAATCTGAACAGGTTCTTGAAACAGATTTCTGGCTTCACCTCCAGAGTTGCTGATTCAGTAGTTCTGGGGTGGTGCCTGAGAATTAGTATGCCTAACAAGTTCTCAGGTGATGCTGATGCTGTTGGCCCCAACACTGCATTGGAGGACCACTTATTTATAGAGAATAGGACAAGTTTCCGTGAGAGTGTAGGGTCTATGAGGACAAGGATTTTTGTCAAACTTGTTCAGTTCTCAATGCCACTAATAGTGTCTAGCATATAGGAGATACTCAATAATTATTTACAGAATGTATGGCGATGCGGGGAGCTCAGTGACCTCAGTCATTGCTCTTTGCAGTAGTACTGGTAGGAGGAAAGGACTTGAACCAGGGCCATAATAGTAGGGATAGAATGGAACAGTGCTTTGAAAGGGAAATTGACAATAATGTGGGATTTTAGGGTGGATTTTGGTTCAAAGGTCATTGACTTGGGAGTTAGGTGAGTAGCAGTATTCAGCAGTTAGCAGTACATAATACATATCCATTTAATATTTGCCATTAATGTGGAAACTTCATTCAAATTATAGGTCATATTGCAGTGGGTCGACCAGTTGGTGGTTATAAAACTGAAACATTAAATTTAGAAAATTTTGGCTTAAAAACTATTACTTAAAACATTAATAAAACAAATTTTTCACTTTGATTTTTGGCTCACAAGAAGCTAGGTTTTGTTTTGGAACAGGGAAAAGAATGATAGCAAACCGGGAGCCCTACTACATGCTCCATTAGTCAGAATGTGTTTCATTGAACACATAAATGCCTTTTTGGTACTGTGTGCTATGCTAGGTGCCCACTTTACAGAAATGAATGAGGCACAACTTGGGCTCTCATAAAGTAGTCCTCTTGTAACCCTAGGAGAAACCCTTGCTGTTTTTAGTCTGGAATTTATAGAGATTTAGATTAATTGGAAGTGAGTATAGAAGTATAAGCTAATTCAGTTTGTTCCCTTTTCACATGAGAAAAATGACAAATGATTTGTCTACAAAGCCGTTTAGTGGTCAAACCCACTAATTGGTTTCTGACTTCTGGTGTAATTCTCCATTACACAATTAAAATCACCACCACCATAATTATATAACTAACATTTATTGATCACTGGCTTTATGCTAGACAGTGATAAATGTTTTACATAGGTGTCTTGTTTAGTCCTCAAAACAGCCTATGAGATAGATGTTGTTATTGTCTCTGTAAGAGTAGTCATGAGGCAAGGCTAACTACTGAGTCTGCTATGCTAGGGGAATGGTGATTCTGGGAAATTGACCTTTAGTTTACTTTTTTATTAAGTTTTTAGAGATATACTGGAATTGTTATTAGCATGTAGCTACAAATCTAGAATTTCTAGAACAGTTGGAAGTATTAGGAGATTATAAAAATTTCTATTATTATGGCAAAAGGAGCTTCTTGAAAGGTCTGATAGAAGCCTCAGGTGATTTAGGCAATATCCCAAGATTAAATCCTGGGGAGACAATAAGTAGGTATAGATCCTTGTGTACAAAATAACAGAATTAAGTTTCATTTACATATTGAAAGAACAGTTTGTGACTTTCTTGGGCAATTTTTTATAAGGGTTGAAGTTCTCCTGGTAAAGAAGAAATGTATTAGAGAGAAGGATGGAATAGTTAACATTTTCTTTTGCCCACTTTTTTTTTTTTTCTATGTTACAGAAAGTGTCTTAGGGCGAGATGAGGAAATAGAAGTGGCTAAGCAGAAACAGATTGTCAGTCCTTGCCTTAATGGATGAGGGAGGGGAATTTCAAGAAGTGGAGGGTTGAGATTACCTCTATAAAAGTATTGAGTATTTTTGTTTGTTTTTTCTTTTGTAGGATTGGATGGATCGAAAGTTGGGCTTTTCTAACTTGAGAATTGCCTCTAAGTTTCTTGTTGAGAGCAAGAAAAGATAAATTTGTTTTATATGTTATTTAAAAGTTAGAAAACATTGTGTTATGGAACATTTCCATAAAAATATCAGTAGATTTGATATTAAAAAGAATTACCTTTGATTACAAAAATTTGCTTATATGAAACTGTGTGGTAAGTAAGGAATTACCGTAAGAAATTTTGTTGAAGATAAAAAAGAAACAAAAGAATTTTCAGTACTCTAAGGTAGCAAAAGTGAGGTTCAATACTTTAAAAACTAGTTTTTATTATTGCATACCCTTGGGTAAGATTTAGAGACTGATTTTGTGGTTTTATCAGTTTTGAAAATGGATTTTATAAACAGTAATAAATATGTTTTTGTCCATATGTCAGGAGTTATTGTCCCTTTCACTTAGAAATTTTTAATTTTCTTTACCTTAGTTATGGGAGAATAAACTAATGCAGTCTAGAGCAGTAGATGGATTTCATTCAGAAGAGCAGCAGCTTTTATTGCAAGTTCAACAGCATCCAACTCAGCAGCAGCAGCATCACCACCACCACCACCATCAGCAAGCTCAGCCGCAGCAGACAGTACCTCAGCAAGCACAGACCCAGCAGGTTCTTATTCCTGCGTCACAGCAAGGTAAGACTGAATGTGTTTTTTTACTTACAACTTGGAAATGAAATTTGTCATTTTCAAAAAAAAGATATACTCTGGCATTCTCCTTTCTTACGGTTGAAGAGGGTGTATATGTGTGTGTGTTTACATATAAATTTGTGTAAAATGGGGATCCACTTTGTATAGTGATGATAAACAAGTGATTTACTAATTGAAAGCCTAAGATGATATTCAAATAAGTTTACTGATGCTTTCTTCTGAGAAGGCTACATAATAGTGGATTTCCTGAAATAAGTTTGATCTGTAAAGGTTTATTGACTAAGGGTTTTGTTTTATATGGTAAAATCATCTGCATTCTTTATGAAACTGATTTCTTCTTTCAAAGATATATTTGAGTTTAGTCGTTATAAATCTTAAATATCAGAGGATTTTTGTAACTGTGACAATATAAAATTTCAATTTCTTAGTAATTTATGTAAGTCTAAATTGAATTATATTTCTTTTAAGTGAAGAGTGGCTATGTACCATATCTTAATTTATGTTACTTGGTTTAAAGACAAACAAGTATTTAAAGACTATGTCCAGATTGCTTTGTATTATGCAAGTCATTTCATGGATTTTTGTTTCATTGAAGCCTTACAAAGGCCTTGTGAAATAACTTTTAACATTTCACAGCTGAGGAATATCTGGGTCCCGAAAAGGCTAAGAAGCTTGATTCTTTCCCCATATTAAGAGTTTTCTGTTATAACAAACATCTACAATAATCTTCCCCTACAACCGGTCTTAACTTTCTGCAGGTTCAGTTACCTGTGGTCAGCTGTGGTCTGAAAATATTAAATGGAAGATTATAGAAGTAAATAGTTCATAAGTTTTAAGTTGTTTGTCGATCTGAATAGTGTGATGAAATCTTGTGCTGTTTTGCTCCATCCCTTTGTCCAGTTATCCATGTTCTGTATTCTACCTGCTCATTCATCTCTTAGTGGCTCTCTAGTTATCAGAGTGATTGTTGTGGAATCTCAGTGCTGTATTCAAGCAACTCTTATTTTACTTAGAACTGGCCCTAAATGCTAAGAATAGTGAGGCTGGCAATTTGGATATGCCAAAGAGAAGCTGTCGAGTGCTTTCTTTAAGTGAAAAGGTGGAAGTTCTCTACTTAATAAAGAACAAAAATCGTATGCTGAGGTTGCTAAGATCTGTGATACTAACAAATCTTCCTACAAAATTGTGAAGAAGGAAAAAGAAATGCGTGTTAGTTTGCTGAGAGAAAGAGACCACATTCACGTAACTTTTATTACAGTATATTGTTATAATTCTTCTATTTATTATTGTTGTTAATCTCTTACTATGCCTAATTTATAAATTAATATTTATCATGGGTATGTATGTATAGGAAAAAACATAGTATGTGTATATGGTGTTTGGTGCTATCTATGGTTTTAGGCATCCATTGGGGATCTTGGAAAGTATCCCCTATAAATAAGGGGATACTTATTTATATGCTACTATATTCAGTTATAAAATATCCTGGGTATTTGAGTTTTGTAAATCTTGTTATTGGAAAGGAGAATGAAGGAAAATGAGAAGTTTATTTTAAGGTATCTGTTTAATTACTTGTTTGCCTCCTTCGAGAGTCTATGTAGGACTTAAAATTGATGGTGATGTACAGTAGAAATGACTATTTGGGTTATTTTGCTATTTATATCAAATAGGACTTTCTATGTTTGCTTTTAGTCCATACCTTGCCTCAAATAATTCTATCCTTTTAATCAGTTTTGATGACTGTTCCTCCTATTGCCTTTAGGCCTGGCACTAGGATTTTAGGTCATCATAAATTAAAATTTGATTTTCTTCACTCAGAGAATATTAAGATAATGGGATTATCTGTTTATTCTCTGAAATTTGCGGAATCAAACATTTAGTTCCTTTTACGCTTAAGTAATGTTGTGATTTTCAAATTGTATTTTTAGAAAAGTTAATGGAAATAAGATTCTGACAACTGTTGTATTGAGAGGAAAGGGCTATGTAGAGTTAAAAAAAACTAGTTCTAACTTCTGAGTTCACTTTTACTGGGTTAATACCTCATTTCAACAGTAACATGTCAATAAAACCATTAACACTGAGTTAGTAAGACAAGATTAATTTATGTTAAAAAATTTTCAGTTTAAGAATGCACAGAAATGTATATGTTTAGGTGACAGGTGTCTCACTACTGTGTGTTCTCAGGTTGTCTTGAGTCCTTAGGTATTGTTAGTCAAATCTTTTTTTAATTGATGTTTTCCAGGTGGGTATATAAGGTGGGTATTATTACAGCTGTAATTTACTGTAGAAATTTATAACATGCTTAGATATCAAATGATTGAGTGCAGTTGAATGCAGAAAATGTGGAAAGCATACAAAAACTTTTCAGCATTGTCTAGCATTCTATGATTATGAACTAGCCTCATGGTTCCTTGTTTACATGTGTGCTTGTGTTTTTAATAGCTGCAGCACCACAAGTTATTGTTCCAGATTCTAAGCTGATTCAACATATGAATGCATCAAACATGGTAAGAGTCAGAACGTAGCACTTTCTTTGGTTCTACTTACTCTAACCCTAATTGTGATTATATCATGCCCAGGTATGTTGTATATTAACAAAGTTTATTTAAAGCTTGAGCAATACGGCTCTTTTATTTGGTTTCATAAATATTGGATTTAGCAGCAAATCTAAAGTTTAGGTCCATACTTAGACATTGAGGTTCATAAAATTATGTAATTTTCTGTTAAAAATAGCAAAAGGATGATGCATTGTGGGAGCTATTTCATCCCCTGCTATTTTAGGAAAATAGGTTTAGGGGACTTATCAAATAATATGCCAAGTGTAGTTCTGTTTCAGAAGATCCATTAACTGCAAGAGGTCAGGAATGCTAAGAATTATAAACTTAAATTTTTTTAGGTAGTTCAGGATATGTTTTAAGGTCAATTATTTAAAAAATTTTGCTATGATTTAACCATAGCATAGCCTTTTAAATTTTATTACAATATAAAAATTGTTACTTTAAAATGCATTTTAACTGGTTGCATTTATTATACATTAGACTTTTGATATTTCTAAGGCATGTCCATTGAACTTCATAGGTTGAAGTTTTCAGATTTTATTTAGGGTATATAATATTTCCCATCAAGTATAGTGTATTATAACAGAGTTGAAAGAACTACTTCTGATCCTTAGAAAATTTTTACCTGTATCTTTAAAGTTTTTTTTTTTTTAAATAGTTTCTAGCACTTTCTCATAAATGGCTTTTGTTCTATTAAAAGTATGTAGACTGTTGATGGTGCCTCAGCTCTGGCATTTCATTCTTAAATTTGCCCATATCTTTTATTTAAAGGTAAGAGTCATTATTTTTAAAAAGAGCCCTTAGCTTAGTGCTAACAATGAGACTTTTTTCAGATAGTTTTTTTTTTTTTAAATGGAAAAGCAGAACTTTAAAAGATCACTTCTTTTTGGTAAATGGTGAGTAGTGAACCTCAGATCTCATTTGTGATTTATAAGTCAGATAGGAAGCAGATAGATTGCTACAATCAGTTCTTTTGCATGAAAATCACAAAATTCTGTGCCTAGTATTTCTCTCAGTTTTTATTAAAAAAGAAAATTCATTTCAAGTCTAAGGCCCCAGATTTCTTTTTAACCTTTACCCTTAAAAATAAAAGTCTCACTATAGGGTATATGTTACAGTTGGTACTATTCAGACTGTTTCCTAGAGAATAACTTCTGTTATATGATAACAAAGTTTTGTAAAATCACTTCTAGTAGGTTCATCTTATTTCGAAGAATTTTTGGTGGGTGAGAGAGAATTTTGACTTAAAATTGTGTTTAAAAGGACTGGGGCAAAATCAGTGGCCCATCTCTTAACGGATTTGTTATGTCTCCTTGATTCTTAAAGAGTATGCATATTTAACAGATCATAGGTTAAAAGTTCAATCAATAAAATGTATTAATGTTTTCAGTGTTTGCCCCATGTATTTTACATGTTCTGAAACATAATAGGCTCTTTACACAATAAAAGATTGAGTTTTTGTTTGTGTTATTCCTGATTTAAACATATCTATTTAAAACTGTTTTTAATTTTTAACATCATTATGCTTTGGAAATGAACATGAGTAAAAATTATGTAATTTTATAAGGATGCGTGATAGTGATACTAGGTAGAAGGCTATTCCAAACCAGTTTTGCAAGTTCTCTTTATGAAATGATTTCTATAATGCATTGTTTATGTTAGGGCTATTTCATAAAATGCAAGAAGAAATTTTCACTAGACATTAGTAGAAAATGGTTGTGTGTGCTATATCACTCACTAAATATTTATTAATAGCTATTTGAATGTTTAGAGGTGTGCAGGTGATTATTGTCATGTGCTGTATAGAAGATATGTCAGTTTGCTTGTAAAGGGACATATTATAAAATATGAGTTATAGGCAATTAGCATCTATAATAATATTCCATTATAAGATGTAGAAATTAAAGTCTTTGACTTTTCTTGAGCTTTTAAGATATTATTGTATTTATAAAACAATGTTTTCACCAAGATATAATGTCAGTATTATTACTTTATGATATCTTAGAATTGCCAGATATATTCTAAGTACATACAGTCTTCTGATACAAGGTTTTCTATAGAGACCTTTTGATTCTAGTATAAGTTAAAATGTTAAAATTTCTAAAATGTAAATATGTATACTTGCCTCAAGTATGTTGACAATACAATAAGGAAACAGTAGGAAAGGAAATAATGCAATGGATATTTCATATATTGTACAGCATTATTAGTGGGTGAGATTTCCTTAGAACATAGTCTGTAGGGGCGGGGACCAGGACGAGAAGCCAATTATATTATTCTACTTGATTGCTTGAAATAATAAGGTAGGTCATTTAGGATAGGTGGTCTTTATTGTACCATTTTATAAATGGAATTTAGTCATACTGTTAGAACTTTTCATTTTAGTATATGCTAAATGATAAACTTCAAATACTGTTAAAATATGCCAGAAATAGACTGATAGGCACATATGTAGTTTTAATTTTCTTTTTTCTTTTTTTTTTCCAGAGTGCTGCTGCTACAGCTGCTACCTTGGCACTCCCTGCAGGTGTGACTCCTGTTCAACAGATATTAACAAATTCAGGTAATTGGAAACAATGGGACCATTATATATATAATTCAAGAGAACTGTCATCTAGCCTTTCTTGTCTTCATTGGAAGGCAGAAAATCTTAATATTTCTTTTACCATTTGGCTTAGGTTATTAAAATAAGATTGTTTGAAGGCTATAGAACATTAAACTATAATCATTGCTGAGGATGCAACAGAGAAGGTGAGAATTGCACTTGAGTTTTTGATCTCTGAGAATTCTGTTACTGAGTGAAATATGATTATATAGAAATGTGTATTTACTTAGTTTTTTGCAAAACACATTTAACCCGCCAAATAAGTTAAATTTGAGTCATATGAACTGATATGTGATATTAAACTAAACATTTAATCCTTGCACTATCTTAAGAGTAAATATATTTATTGCATTCTCTTTTACATAGTATCTCTGTGTAGACCGACAAAATTTACTGGGATTTTTGACATATTAATGTTTGAAGAATTTGTTTACATGGGTTTTAAGTATTATTTCTGTAATCTTAATTATATAATTTCTCATTTTGTTAATTTCTGACTTTGTGAAGAACAAACTAGGGGCTTATCTTGTTACATGTTTTAATAAGATGTAGTTATTCATTTTTTTAATTCAAGATTCTAGGCCATCTAAAACAACATATTAGAGGGATTCAGTTCTATGTGTATAAGCCAGTCATACATTCAATGTTATATGGCAATAATAATTGATTCAGCAAACTTGTTGTTTTTAAGAAATTTTGAAGCTAAGTACTATGATGCTTTGGTTCAAGATTTTAATGAACTATTGTACTTTCATTTCTATAAAGCTTTAAACATGAACAGCCCCTGAAATGTCTGATCTGATCTGATGTATTGGTCTCATGATTCTTAACATGTTAGCAAGATATTTAAGATTTTAATCAATTCTCAGAATCTGTTTTTAAATTTTTTTTGGAAAACATCATTATAAGGATGATAAATAAGGAAAATAAAACATTTTAAGCAATGTATTTGAACGTGGATGGAAATCAGAGAAGTTAAGCATTATGTTTACTGTGTATGGATGTGGCCCTTAATAAAATTCTTAGATTTCTTGTTTGATAATCTCTAGTGCCGTTAGTGATTTGATGTTCAGTATGAATTCATTTATTTTGAGGTGTTAACTGCTAAAATGGTAACTTGGAATGCATACTTTTTGCTTTAGGTCAGCTTCTTCAAGTGGTCAGAGCAGCCAATGGTGCTCAGTATATCTTTCAGCCTCAGCAGTCAGTGGTTCTACAGCAGCAGGTTATACCACAAATGCAGCCTGGTGGAGTACAGGCTCCTGTTATACAACAGGTAAAAGAATCTTTAAATTATGATCATCATGGGATTCTTTTTCTTCTTATGTATGTATTTTCTGATGGTTCTCTTCTCTTTTCTCATGGCTTTATCTGCACAAAGTCTTAAACTCTTCTCCAGTGCTACACCCTGTCATTCTAAATTCTCCTTGTATACTTTACAGTTTAATTTATAGTCAATATGTTTGAGACTAAATTCTTATCTCTACTCATCCTTTATCATCTCCCTGACTGTGTCTATCAGTGGCACCACTCTCCATCCAGCCTCCTAAGCTAGTTATTTGGCATTCATTCAACAAGCATTATTGTGTGGCTACATATCAGGGTTTTTTGCAAGGGACTGGGAATTTAGGAGTGAACAAGGCAGGCATGAATTAGTTTCATGATGCTTATGTATTTTCCGGAAGGGGATGTGTGGAATCCTCTCTTCCCCTTAACTTCTGATATCCAAAGTATCATGAACTCCTACCAATTCTTAATAGTTCCTTTTTTTCAGACTGCAGTTTTAACATGTTTTTAGTCCCTTAATATGTTTGAAACTAGTTTTCTCAGACTCTCTTGTCATTTCCTTAGTTCATGCTTTCATAATTTCTTAAAGTACCGTGATATCCTCCTCATCAATTTCCCTGCCTCCAGTCTGTGCCATCTTAGTCTGACCGCTACTTTATATTTGTAGTCATTGTTCTAAAAATCTTAAAATCTTTAATGACTTCCTGTTGCCTATTGGAAAAAAGTCCAAACTCCTCAGCATGGTTTGTAAGATATTTTTTTGGATTTTTTTTGGGGGGGGGTGGGCAGGGAGGAGATCTCTTTAGGTTTATTTTTTTTGCCATACTTCCAGTTGTTATCTGCTTCAGCTGCTGTTTAGATCAGAGTTAACAAATGACCTGCTTGTGTGCCTGGTATTACTATGAGGACATTGATGAAAGAAATAGTTATTTTCTTGAGGTATTTAGGTACTTCAAAAAGGATACATATAAACACATAATGTCAATATAATAGTACAATGGTAGAGGAAAAATCAGAGGAGGAGCATTAATCCAGTCTATTTACAGCTTTCTAAATTTTGTCCTGCTGTTACTTCTGGATTTCACTTGATGTTATTCTATTTAGAATCTGCATTTGGCATTTTTTTCTAGCAACTCCCTTCACTCCTCCAGAATGAACAAACCAAACAGAAAGACCTTGGCTATCTCCCAAAGCACAAGTAGACACTCAAGTATTACCTACTGGAAGGCTCCCCTGATCACGCCTTGTTCCCCAAGCTGACTTTTGTACTTTGTCCTGTGTTCTAATAACACTACATCATACTTCTGTTATACCTTCTTTCTTTTTGAGGTGTTATTGCTGTTTATTGCACTACTAATATGTAAGCTTCTTAAGGAAAATACTAACATTATTTTTGCATTCCTTGAACCTAAGGGCAAGTAATTGACATTAAGTACTTTTTATTCATCACTAGGCATTATCCACATTTAATTTATTAATAACTGTAGTTATAAATATGTTCATTATAACATATAATTAATATGTGTTAATATGTTTTTTTTGAGTTGTGGTTTGACCTTAGAATCCTAGAATGCAGAAGCTGGAAGGAACGTCAGAAATCATCTGATCTGGTGGTTCTCAGCCATAGTTGCATAATTGGAATCATTTGGGGAGTTTTAATTGAATGAAAAGATTTCATCTCCAATTAAATCAGCATATTAGGAGTGGGGCCTAGGTATCAGTATTTTTAAGCTACCAGGTGGTTGTAATTTATAGCAAAGGTTGAGAACCATTGATTTAGTCTAACAGTGAAGTGACTAAAGCCAAGAGGTTAAACAACATGCTTCTGCTACATCTGTATCTGTGATCTTAGATAAAACTAGAATCCAGAACTTCAGATTTTCAATGCAGTGTTCTTCATATGGAGGCAGTATGGCAGAGCTTTGGTAGTTTTAACTATGTATGAAGTGTGGCCATTTTTTTGTTTCATCAGCATATAGGCCCACTTCTGTGTACCAAATAATGATATTGAGCTACTTGATCCTTTAGCTCAGGGGTCCCCATTCCCTGGGCTGCAGACCATTTATTACTGGTCAGTGCCCTTTTAGGAACTGGGCCACACAGCAGGAGATGAGCGGCAGGCAATTAAGCACAGCTTCATCTGTATTTGCAGCTGCTCCCCAGTGCTAGCATCACTGCCTCATCTCCACCTCAGATCATTAGGCATTAGATTCTCATAGGAGCACCGGTCCCTGATGCCAAAAGGTTGGAGACCACTGCTTTAGCTAGTTCCTAATATTTGGTTTTCTTTCGCCTTAGGTACTGGCCCCTCTTCCTGGAGGCATTTCACCACAGACAGGTGTGATTATCCAGCCTCAGCAAATCTTATTTACAGGAAATAAGACTCAAGTTATACCTACAACAGTGGCAGCACCTACACCAGCACAAGGACAGATAACTGCAACTGGCCAGCAGCAACCTCAGGCCCAGCCTGCTCAACAGCAGGCTCCATTGGTGTTACAAGTTGATGGAACTGGGGATACATCATCTGAAGAAGATGAAGATGAAGAAGAAGACTATGATGATGATGAGGAGGAAGACAAAGAGAAAGATGGAGCTGAAGATGGTCAGGTAGAAGAAGTAAGTTTCTAGTAAAAGACTAGGAATGAGAAGCTACTCAATCTTTTCTGTTTTAACTTGGTGCCAAACTTGAATTATGTCCTATTTTTTTCAGAGGCTCTTAGGGTGCTATACGACATAGGATTTTAAATATAAAGTTCTAACTTAATAAGGTTTTTAGATTGTTATAAAATATCGTTTCATATAGCTTTTAATGAAAAATGAATGTATTACCAAATTAAGTTGAATTTGTAAAGGTGAGGGTGATAGTGCAAGTAATTCTAGTTCTTTGGCTTATACATTTATGATGTGGCTTAAACATAAGATGTTGGTAGAATATATAGATGTGATTAGTCTTTTGCTTCTGTAATTAAAATGAGATGATAACGTTTGGGAAGAGAGGAAACATGAGAAAAAAGCTAAATGTGACAGATTTTTCCAGAACCTCCTGTTTGGTCCATATTCCAAACCGTTTCCTTTGATAACCTTATCTACTCTTAGCGTCAATCTTAGTTTAACAAACCATCCTTTCTTACTCATTTTTAGTTATATATTAGAAGCATATAAATATATCTTTGTTTTTCTCAGTGTTCCAGCTTATTTATGTTCAAGATGGTATTTGGCTTACCACAATTTTCATTAATTGCCTTCTGCAACCTAACATGTAATCTTCTAAATTATCTAAGTAAGGTTTTTAAAAATATTGTTTTTATTAAATATTGACTACATACAAATGAATAAAAAAACTCTTTAAGATATAAACACCCTGGTGTCCACATCTAGTTAAAAAAATAAATCTCATTGTTTAAAGTCTCCTGGGTGCCTCTCCCCAATCCCTGTCTTCTTCCTTTTGCCATCAGAATAACCATGCTCATGAATTTTGTGTTTATTATTAATTTGCCTTATATTTTACATAGGTATTATCTTTCTAAAGAGTATATTATTTAGTTTTACGTACCTATTTATGACATAAAATAATTATGTAGTAATTATTATTAATTTTCCTGAGATTCATCTAAGTTATTTGCATATACCTATAACTATTTTCACTGTTCAGTTTATCATAATTTATCTATTTTTTTTTTGATATGATGAGCATTAGGGTTGTGTCTACTTGTTTACTGTTACAGTTATAAAATATTCTGGTATGTGTCATCTGAGGACACATATACAAGAGTTTCTCTAGGTGTTATATCTAAACATTGAACTGCTGGATCCTAAGGCATGCACACCTTCAACTTTACAATCAAATGCCAAATTGTTGTGTGAATAACACTCTTGCCATTCAATATGTATTGGTGCAGATGTCTACACCTTTCGCCATACTTGATATTGTCAGGTTTCTTAATTTTTGCCAGTCTGGTAGCTAGAAAATGGTATTTCATTTGGTTTTAATTTGCATTTTCTTGATTACTGATGAGGTATAGCCTCTTTGATTCTTTCATATGTTCTTTGTTGATAATTAAATCAGATATGAAAAAATGACAGTTTTTCTTGACTTGTTGATTAAGCCTTCCAGAATAATATTTATTAGAAATGGTGAGAGCAGGCACCCTTATCTTAATCTTAAAAGGAATCCTTTCTGTGGTTTCACTAGTAATTATGCTGACTGGAGGATTTTTATCGATATCCTTTATCACGTTAAGGAAGCTCCCTTTTATTCAAATTAAGAGCTTTGTTTTTAAACTGTAAACGAATGTTGAATTTTATGAAACACTTTTTCTACAACCATTAGATAGTTGTGATTTATTTATAATCTGTTTATGGTGAATTACATTAATTGGTTTTCTGTTTATAAAACCAATTTTGTATTCATGGGATAGCACAACTTGATCATCATATATTACTCTTGTTATGAATTTCTGAATTCGCTTTGTTCAGGATTTTTGCATGAATATTCATGAATGATTCCTGAATTGTACTATCTCATTTTCTATTCCTATGCTCTTACCAGGTTTTCAGGTTTATGGTAGACTTATACAGTGAATTGGGGAGTGTTCCCTCACCTTGGACTTTTTTTTTTAAGATCATACTTAATTCTTCTGTGAATATTTGTTAAAATATGCTGCTAAAAATATCTGGTCCTAGTAATCTTTACTTTGTTCAAGTGTTTTGTTTCTTTTTTTTTTTTTTTTTGAGACAGGTAGGGTATACAGTACAGGGTATACCTTGGAGATATTGTGGGGTCGGTTCCAGACCACCGCAATAAAGCGAGTATCACAAAGAAATGAGTCCTAATATTTTTGCTGGTGGAGGGTCTTGCCTTCAGTTTGTAAAAAATGTAACATCTGTGAAACACGGTGAAGCAAAGCATAATAAAACAAGATATGCCTGTATTTCTCTGAGAATATAATACCTAAATTTTAAAATTTGATTAGCATAAAGTTAATGATCATGCTATCTTTTTGCTGTCAGAATCATTCGTAGTTGTTTTTTATTTTCTCATTCCTAATATTATTTGTGCTTTCTTGCTCTTTTTCCTTGTTCAGTGTTGCTAGAGGTATGCTGATTTCATTAATGTTTTTAATGAATCAACTTTTAGCTTTGTTTATTCTCTCTAGTGTGTTTATTCCCCAGTAATAATTTCTGTTCTGATTCACTGTTTTATTTGTAGATAATATAATCTGTATGATGTGTGCATCCTCTGAAATTGGTTGAGACTTGCTTTATGTGATCAACTCTTGCATATGCTGTGTATTTGAAAAGAATGTGTTCTCTGCAGTTGTACTGTCTTTTCTATATGTCTATTAGATTTAGGTTGTCAGTAGTTTTCTTTGGATGTTCTATCTACCCTTGTTGATATTTTTTCTGTGCTTGCTCCATCACTGATTACTGAGTAAGATGTGTTCAAACCTCCTACTATCATGGTACATTTATTTGTTCTGTCATTTTTGCTTTTATATTTTGAGCGTAAAAATGGTGCATATAAGCTTAAAATTGTATTTTCTCAGTGAGTTGAACCACTTATGATTATGTAATATCCTGCTTTATCTCTAGTAGTGTTTTGTTTGTTTGTTTTGCCATAAAATCTGTTTTAGATCCATACCAGCTTTGTTTCACTTAGAATTTGCCTGGTATAGATCTTTCATTCTTTCACTTTCAAA
The DNA here is from genome assembly GCA_028627145.1 of Eidolon dupreanum. Taxonomy (NCBI): domain Eukaryota; kingdom Metazoa; phylum Chordata; class Mammalia; order Chiroptera; family Pteropodidae; genus Eidolon; species Eidolon dupreanum. Next base: position 13,297,368 of record CM053509.1, read on the forward strand.
TGTTCTGTATCCTTAAGCTTCAGATGTCTTTTTTTTTTTTTTTTTAATGGAATACTCTGTATGCTGTCGTATTACAAAGTTTTTACATGGTCCAAAGCTATTCAGTAGGGAAAGAATAGTCTTTTTAACAAATGGTGCTTGAACAACTGACTATACATATACGGAAGAATGAAATTGGACCCCTACTTCACACCATATACAAAAATTAAAAATGGATAACACACCTAAGTATAATGTCAAAACTACAAAAGTGTTAGAAGAAAACATAGGGCAAAAGCTTCATGACATTGGATTTGGCAGTAGTTTTTTTAAATATGACACCAAAAGCACAAGCAATCAAAGCAAACATAAAGTGGACTTAATAGATTAAAACTGTTGTGCAGTAAAGGATAGTATAAAAACAGCTAAGAGACAATCTACAGAATAGGAGAAAATATTTGCAAATCATATGCTTGATAAGGGATTAATACCCAGAATATATTGAGAACTCTTAAAACTCAACAGCAACAGAAAAATTCTATTTCAAAAATGGGCATAGGACTTAATAGACATTTTTTCAAAGAAGATATACAAATAGCCAACAAACACGTGAAAAGATGTTCAGCATCATTGTTCATTTAGAGAAATGCAAATGAAAACCACAAAGAGATAACATTTCACATTGGAGTGGCTATAATAAAAAAAAGAAAATGTTGGTGAGGATGTGGAGAAATTAGAACTCTTGTGTATTGCTGGTGAAAGTGTAAAATGGTGTAGCTGTTGTGGAAAATGGTTTACTGGTTCCTTAAAAAGTTAAGCATAGAATTACCCATACGCCCTTGCAGTTTCACTCCTAAATATATGTATAAGATAATTGAAACAGGTGTCAAACAAAAGCTTGTAAGTGAATGTTTATAACAGCACAGTTCACAAAATCCAAAAGATGTAAGCAACCCAAATGCCCATCAACTGATGGATGGACAATAAAATTTGGTATGTCCATACAATGGAATATTCTTTAGCCATGACAAGGAAAAAAAATACTGGTGTATGCTACAACATGGATGAATCTCAAACATGCTAATGCTACATTAAATCAGCCAGACCACATATTGTATATGTATATAATTCCATTTATATGAAATATCTACGATATATAGAGACAGAAAGCAGATTAATAGCTACTAGTGGTGAGGAGAGGTGGGGACGGAAAAGTGTCTGTTTAATGGTAAAGGTGATAGATTATTCTGGAATTAGATTAGTGGTGATTGAATATATTATGAAGTGTGACTAAATTATACACTTTAAAATTCTGAATTTTATGTTATGTGAATTTTATTTCTAATTTTTTTAACATTTATATTGATGGTAATCTATTTTAAATATAAATATAAATTTTAATATAAATATACATGTGTGAGTAGGTACAGGCATAGATTTCATATCATCTTGATTGTTTTCCATTTTTATTTTGTCACATTTTCTTCATAATCAGAAGTACAAGTTATATCTTTTGTCACAACTGAGGTCAAGCTTAACATAGTTGATCATTTTATGGTCTACTTAGACCTTGATCTTTAATTGTGTTTGGTACTGAGACTACTAAGTCTGTTCCATCTCTGCCCCAGAACAAGCATACTTTTAATCTGAATAGCTTGATTATACTCTAAGCCTCCATCATCACCATCACAATGGTAGACATACTAATTTATATTTAGAGTCCTGGTCCCTAATGTAAAGACAAGTCAGACTGTTAGCCTATTATATATAGCCCTTTTCCCCTCCAATTTCACTATTGTTTCCCCTTTTACACTACAGCTTTTGGTGATGCATAGGGCCATTATCTTATAAACCCTCATATTTTCAAACCTAAGAAAGAAGAAATAAGATCCACGTCTAGTCTGGTCATCCTAAACAGTTATTGTAGAGAATTATCTTCTTTGCTATTCTGAAAGAATAAAGGAAATAAAGTTAAACATTTCAGACTTTGAAGTTACAGCTTAACTATTTTAATTGTTGTGTTTAATTTCTTGCTGGGATTTCAGTAACTTTGGCTAAGTCTTAAATGAAGCCAATTAACAACATGTTTGTGTTATACATGTTGTGCATCTCTGTCTTGGTTCCCAAAGAACATGAAGGCCATTGTATTTCTTTTCATTGAATATTAGAAGGGCCTTTTTCTAGTAGTACATGAAATATAAATAAACTCTCCTTTTTTATTTTTAGGAGCCCCTCAATAGTGAAGATGATGTGAGTGATGAGGAAGGACAGGAACTCTTTGATACAGAAAATGTTGTTGTATGCCAATATGATAAGGTAAGGATTTTATCATTGGATTACTGACATTTTTTTCCAATGTAATTTCTTCCCTAAATCATCTTTTCTTCATTGTTCAAACATTTGGGTAGCCAATTGATGCCTCTTGTATACATTATAAACAATATGAATGAAAACATTGTTATAGTTTTGTAGATTATTTTAGTAGAATGACAAATTAACTTGTGTAGCTTTACATTTGAAAAATAGGTTATGAATGAAATCGTGAGGAGAGTTATTAAGTCCCAACTTGTTAACACAGTAAACAAAGCCACTTTGAATTGTCCTTTATCATCAATAACTCAGTGGCTTTCATTTATCCTCAACGACCTCAAAACTAAAAGGGTTTAATTGAATCTCTGCAACTTTTTTTTATTACTAAAGTGAGAAGTAGGGCAATAAACAAGACTGATAACTAAACAAACATGTTTTTATAGAAAATTATTTTAAAAATTATTTAACTTTGCTGTACTTTGATAGTATTATGGAATTTTTAAACGAGATTCTGTGAGAATTAGCTCTTGACTCCTTGTTTTCTTAATTTTTAATAAGGATGCTACTTTCCAAGTACTTTTGTTACAGTTTTTGGCATTGTTGAGATTTTTATTGTTTATCGAAAGAGTTCGGAATAAAATTCGTTTTCTGAATGAAATCATTAAATTTACAATAAATCTACAAATTATATTGCATTTATAATTTAATTTCAGCGGAGGCCTTTACCAAATACTGAAAACTGTAACAGAAGCAATTGGGTTTTGTTTGTAAGTACTATTTATTCAGTAAACAAATATTTATTATGTGTCTGAATGAGCCAGATGCTGGAGCATTAGTCACAATCAAACAAAATTTGTGTCCTGCGTGCATTTCCTTCACAAATGATAAAAATCTTAAATTTGTGTTGCTTTTATAGAAATAAATGTCATAAATGACCATGCTTATTGGAAAATGTCAAGACAGTTTTCCTAATGAAAAGATAAGGTCAAGCCAGTTAAATACCAGCGAAATTATAGAATAGACTCAGTGAGGTCATTGATTCAGAGTTATGAAAGTGTCCACTATTGTACATTATGACTTCTGCGTGAGTGTTCTTAATACCCTATACCAGGCACATTATAATAAATGTAATTTCTTGTTTCATATATAGGAGAAAAAGATTGAGGTCAAAACAGGAGATACCAATAAACCTTTATTGTCAGGAAGTCTCGAGGGAATCTCTTGCGACCAAATTATCTAGAACACAATTTCTTGATAACAAGATGTCAGATTTATCAGGCAAGAGAGGACTTTTACTTCAGCTTGACTGAAGAATATGCGTCGTCTTCTTTTCATATTCTAAGAGAATATTCTCCTTTGGTCAAAATTATACACATAATATTTTAAATATTCAAATTGGCTTGGTTTGTTCCCAGAGACATTACTTTAACGTATTAAAGTAAGAAACAGAAAATAGCTTTAAATAGTGTATTGGATGATAAACAATTTTAAAGTTTGCAGAGATCTAATTTTTAGAATTAAATGAGTTCTGGAGATTAGGGGGTTAGGGACTTAATGCTTTAGTCAACAGTAAAGAATGGTAGTGTTCTGTGACTGGCTAAAATGGGGTTGGATGTGGTTTGAGCCCACTTAAATTTTAGGATTTTATTTTTGAAGCCTACCAATGAATTTCAATAATGAGTCAATATTAGAAGCGATCATAGAAAGAATAATGAAGTTTGTGTTGCCAGTCAAATCAGAATCTTAGTTCAACCTAATAATGAGGCAGAGTTCTCCCTTAAGTATGGGCAGGTAAGTATTTGATGGCATCAGATATTGAGGCTTCAACCTTATTTATAGGTAATTTTACTTAATGTGTTTGTGACTAGGAAATTTTAGGTCTTTTTCCTGGCATTCAGGACACTCCTCCATGAAGGACTTAGGGCCAGTAATTGTTTTTCAAGTTGTATTTTGTGATTTTATTCTAATAAAAATATTTACCATTTATTATCCAATAATACTCCAGTGCTGAGTATATGTAATATATGATCCATGAAATTTCTACATTTACTTTTCACAGGTTGTCTCACAGCAGAATGCAATCAATTTCTTTATTTGTTCGTGGAATTACTTTTTCTTGACTACTAATCACTTTTTTGTTTATATAATGCCATTGTCGCTCAGGTTATAGCCACCTGGTTCACGCTGGAAATAAATTTGTATATCTATTTATAGGATAGTTAATACTTTCTTTACAGACAGGGTATCAAAGAAAAGGGGAGATAGAGATCTTTCCATATAATTTCATACAACAAATACTTATTGTCTATGATGCTCCCAGGCACTGTTCTGAGATCTTGAGGTACCCTAGTGAACAAAACCTAACAATCCTTGCCATTGGGAAACTTACTTTAGTCAAGGGATACTGATACTAAAACATAAATAAATTAATTTATATGGCATGGAAGCTGATAATCAGTATGGAAAAATAAAGAGTTGGAAAGAGGACCGGTTACAGTTTTAAATTAGGGCGGTCATGTTAGATCTTTTGAGATGATGACATTTGAACAAAGATTTAAAGAGGGTTAGCCTTGTCATGATCTGGTGGTAGGTAGAGCCTGCCTCTTGGGTGTTAGGAGCAGCAAGGAGGCCAGTGTGGGTGGACTGGGGGTGGGTGGAAGGGGAGTAGTATAGTAGTTGGGTAAATCAGAGGTAAGTGGAGGCAGAGGGTGTGAGAATTTGTGAGGACATGGGTTCTTATTCTGAGTGTATTCGGAAGCTTTTGGAAGGTTTCAGATAGACAAATATGATATCACTGACATTTTAATGTTAAAAGGGTTACTTTTCCTCCTTTATTAAGGTCAGAGTGTGTGGAGGAAGCAAAGGTTGAGACATGGAGTCCTAATAGAAGGATATTGTAATCCAAGTGAGAGAGACTGGTGACTCAGGCTAGTGTGATAGTACTGGAAATGGTAAAAAGTGGTTGGATGTTGGTATGTTTTGAAGGAAGAGTCAGTAGGAATTTCTAGTTGGACGTGTGATATAAAAAAAGAGGAATCAAGAATGACTTCAGGATTTTTTGATGAGAAGCTGGAAGGAAGGCAGTGCCATTAAATCAAATGGGAAGGGCTGCAGGTGGAGCAGGTTTTGGAGATGAGAGTGATCAGCTTTGGACATGTTAAGTTTGGAAAATCTGTTACACCTTCAGATCATCCATCTTAAGATGTTAGATTTAATATCTACATAGAGTATTTAGGCCAGAGCTATAAGATCAGTTAATGCAAGAGTCTGCCCTGACTACTATTTTAATTTTTTTGTGCCCTATTTTGTTTAAATAGGTAAGAAAATTTTAATAAATGCTAAATGTAGACATAGCTTTAAGCCATTGATTTAGAGGAAGAATGTGAGAGTGCTTTTCAAATATATGAAGAGTTGTTTGATTTTTTTAAAAAAATTAAATCCCAAAAAGCAGAGGTAGGATCAATAAGTAGAAGTTTGGAGGAAGCAGATTTCAGTAAACGGGAAAAGTATGAAGACATATAAGAGAGCTAGCTGTCCCAGAAAGGAATAACTTAATTTGCAATTCTTTACCGCCTACTTCTAATGATATTTAGACAGCACTGACAGACATTGAACAGTGATTTGTCAAGAGCATGCCATGGAGAATGTGTGCACTGGGAGCTTAGACCATGGAATTTTAGGAATGGGACCTCAGAAAATATCTGTACATAGGGAGAATTTCTGCATTATTACATAAATTAGCCTGATTTAGTAAAAAATGGACCAGGACTCAAGAATCATCTTTGTCATTTAAGGGCATTTTGCCCTTGTTGAAGCCATTGAACTCTTCTCCAAGCTATAATCTCTTCTTTGAAATGAAATTCTGAACTACTTGATTTGAAGTCCTTTAGATTGATCAGAAAAGAGGGAGGACTATGGGTTCTTCTTTGAAGAGGATGTAGAGTTTGAACTGAACATTGAATAATGAGTTGGACTTACTGAGAGAGGGAAGAAATGTCATTGAAGTTGATTAAATTCTCCCCTCCCCCAAGTCCATGGAATTGCAAACAAGTTAAAAACTATGAAAGCAAAGATGGGAGTGTACAGGGCTGGCCCAGTTTGAAGTCTACTCTTCTCTCTTTGTCTTAACAATAGATGTATACAGTTTTTGAAATCTGCAGTAAGTGACTGGATGATTAGCATTCCTTCAGACGTATTTTTTAAATGCCGCTATATATTTAAGTCTTGAGAAAACTAAACTGTAAGGGGTTTTATTTTGGTAGAAGAAATCAGTCCACTTTTGCGTATACTTAGAAATAATGCTAGAAATGTCTTTGGGAGTGCCATTGAGAATTGATTAGTAGAAAAGAGCATTTTTAGCTGATGAGATTAGGGAAAGCTTTGTGGAGAACAGTATTTTGAGATGGATCTTGGAATAAGAATTGAATTTGTAAAAATGCAAGCAAGGGATGATAATTCCTTTGATTGAAATATTGTCTTTGAGTAATGTGAAGGTAGGACATAAGCTTGGAAAGGTGTGTTATTACTTAGGTCATTTAAAAAAAATAGTCAAGCAAAGGTGATTGTTTAAAATTGTGCTTCTGGCAACAATGTTTATAAGATGATTGAAAGGAAGGGGAGCTAATAGATCAGAGGACAAGAGGCTATTGTAGTAACTAAATTATTTGGTGGCCTTTATGAAAACAGTTGCCAGCTGTCCTGGAGATGAAGTAGAATTAGAGATTAAAATACTAATATTTGTATGAATACTGTGAGGCTACAGTATTAGAGTGGTCCACAGTGTGGAAATTGTCACTGTTTATGAGGAAGAGAAAGGTTGTACATGATACCAACATTGAGGAAAGATACTGTCTTGATGGTCAGTAGATAAGAGGAATGAAGAAAATCCTAAGGTTAAGTAAATGGTGTAGACATAAAAGGAGTTAGAAAAGGCAAAACTGATTTAGAGAGAGAACAGGGAGAACAAGGGGTATTCTTGCTTTAAATGTTTGCCAGTATAAAATTGCCTATGAAAAAGACACATGTATATGCAAACCTGGTAGAGACATTTTACAGAGAAATAATAACCGCTTTAATGAACACAAATACACAGAGCTCTAAAAGATAGCAATTATAGATTTAGTTAAAAAAAAAAAAACTTAACCTAGTAATTATTTTTAGGGAGATTGAATTAGTAATTAGAAATTTCCCAACAAACAAAAGTCTAAGACCAGGCAGCTTCACTGGTGAATTCTACCAAACATTCAAAGAGGAGTTAATACCAGTCTTTCTCAAAGTCTAAAATAAAACAAAACAAAACAGAAGGGAACACTTCTAAACTCTTTTAACAAATTAAACTTTATTAAAAAAATAAAAGTTTGTCCAAGCACAATGATATGAACTAGAAATCAGTTACAAGAAGAAAGCTGGAAAAATCACAGATATTTGGAGATTAAACATGTTACTGAATAACCAGTGGGTCAGAGGAAATCTAAAGAGAAATCAAAAAGACTTATAGACAAATGAAAATGAAATACAACATACCAGAATTTATGGGACGTAGCAGAAGCGTCCTAAGAGAGAAGTTCAATAGAGGTAAATGACTATATCAAGAAATAAGATCTCAAATAAACAACCTAATTTTATTCTCCAGGAAGTAAAAAATGAAGAACAAACAAAGCCCAAAGTTAGTAGAAGGAAGGAAATAAAGATCAGAGCAGAAATAAATAAAATATATTCTGAAAAGATAATAGAAAAGATCAGTAAAACTAAGAGCTGGTTCTTTGAAAAGATAACATTGCTAAAAGTTTAGTTAGATTCACTAGGAAAAGAGTGAAGACGCACATCAAATCAAATATTAAACTGACCACAGAAATGTAAAAGATGGTAAGACCACTCTGAACAATTATGTGCCAACATAATAGAAATCTAGAAGGAAATTAAATTCCTTGAAACATACAGCTTTTCAAAACTGAACTATGAAGAAATAGAAAATCTGAACAGACTGATCTCCTTAAGGAGATTGAAACAGTAATTAGAAATTTTCCAACAAACAAAAGTCCAGGAGCAGGCAGCTTCACTGGTGAATTCTACCAAACATTTAAAGAGGAGGTAATACTAATCTTTCTCAAAGTCTTAAAAAAGGAAAAGAGGGAACATTTCTAAACTCTTTTAACAAGGCCAGCATCCCCCTGATACCAAAACCAGACAAGGATAGTACAAGAAAATTTAATGCCAATATCCCTGGTGAATATAGATGCAAAAATCCTCAACAAAATATTAACAAACTGAAATTCCACAGTACACTTAAAAGGATCATACACCATGACCACGTGGGATTTATTCTAGGGATGCAAGGATGGTTCAGCATTCACAAGTAAATCAATGTAATATATTTAAAAAATGAAGAATGAAGGTCATCTGATCACCTCAATAGATGCAGAAAAAGCATTTGACAAAATTCAATGTCCATTCATGATTAAAAACTCTCAACAAATTGAGTGTAGAGGAAACATACCTCAGCATAATAAAGGACATATATGACAAGCCCACAGCAAATAGACTCCGTGGTGAAAAGCTGAAAGCTTTTGTGATAAGATAGGAACAAGATGCGGATGCCTGCCTGCTGTAGCCATTTTTATTTAACATAGCATTGGAATTTCTAGCAGGAGCAATTGGGGAAGAAAAATAAAAATTATCCAAATTAGGAAGAAATAAAACTGTCACTATATGCATATTACATGATATGAAATATAGGAAACTCTAAAGACTTGACCAAAAAACAGAACTAAAAAAATCAGTAAAGTTGCAAGATAAAAAATCAATATACAAAAATCTGTTGTATTTCTATACATTAATAACTATCAGAAAAAGGAATTAAGAAAAAACAGCCCCATTTACAACTGTGTCAAAAAGGATAAAATATCCAAGAGTAAATTTAAGGAGGCGAAAGGCCTGTACAATGAAAACTATGAAGATGTTGATGAAAGAAATTGAAGAAAAATAATAAATGGAAAGATATTTCATATTCATGGATTGGAAGAATTAATATTGTTGAAATGTCCATACTACCAAATCTACAGATTCAGTGCAGTTTCTATCAAAACTTCAGTGACATTTTTCACAGATATAGAACAATCCTATGATTTATATGAAACCACAGAAGACTCCAAATGGCCAAATCAATCTTTTTTACATTATTTAAAAATTTTATTAAGTTTATTGGGGTGACAATGGTTAATAAAACTATATAGGTTTCAAGTATACAATTCTGTAATACATCAGCTGTATATTGCATTGTGTTCACTATTCAAAGTCAAAATGTCATTACGTATTTGACTCCTCTTACTCTTACCCTTTACTACCTACCTGTCCCTTACCCCCTTTCTTTCTGGGAACTACCATATTGTTATCTGTGTCTATGCGTTCTTGTTTGTTCATTTGTTACTTTCACATGAGTGAAATCATATGGTTCTTCTCAGTCTGACTGATTTTGCTTAGCATGATTAGTAATATAGTTAATTTAATTATGTTGATTCTTCCGATCTTTCCATTTTTTTGTGTCTTCAATTTCCCTTAATAAATTCTTGTAGTTTTTAATGTATAAGTCCTTCACATCCTTTGTTAAGTTTATTCCTAGGTATTTTATTCTTTTTATTGCAATTGCAAAAGGAATTGTTTTCTTTCTCTGAAATTTTATTGGTAGTATATAGGAACGCAATGGAGTTTTCTACAGTTATTTTATATTCTGCAACTTTACTGTCTTTGTTTATTGTTTGTAATAGTTTTTTTTTGTGTGTAGAGTTTTCTATATAGAGAGTCATGCCATCTGTAAAAAGTGACAGTTTTACTAATTCATTCCCAGTTTGAATACCTTTGATTTTTTTTCCCTCTTTCCTGATTGCTCTAGCTAGGGTTTTAATACTGTGTTGAATAACAGTGGTGAGAGTGGGCATCCTTGTCCTGTTCTTGATCTTAGAGGAAAGCTTTTAATTTTTTACCATTGAGTATCTTAGTTGAGGATTTGCCATATATGTATTGTATTATGTTGAGGTACTTTTTTTCTATACCCATTTTATTGAGTATTTTAATCATAATTGGATGTGTCTTGTCAGATGCTTTTTTTTGCATTTGTTGATATGATCATATGATTTTTATCCTTTATTTTGTTAATGTGGTGTATCACATTGCTTTGTATGTGTTGAACCATCCCTGGAAAGAACCTTACTAGATCATGATATATTATCTTTTTAATGTATTGTTGTATTTGATTTGTTAGTATTTTGTTCAGGATTTTGCATCTGTATTTATCGGAGATATTGGTCTGTAGTTATCTTTTTTTGTATTGTCCTGGCCAGAAAACAAAAGCTAAAATGGTTATAGGAGATCCTTATACATCAGTAATGAGCCTAAATGTAAATGGGCTGAATTAACCAATAAAAAGGCATAGAGTAGAGAATTGGATCAAAAACCAAAACCCAATCATACGCTGCCTTCAGGAGATACATCTCAGCTGCAAAGACAAATATAGGGTAGAAAATGATACTCCAAGCAAATAGCATCCAGAGAAAAGTGGGTGTAACTGTACTTATATCTGACAAAATAGTTTTCAAGATAAAAAAGGTAACAATAGCCAAAGATGGGCGTTTATAATGTACTGAAAACAACATAACACTAATCAGTATATATACACTCAGGGAGCGCCAAAATATATAAAGCAGCTACTAACAGAACTAAATGGAGGAACTTGACAAAAACACAATTGCAGTAGGGGACCTAAATGCCCCATTGACAGCTGTGGGTAGATCAAACAGAAAATCAATAAGGAAATATCGGCCTTAAATGACATGTTAGACCAAATGGACGTTATTGACATTTACAGAGCTTTTCATCCCAGAACACCATATTATATATTTCTTCTCCAGTGCACATGGGACACTGTCAAGAATAGAACATATGTTGGTACTAGCCTCAATGAATTTAAGAAAATTGAAATCATACTAAGTGTATTCTCTGAGCACAGTGCTTTGAAATTGAAAATCAGCTGCAAAAAGAAAGTGAGAAAACCCACAAATATGAAGAGATTAAGTAACATGCTACTAAAGAACAACAGGATCAAAGAAGGAGTAAAAGGAGAGATCAAGAGATACATAGAGACAAATGAGAACGACGATACGACATATCAAAACTTTTGGTATTCAGCAGAAGCAGTATTAAGAGGGAAATCTATATGATTACAGGCCTATCTCAAGAAACCAGAATGATCCCAAATAACCTAATGTTACATCTTAACTAGAAAAAGAACAAATGAAGGCTAAAGCAGTCTTGAGAAAGAAAAACAAAGCTGGAGTGACTCATCACATTTCCTGATTTCAAACTATATTACATAGCTGGAGTAATCAAAACAGTATGGTATTGACATTAAAACAGACACATAGATAAATGGAACAGAAAAGAGCCCACAAACAAACCCATCATCCATATGTGTTAGAACGGAAGAGACAAGAATACAAATAGGGAAAGGAAAGTCTCTTGAATAAATGGTGTTGGGAAAACTGGACCACTATCTTATACCATACACAAAAATTAACTCAAAATAAATGAAAAATTCCTAGATTACATAGGTGGTAAGCTCTTTGACATTGGTTTTGGTGATGATTTTTTTGGATTTGACACCAACAGCAAAAGCATCAGAAGTTAAAATAATCAAGTGGGACAACACCAAATTAAAAAGCTCCTGCACAGCAAACTATCAACGAATTGAAAAGGCAACCTGCCAAATGGGAAAAGATATTTGCAAAATGTATATCTTATAAGGTGTTAACATATCCAAAATACATAGAGAACTTATTCAACTCAATAGCAAAAATACAATCTGATTAAAAACAGGCAGAAGACCTGAATAATTTTCCAAAGAAGACATACAAATGGCCATAGGTACATAAAAAGGTACTCAACCTCACTAATCATCAGGGAACTACAAATCAAAACCACAGTGAACTATTACCTTATAGAAGTACCATGAAATCTTGCAATTTTGCTTCCCGGTATTTACTTGAAAGACACAAGAACACTAACTTGATACGTGGCCCCATGTTTACTGCAGCATTATTTATAGTAGTGAAGACATGAAAACAAGCGTGTATTAATGGATGAGTGAATAAAGAAAAAAATAATGGAATATTATTCAACCATAAAAAATGACATCTTGTCATTTGTGACAACATGGATAGATGGACCTTGAGGGCATCATGCTAAATGAACTTAAGTCAGAGAGACACATACCATATGGTCTCATTTATATGTGGACTCTAGAATAAACAACCCAGTTGCAGAGAACAGATTGATGATTTAAAAGGTGGATTGGGAAGAGTGAGTGAAATGGGTAAAGGTGGTCAAGAGGTAGAAAATTCCAGTTATGTCATGAGATATAATGTATAGCATGGTGACTAGTTAATACTGTGTTGTGTTTTTGAAAGTTGCTAAGAGTAAATATTAAAAGTTCTTATAAAAAAAAAGTGATAACTGTGGTGATGAATGTTAACTAGACTTATTGTGGTGATCATTTCTCAGTATATAAAAATAATGTAATGGAACTAATGTATTACATATTAATCATATCAATAAAAAAATTTGCAAATGCAGTAATATATAGGACAGTTATTTTGGTGTGTGAATAGATCTTTTTGTTTGTTTACTCAGTCTTTTAATTGTATTTCTTACATTCTTTTTTTTTAAATTTATTTAGATACATAGAAGTAAAAACAAATGGAAATTTCATCTCAAGGATGGTATTATGAATCTTAATGGAAGAGATTATATATTTTCCAAAGCCATTGGAGATGCAGAATGGTGAAGAGTTGGTTCTTTTCTTTTATAAATAAAACAAAAGAAACTTTAAAAAAATTTAAAGTGGACAGTTTGAAACTTGGGACATACATCAACCAAAACTTAACTTCTGCATGTCAGAAAAGTGCAGTAGAAGCAAAGCTACTGGAACAAAGAGACTTTGACAACATAGACACTACTTCTAACTGGCAAGCCATGGAACTGTAGCACCTGGGGTTGTTGGGGTGGGGTGGGGGGTGTGTGTAGGAAAACCATACTTGTTGATTTTAAATACAGGTACCTGCCACTGGTAATTAGCATGTAAAGCTTTGTCTATATCCCTTCTCCAACTTGGGTTCAATTAGAAAATACTTGTTGGAATGAACTGAAGAAACTTCCCTTTTGATAGGTTGAAATGAAACTGCTCATTGTATGTGGTTATATTTGGTAAAAATTGTGTGTGGGCTTTTTACAAAAGGGCAAGAATTATGGTGTTGAATTTTAATCACTTGTATAAGGAAACAGTTTAGAGCTCATAATAGGTCTTAAAATATTTTTACTTGCTATTTTCCCTCAGTAATACATACCTCTTCCTTCCCTGCTTTATGAAACATCTGCTTAAGAATTAAAGGAAGAAATCAGTGATCATAGTTTATAGACAAAATTTGACCCAGGAATGGATATTTTAATTAGGTTTTCATACTCATTAAACTTGGGTCTTGTCTGAGTTGAGCAGAATTAAAATGACAACTTCAGTTTCCTTACAGAAAAATTGTACTTGTTTCTTTTAGGCCCACACCTTAAAAAGAAACCCCAAGTGGCACCTCAGGAATACAGTTTTATTTTACAAAGGTACCATCTAGTTGAAATTATATACACACAAATAGATACCAATTTTTTTCTTGTTCAGCTGAAGTATATGCGTATATATATGTGTTTAGTCTTTAAGCTAAACAAACATTCAGATAACATTCTGTACATTGACTGAATTATTGGGCAGGTGGTAAGGGCCTGGATTTTTATTAAACAATTTAGTAATTATAAAAGTTTCTTGTGTTTACTAGTAAAGAATTTTAAAACTATTATTTTAATTGAACAGATTTTTTTAAATGCAGCTTTGTAATTTGAGGGGTTATTTTGGGGTTGGAGGGAGGGGTGGGCCACTAAGTACATTTTACCTCTCTCATTTGGTGGTCCATCCAGGCCACTGGTAATTTAGACATGGGCTCCAGTTTGCACATCGGGAAGAAAGCATATAAATTTGACTTATATTAAAAGTAATGGAAACGTAATATGTATATTAAGAATGCATAGCTCTGTATTCTGTAAGGGGCTCTAAAATACAATATGCCAGTGCTGTGTTCAGTGTGAACAAGTCGCCTGGGAGAAATGTATGAACACTTTTCTTCACTTTTGTGTTCTTACAACTAATTCTTTTCATGGTTTATCTTGACAAAATTCATATGTGTTAAGTTACTTTTGTATATCGAATTTTTTTTGTCTTCCATTTTTGTTTTCTTTTTATTTGCCTTTGCGTGTTTCCAGAAGTAACATAGAAACACTTTAAAGTACATAGCAAAGAAAAACTGTGAGCTACTATATATTTTTTCTTTTTTTAACACAAATTTTTAAACTTCTAAAAAAGCTAATCAGTTTTTTTTTCCTACTTCCCACCCCACATACCAACTTCCCTTTAACTTATGTTCTGAACTTTAGTGTAAATGGTGGTTTCTAGCATGTTAGTAGTTAGGTTTTCTTTAGATGCCATAAGTGGTAATACGGTTTTTATTTTTACTATATTATTTTAGGTTTTTGGAGGGGAAATTCATTTGTGTACCCCACTACTCTCAAAGCACATATAGGTTTTTGGTGTGTGTGTGTGTGTGTGTGTGTGTGTGTGTGTGAGATTTTTTTTTTTTTTGTTATTGAGGCTGAGAAAAGAGAAGGGAGGGAGTTAAAATCACAGCAGCCCTGTCATTCAGTTGTCCTCTAGTATAGTTGATAGTAGATTTATGTTTACCCAATGGAGAGTTAATGACCTGAACTACCTATAAAAGTTTAGCAGTGCTGCAGTGTTGATTGAAACCCTTTGGTTATCTAGTAGTTCTTATGCTACTGAACCTTGTATTATTATATTATATTCAGCTCATGTTTTGGACCCTCTATGTAGACGTTCGTATTCATAGTAGAATTGTATACTGGCCTGTTTTTATAACGTTATTTTCAAACATGAACAACCACTGCTTTCAGAGTGATTCACTAGGGTTATGTTGAAGCGGGAAATAACTTTGTATTTGTACCTGTGTATTGCATATTAATTATGACATACTTGGCAAATGCTTTTCTTTTACCTATGAAAATCCTGAAAGCCAGTCCAAACAACACTGCATATCAAATTGTGCTCTTATATTACTGCATTGTGTTCCTTTTTAATCAAATAGCATGTTTTAGTTTTAGTATGGTGGCTTGCTATAAGAATGCCACTTGCTTATCTTTTATTGTACTTGAATTCTTAATCATGCTTTTAACATTGTATTTAACAAATCATTTCATTAGGTTCCATAAAAATGTCATTCCTTTGAAAAGGCAAGGATTCCCAGTTTCAGAATTTTAAAATGAAAATATGTTTATTCAAAGAGGGAAAATAGTTCAGACATGATATTATGAAAATAGGTAAAGGTTTCAGAAGAGGATTTGTTTAGATTTGCACAAATGGTTATGGCACCTTTTATTTTAAAAAAGATTGATGTTAATCAATAGTGCTAAGGAAAATTTACACAAAATTACTTGATAAAATGTGGAAATGTGTGCCTTTCAGTATATGTACTCTTTGGTGGTCATTTGTATAATCAGACCATATGAATGCTTGAGAGCACATTTAATTTCTGCGGAGAGCCACATTTGGCTAAAACAACTCTTCAATGTGCAATTAGATTCTAGAGTAAAATATCTGTTGTAGGAGGGGGGATCTTTATATTGGGCTTTTATATTTTTTTAAATGTTCACATTTCTGTTAATTAAATGCCGTCATAATATCACATTTATATTGTTGCCTCTTAAAGCCACCTTGATGTTATTCTTCTAGGGATACATCAAGATTTGAGCAGTGTGTATTGTGATTAAAATGTGTTCTTGAAGAACATATTCAAATAGATTCTGATTTTAGACATCAAGAACATAAAAATATAATAGCTTTTGTATAAAGATTTTCTTTTGCTATAGTGAAAATCAAGGATTTGGTTTTCTTATTTCTTCTGGCTTTTATGGAGGAATGAAAAGGGTTGTCTCCTCTAAGTAATTTTTGATTATCTTATAGCAATAACGTCACCATTCTTTTCAGAAGATAAATACGCCTTGTGCAGGAAAATAGACATAATTTTGTCTTGGGAGTTCCCTTTATAACTCAGCATTTTCTTCCTCTTGAGAAAATTCCTGTATTTTCAGATTATTTCATCTTGAACTTTTTTGAGATTTTGTGCAATGTATTATTTTATTGATCCATCTTTGTACTTTTTCATTTTATTTCCTATATCTGTCTCCCACCTATCTGTCTGAATCAGCTAATTCAGATTTTGAGTTCATTGGTTAAGAAATAGTTGCTTTATATATTTCCTCATGGGTTTATGTTAGTTTTGCATTTTAATCTATTATGCTATGGAAATTATTCTGAAGTTTATATTTCCCTTTTAAACCTGCCTTAGTCTATGTTTTGTCATTTTTTATGATTTAAGGAAGAACACACCAAACTTAATATTTTTGTTTATTTTGAGAAACGAGAAACTTTTTGTCTTCTCTTTTAAGGGAAGAACTGCATTGAGTTAGTAACTACTAACTATTAGTAACTATTAAGTTACTGTTTCACTAGTTAATAAATATTTTAGTCAAGGTTTCTTAAATCAGTCCAGTATGTGTCAGGGCTACAATTTGGGGGAGGGACTAATCCTTTTTGCTGTTCTGAGCTACTATTGTCAACTGCTGTTGTACATACTGTTATGTGTAAGGGCGTAAATATATTTATTATGTTTGTATAATTCATTCTGTACAATTGCAGATCAAGGTTGCTCTTCTGTGATATATGGGATATTATGTTTTAAAGACCATCTTGGAATACAATTAGAGAACTTAGTATTTTGATGTACTAAGACCTATTTTAAGTTTAATATTTTACCTTTGCAAAAACTTTAATTAAAGATGTTATTTAAAAAAAGTAATGTTGCTTGCTTTGCTTACTAGTTTATAACATTGTTATATAAATAACTAAATAAAAGTATACAGTTTAGAAAGGAAAATGCTTTACATTGTTAATAAGAAGTTCCATTTATCAAAAAAAGGAGTATCATTAAATTATTTTTAAAATAAGGGTGGGATCAGTCTGAATTATTAAATCCTGTTATAAATTCTTAATAGCTTTTAAAAAGAATAGTTGTATTTTTCAGGTACACAGGAATTTTTAAGTTGGGCTAAATTTAACACCAACAAAGAGCAACTAAAAATTGATAAAATGAACATATTGTATTGAATGAGCATTTCTACTCCAAAGAATAGATTACTTAGGATAAAATTATTTGAGAACTTGTTTTTTAATTTCTCTGTTTTGCTAAATATTTTCTTAGTTCAGTTTGTAAATAATTGCATAATAGAATTATATTGAGGTTTATATTACATATTGAATATATTTTGTGTTATTTTAGAAAGTATTAAATAACAGATATTTTAATTTTATAGTTAATTCAAATGAAACCTGAAGAAGCTTGTCTTTTTGTAATTTTTTTTATCCTGTTACAGACTACATTAGGAGACATGCAAGTTTTAACCATTAAAACAACCATAATAAAGATATTTATTGCCAGAAAATCTCGTATCTTTGCAATTTAACACCAGCTCCTATGCTGATTTTAACCTTTTTGGCCTCTGTTTCTCTAATGTATATGGTTTTGAGGATTAAGTGAAGTATAAAAGCTCTTAGAATGCTGCTTGGTACACTTAATCACTTAGCTGACAATTAAATCATTTACTTAATTTTATAACTATTTGCATACTTTAAAATTACTTGGTGGAGCTGAAAAAATTTTTTAAATGGTCAAAAGTAGCAAAAGAGAATGGGGTCTGATTAAGACAAGTCAGCAAAAGATTTGGTTACAACCAAGCAAATGAAGCCTGAGAGGTTGTTAAATTACTAAAGTAGTTCATCTGGCTGTAGCAGGAGGTGCCTCTGAGGGAAGAAAAGTAAGTGATGGGTATAGGAGAGGGATAATGAAACAATGAGAAGGCTCTAAGCTTTTTTCCCCCTAAAGTAAACATTCCTGATTTAAATCTAAAATAAGTTGAATTTTCCCAACGCTAAAACTGTAGTAGAATTAGAACATTTTAATAATTACATGATTTTCCCAAATAACAATTGATTCTGCCCAGATCATTTATGGAGAAAAACATTGATACTGAAATAACTTATTCAAAGACAATGAAGCCATGCTTACCTCATTCTGGCCTGAGTCCCTGTCCTAGTGATTATTGGCAGTCCTTTTTCTGGAGCCAAGTGGCCTTTGTGTCAACCCTTTAAATCCCTAACCAAGGGGGAAGAAGCAGATATAAGCAGTTACTTACCTTTTGTTTCTGTTTTGAAATAGTTTTTCTTAGTTTGAGAGGAAATTAAAGACCATATATATTAACTCATTCAGTTCATTCTATTTAGTAATCTCCAGTGGGCCAGGAATTGTGATCAGTGCGATTGTAATGAGAGGGTTGCCACCTTTAAAAGCAGTGTGGTTGGATTGTTTCAGTTCTAATCCCATTGAGGATCAGGGTAGCAGTGATTGGACTCTTGTAGGGTTGTTGTGAAGGTGCGTTATGAGATAATGCGTATATTGCATTTAGCACAGTCCTTGGTATGTGGTAATTGCTCAATAAATGTATTTCGGTAAGGAATAGTCACAGAAAAGATCTTAGATTGGTTAGTTTATTTATGTAAGCTTTCCTTCCAGTTTAAATAGAAATAGGTTCACAGCCTGTGATGTTGCCTCTGCAGATCGAAGTGAGGGATCAGAGGACTTAACACTAGCAATTATAGAGAAAACTGGGATTGTTGGTGAAAATAGATGACTCTAGAAGTGTAGCTGTGGTCTTCACACTGGAAATGAATTTTGTGTTCTTGAATCAATGTTCTGAATCTTGCCTTCAAACTTCACTTTTCTGAAGGTTGTTGAATTGAAATGATACCAGTTGCATCCTGAGTACTTCTGGGACGCTCCACTTTCTCAAACATGATAGGACAGAAATGGAATTCATTTCTATTCTTATTTCTCCATTTCTAAACATATCAGTGACTACTGTTCAACACTGACATTTGAAGCTCAGCATTATCTAATTCTAGTTTCATCCCCTAGTCTTCTCTAATCCTACTCAAATTCTCCACTGTCTGCCAGGTGCTCAAAACAGAATCCAGGAGTCATCCCTGATTCCCTTCTTTTCCTCATTTTACCACATCCACTCTATCAGCAAGTTTTGCTGGGTGTACTGTCAATATATACGTTGACAACTTCTTTCCATTTTCACTAGTACCTAGTCTAAGTCAACCCCAAACCAGACTGCCATCAGTCAACCAGCCTGATAAAGCTGCTTTATTGCACTTGACTTTTCTTTTATATGAAGGGAGAAACAGTGAGGCAAGCTCCCTCGACTGGGTCTCAACTATGCCAATCAGAGTCCCTGGCCTGCCTCTGACAGGATGGGAGTGCCTACCTGTTCTGTTCTTGCTGACCCCATCTTACTATAAAGCCCAATTCTTAACCTATGTCTGTATGGAATTTATTCAAAGTCATGATATGCAAGTGGCAACCACATAGGGACCTGTCGGCAACACAGACATTCAAAGTTCAATTCCTCAGCAAGATATTTTTACCTGATTTTCCCCTTTGCCTGTAATATTTTAGATCATTATATTCCCAGAGCCAAGGACATTCCTATTGCTTCTACCTTATATTGAGACCTCTTAATGATTTGTTCTTCCTTGTACTAGCTTTGTTCTAACATTTTTATTAAGACAATTGATATATACATTTAATATATAGTGGACTCCTAATGTTATTCCACTCGGGAAAATTGACACGTAGAACAAGGATGTCCAAAGAAGAAAGGCAAATGTCAATTAATTGACCCTTTTAATAACTGAAGGAATACAAAATAATAAACCATTTTTCCACCTATCAGATAATTATAAAAAAAAATACCCTGCCATGCTCAGGGTGTGAATAAATGGGCCTTATGATAGATTGCTTGTGGGAATGTAAATTGGTACAACTTTCCAGTGGATAAGAAGCACAAATGCTTCAAGTCAGGAAAGGCAGATGGGATGCACAGGTACAAAAGTTTACCCAAGAAGATTGAGTCGATTTGGGAAGGGAAGAAATGAAAAGATCCATAATTGATATACTGTTTGTGGTGCCCGGTAGACATCCAAGTTGAGTTATCAAGATGGCAAGATGGATATGAGTGAATGGTGCTCAGTGGTGATGCCTGAGCTGAATAGTATCTTTAGGATTTATTATCATAGGGAGAGCATTTAAAGCCTTAGCAATGATTCACATAAGCATGAACATAGATAAAAGAAAGGAAGAGAGTTCAGGACCAACACTACAGATACTCCTAAGACAGACTGGGGAGAGGAGTAGTTAACAGGACTGGCTACATAATTTGCAGAACCTAGTGCAAAATGAAAATGTGGAGCCCAATGTTTTAAAACTTACTTAGAATCTCAAGATGGTGACAGCAGAGCATTAAATGAAGAGTGTTTCCCTGTGTGACTGCACTTACCACACACCCTTGAAGCTGGTCTTGGGAGTCAATAAGGGAGAATGAGGAAGCAAAGCCAGTGAAGTAGGAAGAAAGGGAGAGAAGAACAGTATTTTAATAATTGGGCCCTGATTGGCTTAAGCCATTTTACTTCCCTGGCCATGGTCACTGATTCAGGAGTGGGAGTGTGACCCAAGAAGTCTTATTTGGTGAATTTCAGGACCCTTGCTTGAGATACTGAGACAAAATATCTCTTTGTCTTGTCAGATTTGAATGAGAAACCATGTAGCTCCTATTGCATTAGCAACTATTCTCTGACCTTAAGTAGAACCATGCAGAAGATAGAAACAGGGTCCTTAATGACATAACAGCCTTTTTAGTAGGTAATTTGTTTCATTTACAGTTATCATACATACTAATTTTATGTTTTCTTTTTACTTATTCTTTTTCTTTTTTCTTTCCTCCTCTCTACCTTCTTTTAGTTGTATACAATTTTCTGCATTTCTCCCTGCTAATTTGGTGGCTTGGTTTAGGCCTAAATTGTGAGACTGTGTCTTTAAACTTGCAAGGCTGTGTAAGTGTAGCCTCCTAGATACATAGTGGAAAATACTATGGTGTGAAATAGCACAGGCTTTGAAACCAGACTGATCTAGGGTCAAGTGACAGGTGTACTTTCTCTGAGCTTCAAATCCTTCATTTATAAAATAGATATAATAATGGTTACCATACATTCTTATTGTAGGGTATAGTATGTATAAAGTGTGTGGCACATACTGGACACTGAAAATATTTTGTTAGTAATATAGGCCTTAGAGTTCTGGTTTCATCTTCACATTTTATAGTTGAGGACCCTAAAACACAAGGAAGTGATGCAAATTGGCCAACACTATGCAACTAATAAAAGGTATATTCAGAAGGCCTCCTGACACCTAGGTGAATTCCCTTTCCATTTCTTGAGGCAGGCAGCCTTTATGCAGTGATGTTCCATGGCCACGTTTTGTTGAACTTGTTTTAATAGTATACAGTGGTAGTTTTTTTATGTTTAGTTGCAACACAAAGATGGCACTTCTCCTTTTCCTACATCTAGCTTGTATATTTAAGCTTTATGGAGGTCAAGTAATTTGCTTAAGATCGTATAAGATCCTCTTGCCATATAAGAATGACCTTTTCTGTGAGGAATTAAAAAGAGAACCTTAATGAGACATACCTACGTCACTAGATGTGCTTACTACAGACACTTACTGAACTAGTCTGTCAGGTCAGTGGATGAGGTCAAGAACTTGCCAAACTTAAGGGTCATTGTTAACCAGTGGAACAAAAAGAAAAGAAGGAGGAGGAAAAAAGTTGTTTTGAGCCGAGACATGAGGCACAATCTTTTACCTAGAACTGCTTGAAAAAAATGTTTCTCTCCTTTCCTCTTGCCAAAGAATCCGGGGCCTCTCAGTGTATTCAGGTGACTGGTGTCAGGCACCAAATGCTCACCTGAAGCACACTCTCTCCCTCTGAAGGCTACACAGCTAAAGCAGAAGAAAGGCACCTCTCCTCAGCTGTCACCAAGTGTGACTGACAGGTCTGTGCCCCTCAGCCTTAGACGTCATTCTTTCAACCAGCATATTATGACAATGACTAATTGCTCTGCTGCTGATTCACATACTGGGAATTACAAAACCATGGCGAAACAATGTGTGGGCCTATAACTCAGTTCTGTTTTTAATCTTTTGAAGCACTTTTTAACATCCGAAACTCCTTAAGATTCTTCAAAAATAAAGGAACATCAGGTATGGTCAAGATGCCAGAGTTGGTAAACACTGTGCCTGTCTCCTCACACAACCACATCTAAGTTACAACTAACCTACAGAACAACCATCATTACAAATTACCTGAAATCTAGCTGAACAGAAGTCCTATAACTGGAGACACACAGAAGAGGCCACCTCAAAACTGGTAGGAGGGACAGAGACACAGAATGGGCTGGTCCCACACCTACACATGGCATTTGAAAATCAGGAAGAAATCTTGGCTATGGAGCTCCCCTCAGAGGAGCGAGGAGTCCCAGCCCCAACACTGAACTCCCCAGCCCAGCGTTTCAGGGCTAGGAAGAGAAGTCCTCACAACTTCTTTCATGACAACCAGTAGAGACTGTGGCTGAGTGAGACAGATGGCTGCCTCTTAAGGAGCCTGCACGTGGACTCACTTGCTGCTGGACCACCCACTCTGAGCTCCAACACTGGGGCAGCAGCTCAAATGGTGCCAGGGACATACAGGAGAAACTGAGTTGTCTGGCTTCAGTGCTAGGACTGGATGGGTGGGTTTCTCCTGAGAGAAGTTATAGCAGAATCTATTGTTCCTTTGTTGAGCCCTCCCCACTCCCAGCATGCAGACTCAGGCAGCTGCCATATCTGAACATCCTTAAGCCCAGCACTAGTGGCAGCTGACCGCGGTTTGGGGCTTGGCCTCCTGAGGCACATCCAAGCCCACCACAGGTGGTGGCCATCTGCGATTGCTTGGTGGCTCATGGCAGGTGGGCTTGGGCAGGGCATAGGCTGCAGCTGAACTTGGCCTGCACCAGGGCACCTCCCAGGAGGCCCAGGCCTGCATGTGCAGTGGCTAGCTTCAGCCTGAAACAGCGCATTAACAGGGCTGCGTCTGAGGATGACACATCCAAAGGGCAGACTGGGCAGGCATCAAAGCCCTGCTAAAGTGAATCTTACTCTATAGAGTCAGACCCTGCACAACAGCACCTTCACTGAATTCACAGTCAGTCCTCACAACCAAGCATATCGAGGGTCACTCCCTCTCATTCACATCCGAACAGCAATTAAGGCTCAATTCAGTGTGGGCTTGCTGTGGCCCTGGCTATGCTTCAGAGGGTCAAGGAAGGACTCATATGCCTGTGACTAGATCAAGTGCTAAAGGGGGACCAGGCCCTGCATGAGGTTAACAAGAATTAGTGGGAGAGCCCCAAGAGACTCCTGTGCAGGTGAAACTGGCGCTCTAAGGCCGAACCCCACAACTAGTATGTCTTGAGTGTGTTGCAAGTGTGCCTCAATATTGAGAGTCCTTGCTCTAAACACGTCCTGTCCAATATGGGAGCTATTCATCACATGTGACTGTTCCACACTTGAAATGTGGTGAGTGCAACTAAAAAGCAGAATTTTAAATTTTAATTAATTGAATTTCAAGTTAAAAAAACCAACATTTAGTTTGGTTATGGAAAACTTTTATGTCCATTTAAAGCCACTTGGGTATACAAATCTATTTTTGCAGCTGTACATTTCATGAACTTTAGAGATGGGTCAAGTATTTCTGATGAAAATTTAGTTTCCAATTTGCAAAGTGCCGTAAGTGCACCCTGACTTCTGAAGACTTAGTAAGAAGAAAAAAGAATGTAAAATATCTCAGTAATTTTTATATTGGTTACATGTCAAAATAATAATATTTTGTATATATTGGGTTAAATGCACTATTAAAATTAATTTTACCTGTTTCCTTTTTTCTCTCTTTAATGCAACTGCTAGAAAATTTACAACTATGTAGCTTGAATTGTATTTCTTTTAGGCAGCACTGTTCAATACTAAGATTCAGAAACTATAATAATGTTTTATACCGCTGTGAACACATCTGTCTTCTCTAGATTGTAATTTTCTTAAAGACTGGGATGTAGCTTTAAAAAATATCTGATTTGCATGTCTTGCATGTAATAAGTACTCAATAATGCATAATTAGTCGACTCCCCCCCCCCCGCCCCACCCCCAAACCATTCTATTCAAATGTTTCTTCTTGGATGTGTATGGGCAGTTCTTTTGGTTTTTAAAAGAGAAGCTTAGACTTTCAGTGAACTTCAGGGGTTTTAGGTTTGTAACCACAAGTGCATGTTTACTGTAAGATTGATGTCTTAAATGGATTTGTAGAGGGAAAGGTGTGTAATGGAAACTTTTCTCATGATTATTAAGAATGTATGTAAGTCCATCTCTAACTTTTAACCACAGAGGATGCCTAACTATATTATAAAGCAGATTATTGCCACATATGATGTTATATTTTGGAGGATGCATTTTTAAGGGCTCAGAATTAATTAGATATATCATAGACATGAAAAATAATATATCAGAAATACAATTCAAATTCAACAAATGTTTGTTGAACATTTACATTGTGCCAGGGATTGTTCTAGGCTCTTGGGATATATCAGTGGATAAAAACCAACAAAAAATGTCCTTGTGGAGCTTATGTTCTATTATGTTTATTATAACATGATAAATACACAACTTATATAGTATGTTTGGAGGTGATTAAATAGAAAAAAGAGCACAATAAAGGGGATCACAGCTGCAACATGGAATAGGGTGGTCAGGACAGGACTCATTAAAAAGATGTTATTTGGGCAAAGGCTTGATGGAAGTGAGAGATTTATATCCATAAGAACTATCTGGGGGAAAAGCAGTTCGGACAGTGATGAGTCAATGCGAGGGGCCTGGGTAGGGAGTCTGTTGGTGTCATTAGGGAACAGCAGGAAGGCAAAGCAGCTGTAACAGAGTCAACAAGGAGGAGATATGTAGGAAATGAAAACAGTGAGGCAGTTGGGGCCAGATCACATGGGCCTTATTGGCTACTGTGAGGACTTTGGCTTTTCCTCTGAGAGAACTGGAGAGCCACTTAAGAGACTTTGTGCAGAGAAATGACCTGATCTGACTTAAGACTTAAAAAGACCACTCAGGCTGATCTGGTGAGAATGTACTAGAGGCTGGCAAATATTCTGTAAAAGGTTAAAGACTAAATATTTTAAGCTCGTGGGCTATGCTGTTTCAGAACTATTCAACTTTTATAGCACAAAAGTAGCCATAGATAATATGTAAATGAACGAGTGTGGTTGTGTTCCATTAAAACTTTATTTATGGACATCTACATTTGAGTTTCATGTAATTTTTATGTGCCTTTTGATTTCTTTAACCATTTAGCTCTTAAGATGTACAAAATCTGGCAGTGGGCTCAGTTTGGCCAGTGGGCAGTAGTAGTAGTTTGTTAGCGTGTTAAATAGACTGTAGTGGACAAGAGAAGAACAGTGGAGACCATTTAGTAACCTAAGGAAGAGAGATGATGGTAATCCAGATGAAGATGATAGTAAATGGTGTAAGAA
>CM053509.1:13323887-13365863 GCA_028627145.1 Eidolon dupreanum
CCAATTTTATTAGAAAATGAGTATGACAACATTAGAGTGACAGTTACACATTTTTAAAAAAAAGCTACAAAGGGTAAAATACAATTTCTTGAAGGTTGGAGGGACAAAAATGAAAGGCACAGCACTCACTGCTTTGCTTGGGTGACATCTAACCATAACCTCCATGACAGCAAGGGAGCACAACATTTTTTCTCTGTTGCATCTTTACTAACTAGGACAGAGTAGGTGCTCAACAAAAATGTGTTCCGTGGATGTGTACGTTTGGCTTCACATCCTCTAGGCACCAGCTGGAAGAATCCTTCCCTTCTTCTCTTCTTTCCAGCTCATGTGCATTGTAAAAAATTAGAACATAAAAATGTTATGAGAAAAAAAATCAAACTTAATCCCAATACTCAGGAATAATCACTATTAACATAATTCATTTCCATCTAGGGATTTTAAATAAAAGTATATATCCAAATATCCTTTATGAAATAAGCCTTTAAGGATGAATAGAAGTTATCCAGGAAAAGAAGTAGGTTGGGGTAGAAGAGAAATACAGGTGGATGGAAAAGCATGGTAAAGACACAAAGGTATGGAACCACATGGCTTATTTGGGGAACTAAGAATAGTTATGTATTGAAGAGGTGGAAGTGATAAATGATGGGAGAATAGAAAAGGATATTGATGGGGTTATGTGGCTGAAGGGATATCTGGGAAGTAGTAAAAACTTACAGGACAAGGCAATCACTCCTTTATGGACTCTGTTTTTCAGTCAATCAATAACTTTTTGACATCATAATCCCCTACTATGTGCAAGGCTCTTTGGGGAACATGTAAGACAGTAAAACATTGTCCTTGCCTCCAAGAAGATTACAAACTAGTTGAGAAAGATACTATAAATGCAATTGAAAAGTTCCTTCCTTACAGGAGAATAATGCTAAGTGACAAGTGACAGGTACATACATTACTTAGGGATACAGGTAATTAGAGGAGACATCACAAAGGAGGTGAGCTTGTTTGGGATTTTGATAGAGAGGTCCTTGTCCAAGTTCCTAATCAAGCACTTCCAACCTTTTTCTATATGGTTCCGACTTAAGTCTTGGGTTCCCCCAATTCTTCCATATGAACAACTGTTACAATTGAACTAGTTTGTTAATTGTTCTTCAAATACACCTTATAGGATCTCATCTCTCTTCTTGTTATCTGCAATGTCCCATTTGCTCTTTTTGAGATCCCTGGCTCCTGCTTCCACTTCAAATCCTATGCCTTCCCTTCCACAGGGAGTCAGATCAGAATTTGCTTTAGAAGGTACATCAATAGAACCAGAGTTTTTTCTACTGGAAGACTTTCTTTAAGGCTTTACAGGTAGTGTCTAGGTCTCACACCGTACCATGCCAAACCACTCAAAAAAAGTCTCTGCTTCCTCTATCTAGAACATTCTAGTAGCTGCAACAAATGTTAAAACAACTAAATCTGGTGGCATGCGGAACCTGAGAGGTTTTTTTTTATTAGGGCTGTTCTGTGCACACCTTTTAATCTTGACATTTTGCCCTGATGACAGAAATTTTGGAAAGTGAAGACATTTTAACTGATTTCCTTCCCTGTCTGGACATATTTTTTAAATAGTACTGCTTCCATGGTACTCCCATGTGAAAACCATTCTTGGCAAAATAATGAACACAATATAGTGTAGAGTTTGAAAGAGAAAGCTTTGCTTAACATTAAGTAATTATACTGTCTTCCTGCCCCATCCTTCCCTTATTTTGTATATATATTAATATGTGTTAAATATAGATAGATGGGGGTGGGGAACAGACAGACAGACAAAAGGAGAGAGAGAAAAAACCTGAATTCCTATTTCTAGAAATCCTACATGATTCAAATAATCCCACATTCTTCTAAACAAACGATGTTTTGACATTAGTAGACTGGATTATATTCTTGCACCTAGAGGGAGCATCGTCTCATCCAAGGATTAGAACTTGCCCCTGGTCACTCAGATATTTAGTGGAGGTGTTAGGATTTGACTCCAGTCCAATTTCAGAATGCATGCTTTCAGCTAGTATGTTATTCTACTTCCTATGTATTGATTTTCTTACCTAATTTCTGTTCTTTTTTTCCTTCTTTTTCATTACTTTAGTGGCATTTTCAACACTGGACTTAGAATATTCCCTGACCTGACCAAAGTTTATTCCACTGATGTATTCTTTATACTGTGAGTATGCGTTCATGTGGTGTTTGGCAATATTTTGTTGGTCAATGACAAGGAATGGAGTGCAGCCATGGAAGTTCGTTGAAGCCAAGTGAAGCAATTATTTCAGGAAGGAAGCAATGATCAGCAGCGACTAATGCATTGATGGATGAATAAGGCAAGGACTGAGAAATGGCCACTGGGCTTAGCAATGTGGGGCACTGGCGACTCTTGACAAAGACAGCTCCAGTGGAGCACTGTGGTTGAAGAAGTCCGGTTAGAGTGGGCTCAAGAGAGAATCAGAGAGGGAGAATGAGAGAGTGATGATACAAATTCTTTTTGAGATGTTTTACTATTAAAAGGGAGTAGAAAATGTCTCAGTGGTTAGAGGATATTAGATCAGGAGAAAAGGTTTGTTGTGTGTGTGTGTTTTTTTTTAATGACAGAAATTATTGCATGTTTGTTTGCTGATAGAAATGATTAAATAGAAGGAAAATTTGGTGATAACGATGATATTTTATTTTTCATGTAGTTTTTAATAGATTTTCAAACACTTGCCCAAGTATTATCAAGTTGTGTCTCTCAACCATCTTTTACAGCATAAAAAGAAATTACAGTTTTTCCATTCTGCAGACGAGGAAACTAAGGAATAGAAAACCTAAATGATTTTGTTTGAGCAGAGTCGCAAGAGTCACTAGTGTTGCTTAAACTACTTCCTGTGGCTCCTGATTGGTGAATATATGCTCTTTTCTAAAATCCGTGATATAGTCAACTGTCCCCACGACACAGTCAATTGTCTTAGCTAATTGTACAGAAGTGAAAAGGTGTATGCAGAGAGAGTTATAGGCTGAGTCTGCACTACAGAGTCAACAGAATGTGTAGTGATAGGATTCAAACCCTTGGGATTTTGCCAAAAAAAAAAATTGACCATGCTTCTTTGCTGCAGAAAAGCTCAGTTCAAATTATAGTTGGTCTTCCAACTGCTAGACTGGCATAGAAATGTTCTCTAGGAGCCTTTGCCTGGCAGTGTTTTGAAAGTGGAGGACACTTTAGAAATACTCATGAAAGGAAGTACATTGATCCCATTCTATCAACTCTTTTTAAAGGTTCCATACCCTTAGAAAACTCTAGTTGCTATGGACAAAGTACTTGATGTAGATTCATAAGAAGTCTCTGAGACCTACATGCTCTGCTTGTAGATGAGGATTAAATCAGGGACCTCAGTCCACATCTAAAGCTCACTCACTTACTGTGCATTTAGAGCCATGAGACCATGTCCACCTAGAATAACTCTCACCACCTCACTGGACCTCTGAGCCATCAGCGGTGAAGATGGGTCAATGAAACTTAAAAAGAAACAAAAACAGAATAGCAATGGGTTATTTATTGAAGTGCATATGTGCCATAAGGGCCCAGCTCCAGAACAGTTTCTTTTCCTAAGTGTTTTTTCTGTCCCTCTCTTGCAGTGAAATTACAGACAACCCTTACATGACTTCGATCCCTGAGAATGCTTTTCAGGGGCTGTGCAATGAAACCTTGACACTGTGAGTACTGTTATAATTTTCCCATTCTGCAAAGGCCAACAATTGAATTTCGATTTGAGCTATTTTCATATTTTCATATTTTCATAGGCCATGCACGAACCACACTACTTTATAGTGTGTGTTCTGTGGTCTGCCAAGGGTTTCACATAATTGAATAAGTGTGCTGCTTAAGGTATGGTGCTCTATAGATGACAAAATGGTTTAGGTAACAAGACAAGAGTATTCCCTTATAGAAATGGTCAGCACACTTTATTTGTAAAGAGCCATTTAGGTTTTAGACCACATCACCTTTGCGGCAAGTGCTCAACTCTGTCACTATAGGGCAAACACAGACACGCACCATACATAAACTAATGAGCGTGGCTATATTCCAATAAAGATTTATTTACAAAAACTGGCAGTGGGCCAAATGTGGCCTGTAGGCATTATAATAATGTATATTCTAGTATCTCCATTGGACAGAGGAAGAACCTAGAGTTAAAGCAAATTTAAATGACTAATCCACAGTCACTGAGTTAAAAATGTTGTCACTAAGGGCTTTCAGACTCTGCAGTCACACTTTAATTCTGTCATCATGAAGTGTTATTAAGCTCTTATAAAGGGGTAGTGAAAACTGCGGTTCAACATCATTTTTTCAGAGTTTCAGTGGTTTCGCTCTTTAGGTGTTCAAAAAGAGATGCGTTATCAGAGAAGATCACAAAATATTCCAGCCTCTAGGACTCTCTCCATAGTGGAGTATTTCCATTCGTCCTTCTCCTTGAAACATGGGAGGCTCTCCTAAAAAGACAAGAGACTCCTTCTCAGCCACCATTTCATTTGACAGTGCAGCAAAGACCTGGTCAGCCCCAAACCTCAAGGCCATTTACCTCCTTTCCAAAGGTTTCCATTGAGCCATTTACTACTCATCATATGGAAACTCCATTCAACTTCTTTACAGAATGTCATCTTCGCATTTCGGCATTTTTTACCTAAGGACTCATATCCCAAGCAACCCTCTCAAGTGAAAGCCACTCATTGTCACAACCCACACTTAGCATGGGGCCCAGTGGGTATTTTATAAACATCTAGATGAGGGAAACTCATATTTCCTGAAATTTAGAGGTGAGAATGACATGATTTGTACATTATCTTTACAGATGATTATATTTACATTTTTGCAAAATTCCTTGCTTCTTTGAAGCTCATGCCCAAAAAACTATAAACGTGAAAGGATATGTGTCCAACGGCAGAGTTTGTACCTATATTCCTGGTAAAATAGAGTTTTGATCAAAGTTTGTCATCTTTTTTTTCTTTCTTTGCTATTTTTTCTTTTCAAGCCCTACTTGTCTAATAAGAGTTTTATTTGCTGTCTAAAATGTAATTCCAACAAAGAATATTTTTATTGTCTAAGACTATGGACAAAGCTTGGGAAAATAGAAATACCAAATATGTAATTCTCACATCTTCATAAAAGAACTCTAGTTCAAAATAAAATAATAAAATAAAATAAATAAAATAAAATAAAATAATAAAATAAAAAATAAAATAAAATAAAATAAAATAATAAAAAAATAAAATAAAATAAAATAAAATAAAATAAAATAAAATAAAATAAAATAAAAAACTATTGGTGCTTTCTTAGCTTCTGTATCTAGTGTCACTGTGCACTAAAGTCCTCATCCAGGACACCTTAGTAGGTGGAATTAAACTCATTGTGTAATTATTCAAAACAAAACAGAAGCAAAAACAAAGACTACCTCTCAGTTCTCCACAACTACATAAGATAAATCCAAGTTTTCAGGGTACTCCTCTTAACATGGCCATCTCATAAGTGTCCCTCACTGTTAAATACATAACTGTTCCATCCTCCCAGCAGCCTGTTGATTAGGTATTATTATCATATTTTTACAGATAAGAAAAGTGAGGATAGAAGAGGTTGAGAAATTCTCAGGATCACCCACTATGAAGTGACAGAGCCAGTTCTAATTTCAAATTTGGAGCCTCTTTATGCTTTTTACTGTGTTACCAGAGTTTATAGGTGATGGATTGCAGTAGTGTTCAGAGTTCCCCTACACTTGCCACTAGCTGTGCCTGCTTGTGGTCATGCTGCTTTCTCTTATCTCATGGCAATAACTCCTAATGACACCATGTGGGAACCAGAGTTCCCACAGGTGAGACTCCTTCTCCTCCACAAAAGGGTGTGTGCTTTCAGTGAGTGGGAACAATCATTTTTGAGATCAGAAATCCTGATTCCTGACAGCTCTGCATCGACGTGGTTTTGGCAAATCACCTGTATGCCTCAGTAATTTAACTAGGAAATACAGGTGATAACACTTTAGTCCAGCCCCTAGAATCATTGTATGAATTAATTGGTTGCGGAAATATAGCAACAAAATAAAACATTAAAATTTCCACAAAAAGACATGGTCTAGCTACTTTCTTAAATTTGTCTTTGAAGTCCAATTTAATTCACCTGGCAACCACTAAGCATTTAACCTGTGATAAGCTCTGAGAAAAAAATATGAATAAAATACAAATGTAAAATAGCATTTTACATAGAAAAATATAAAACTTATGCATTCAGATGAACAATGTCCTTAAAAGTGTGCATCTTAAGAAACTAGCTATTCCTCCTTTGTTGGCATTGAGTTAACCATTACCTGAAACTCTTGTGTTTTTGAGTAGATGCAGAACATTTTTAAAAAGTCCTTAATGTTAGCAAATCTTTGTTCCCCAAAGTGAATCTGCTTCTGAGCAACAGCTTAAAGTTACTAGGAGCTAAGTCTGGATAATGGAGATTAAAACTGAGAAATATTATTCTGTGTCCCAAATAAGGTGTATTGTAACGTTTTCTCATGGGGCTCGTGTGTGGGACCTGAGAACCTTCATGCACATACTGAAGAAATGAAGCCCAACCCCAAAAAAAGGCCAGCACCACCTCGTATAAGTCACTGATTTCTACTCTCTCTGTTGATTGTAGGAAGCTATACAACAATGGCTTGACTTCAGTCCAAGGACATGCTTTCAATGGCACAAAGCTGGATGCTGTGTAAGTCAAGGATAACCATGGAAACTGTTATCTTCCCCCAGACTCCC
The DNA here is from genome assembly GCA_028627145.1 of Eidolon dupreanum. Taxonomy (NCBI): domain Eukaryota; kingdom Metazoa; phylum Chordata; class Mammalia; order Chiroptera; family Pteropodidae; genus Eidolon; species Eidolon dupreanum. The sequence continues at coordinate 13,330,680 of CM053509.1, forward strand.
ACCACCAGGAAGGGCTGTCCAATGGGGTGGCATTCTTCTAGAGATAGCTTCTACCAGAGCATTCCTCAACCATATAGCATGACCAAGACTTGGGGATGATGTTAAAGGACCTTGGCAAGAGCCAGCTTTAGTGGACACTTAACAATGAAGCCAGTTCTAAGTCCCAAAGCATTTATGCTTGATAAAATGGAGAACCATGGTGTCACCTTCAGTTATTTTGTAGGAGTGTGTGTGCGTGTGAGCGCTCATATGTGTGTGTCAGTGTCCAACTACTACGTTCATGAAGTAAAGGAGTATCTTTAACTAACTCTAAAGCTGTTCAAAAAGTAAGGATTTCCTTTTAGGTTTTTCCTGACATGTTTTCAGGAAGAGTGTGTTTATATTTGATTCACTCAGAAATAGCCGAAAAGCTGTATCCAACATTTGCCTTCCCCCCCAATAAATAATGCCTAGAACAGAATGCTGGCAAAAAGATAGCCATTAACATGGGTTTCTGTCTTTGTTATACCTTTCTATCAGGTCTTTGTGGTCGTCAGTATCCATGTCTGGGCATACTATGTGTCTAAGAGCTTGTGGTCTGGTCCAGCTGTACTGATGTTTATTTTAACCTAATACCTAACAAATGAAAATGAGTCTGTTTCCCACAGTACAGTAGATTAGTTAATTTGTAGGGACCTCTCACTACAAAATGACAAAATTTTACATTAAAAAAATATTTTTTTCATAGCTCCAAGAGAGAGAGAAATAAACTAACAAGCCAGAAGCTGAAACCAAACTGGTAAATGCTCACATAGGGTGCAGTTCCCTTAGGGGTAGCTGCCAACATCAGTACTGCCAGGAGATTAGGCATTAGTACAGTGAGAAGGCAGGAGACATGATGTAAACCTAAGACTCATAGATTAAGCCAGGGAACCTGGACAAGTGGTGTCATACCAAGTAGTACCTCTCGACTCTTCACAGAAATAAACGAAAATCTCTACAGAGGAAAGAATCCTAATGCAGGCTCCCAGGTTTTTTTTAAAGATTAAGACCAATCAAATATGAGCTCACAGTCAAAAATCACATAGGAGAAAAAAAATCATGGGTAACAATCAGTTGGAGTAACAAACAACAGATTTTTGTGTTTGATTTGTTTCCTAACACTTCATTGAATATCTTTTTAATAATTATATATTTTCAATTCCAGAAGTTCTATTTGCTTGTTAGAAAATTTACCTGTTCACGTTTGACAATTTTGTTGCTCACTCATTTTCGTCATTCTTTTTTTGTCCTTTAAACATTTCATGAATAGTTATTAAATATTCCAGAAATGATCACTGCAAAGTCTGAGGGCTTATGCTTCTAAATCTGTTATGTCATACAGTACTTCTCAAACTTTAATGAGCATATAAAGCATCTGGAGGATCTGGTTAAATTCAAGATTCTGATATGGTAGATCTGGGGTAAGCCTGGGATTCTGCATTTCTAACAAGATCCCAGGTGATGCTGATGCTTCTCGCCCATTGGCAATGCTTGAAGTAGGTAAAAAAAACTACATAATCATATGTAGGGGCCCTCGATGCAAAACAAACAAAAAACCCCACATATTTAGTGATGTCGTTCTGGTTTGGGGGTTAAGTAGTGGGTTCTGGTATAAATCCATTTTTAAAAAATAAATGTTAATAAGTTTTTAAATCAGTAAACCTTGGCATGGCTTTCTCAGTTTGTTTGAAGTGGAGTCTCACTTTTTGCCAGGCTTTTAGGTTTCCTAGTAGTGTTCATCAAAATAAAGAGAGTACTTTTCTTTAGATTGTCTGGTTATGGGCTCATTCAGGTTAATTTTAGTCATTTTTTAAAATACATAATTATAGGGGAAATCTAAAAAGACTCAATAGAGTAATATGAATACTTATACATCAAATTTATTTTCCTGTTGGAGAGACCCCACTTCCAACTTAACTTTGTGGTACGAATCTTACACAATCCTTCATTTATTTTCAACATGTTGACTGAGCATCTACAATGAGCCAGGTGCTGTGCACTAAATAACTGAACACTAAATACCTAATAGCACTGGCCTCCTTGCTTGAAGATATAAGTATGGTTTCCCTTGAAGATATAAGTATGGTTTCCCTTGACTTAGCACATGTTTTTTAAATTATTAGCATTCAATTTTGACATTACATGAATCTAACCAAATATTTTCCTCTTTGATTCAACTATTCTCAGAAACCCTTGACCTTAGGAAAATGAACCTCTCAATTCAAATTTTCTATAAACAAAATGGAAGTATTGAGACTCCTTAAAATAATTATGACAGTTTATAGATACTTAGGTTATAAAGATTTCAAAAGAGCATCACACTGTTCTAGACATGGGGAACATCAAGAGGTTATTACTAAGGCAACAGAGAACCACACTAGCAAGGGCAGAGGTAGAAATAGTGAAGAACTCCTCAACCAGAGCTCACAATGTGGCTCCTGAATTTAGTGTATCCAGCTGACTCTTGCCTAAACCAAAACTGCCTTTCCAGGATGCTGGATGAGAAAAAGGACCAGAAACCAACCTTGGATATAGGGTAATTCATTTCTAAAACTTTTATTTTTCCACAAGCAAAGGAATTTTAAGCCCAAGATTAGGATCTATGCTTTAAATTTTTTGTTTCTTTATCTTGCCATCTTTAGTCATTGTAAGATATCACCCTTAATAACTCTCAGTTATCTTTTCTTCAAGGACATAGATTTGGGGTATAAAATTGAGACCTTAAATTCTACAGACCAATGATTCACAATATTAGCTGCAAATCTGAATCACCTGAAGAGATTTGAAAGCGCTGATGCCTAGGTTTTACTACAAGACATTCTGGTTCATTCTGTAGCAAGGGCACTGGATATTTAAAAACACCCAGTATGTCCTATGCAAAGCAAAAGTCAAGAACTGATGCTATGGAGTACCTATAGCAATCTTTTGGTCCAGTAGTCACGGTTTGAAGCCCAAAGTGAACACATGGCTTTTTTTAAATGTGTTTTAAAAACAAACAAACAAAAAACAAACAAACAAAAACATGGCTTTTTAAATATGATCAAGCTATCTAGCGGCCAAGCCAAAGCCCAAACCTAGATTCCCTGGTTCAAGACTCTTCCTTGTGCCTTGCTGGGATTCATTAGTGCTGACTTACCAGCCACCACCAAAGTTTGGATACCCAATCCCTCTGCCACTTGTTTCTCAGTCCAAGAGAATGAGGCTCTTAGCTTAGTCCATTAAAGGCAGGAAATACAGAAGCTAAAATACCTTGCAGCTGGGAAAAGTGGACTCTTGTGAGAGAAAGGAGACCACTCTAGATTCAGGGTACAACCAGTAGGAGTTTCAGAGGACAAACACACCAAGCAAAGTGTCATTGGTCAGTGAGGACTTGACTTTACCAGTGCCACCAAAGCCACCAATTCAACGAGCTTCCAAATAAGGTCTTTTGACCTTGGTGAAAAGGTTGGCATGGCAAACTGGTATTAAATTCAGAGAACTGGGATTGATGTTAGGCCATGTATGTTAACCATTTCACTTCAGAACAGCTCATACTTATTCATAATTGGCCTGCTGGTCGTGCTTAAAGAACTCCATAAAAACTTCAAAAGATTTCCAAAATGAATCTTCTAAAATTAGAAGACTCTGCTGTGATAAGTGGATCTCAGTGTAAGTCTAGTAGCATGTTATGACTTTGGCCATAAAATCGGTTGCAAAGGAGTCTAGAGACATTTTCTATTGGAAAGAGAAAACTAACAAGGAAACAATAATTTCTGTCTCAGATTCTCTTTTTTTGTGGTAAGAGAAGAGATAAAGTGGGGTGATGGGGGTGAGTGTTCCCAAACTATGTTCCTTGAACTTTCTTTCCATGATAAATTAATGGGTGTTACTTTTAAAAGGTTCTTCATGACCTTATAAAGTATCCAGGTAGACTTCCCTAGTCTTTTAAGAGAACAATCTGAGTTACTGCTGCCCAAAACGGGTATAGCACGCAGAATCTCCCAGGGAGCTCTTGGTACCAGGAACATCTCTCTGGACTGCTATTCCATAAACTCTTTTGAGGAAACACTGCTCAAGAGGATTCTTTTCACATACCACCTTGTTGTGAGGCAGGTAAATTTAGCAAGTTTTATTGTACAGGTGGCCTTCGTAGAATCTAAGAGCTCACAGGAGTTTCAGATCATCCAGTGGACTTCTGAAATTAAGCCCATGACGAGATTCTGTACAGAAATGCTCAGCAGTCCCACCAGCTTTCTCCTCATGTGTTCTGTGAGAGGCTTGGCTGACACCGCAGAGTTGTTCTGTTGGTGGCAATGGATTTTAATTTGCTGGTCCTTTGAATTACAGTCTGTTCCAGCCATTGTAACTATCCTTTGAAACATAGGAAATAATCAGTGAACCTAATTTTTGCCCTACTTTCTGGAAATTTTTATGTAAAATATTAAGGTTATTTGTAGGAGTTTGATAAGTGTGGGAAATATTTCTTTTTTTATATTAGTTTCAAGTATACAGTACAATGGTTACATGTATATAAATAATGAAGTGATCCCCATGATTGCTGTGGCACCCAGCTGGCTCTACACACAGCCATTATGATAATATTGACTATATTTCCTGTGCTGTACTCTATGTCCTCGTGGCTGTTTTGTAACTACTAATTTCTAACTACTTCTTCATCCCTTCACCTTTTTCATCCAGTCCCCCAAACCCCCTCCCCTCTGGCAATCACCAGTTTGTTCTCTGTATCTGTGAGTATGTTTTTATTTAGTTTATTCATTTCTTTTCTTCCTTATATTCTACATGTAAGTGAAATCATATGGTCTGATTTATTCTATTCAGCATGATACCCTCTAGGTCTATCCATGTTATTAAAACTTATAAGATTTCAATTTTTTACAGCTGAATAACATTCCATTGTATATATGTACCATAACTTTATCCCATTGTCTATTGATGTGCATTTAGGTTGTTTCTATATCTTGGCTATTGTGAATCAAGCACTCCCATGAACAAAGGGGTACTTAGATCTTTACAAATTAGTGTTTTGGTTTTCTTTGGATAAATACCCAGAAGTGCAATTGCTGGGTCAAAATGTATTTCTGTTTTTTTAATGTTTTGAGAACTCTCCAAACTTTTCATTAGTGGCTGTACCAATTTGTAATCCCACCAAAGGTGTATGAGGATTCCCTTTTCTTCACATCCTCGCCAACATTTGTTGTTTTCTGATTTATTGACGTTAGCTATTCTGACAGGTGTGAGGTGTTATCTCATTGTGGTTTTAATTTGCATTTCTTTGATGATTAGGGACCTTGAGCATCTTTTTGTATGTCTATTGGCCATCTGTATTTCCTCTTTGGAGAAATACCTATTCAGGTCTTCTGCCCATTTTTTAATCGGATTGTTTGTTGTTGTTGAGTTGTATGAGTTCTTTATAAATTTTGGATATTAACCCCTTGTCAGATGTATCAGAGGCAAATATCTTCTCCCATTCAGTAGGTTGTCTTTTCATTTTGTTGATGGTTTCTTTTTCCATGCAAAAACTTTTTAGTTTGATGTAGTCCAGTTTGTTTATTTTTTCTTTTGTTTCCCTTGTCCGAGGAGATATATCAGAAAAAAAATTACTAATAGCAATATCAGAGAATTTACTGCCTATGTTTTCTTCTAGAAGTTTTATGGTTTCAGGTCTTAAATTTAAGACTTTCATCAAGTTTAACTTTATTCTTGTATGTGGTGTAAGAAAGTGGTCCAGTTTCATTTTTTTGCATGTATCTATCCAGTTTTCTCAATACCATTTATTGAAGAGAGGGAAATATTTCTTAATTAAGAGTCATTTGTTTCCTGATTTTTAAGTCTAGATCAGAGTTTAGCAAACATTTTCTGGAAAGGGCCGAATAGTAAATATTTGGAGCTTTGTGAGCCATATGATCCTAGTGGCAGCTACTCAACTTTGCCACTATGATATGAGAGCAGCCACAGATAGTATATAAAAAATGAGCATGGATGTGTTTTAATAAAACTTTATTTTAAAAAAACAGTCAGCAAGCAAAATTTGACTGGATGGTTATAATTTGTGAACCTCTGGTCTAGGTGAAGGTATTCTGTGAGGATGGCAATCATGTGATGAAATATGTATTCTGTTTCTCTCAGTTCCTGGTAATGGATAATGGGCAAGCATGGGATAAAGATGAGAAGTATCTGGACAGAAAAATTTTGGGGTTTGAAAATTCAGATCCAATTATAATAGAAAGCAAAGATCTTTTTTTGTTCCAATCAGTATTTTGAATCCAAATTTGAATCTTTGCTCCTATTATAAAGCAATATTCTATCTATTCATTATTCTATCTAAGTTTCTGATTACTGATTGATAGAAATTTTTCTTAGCTCTAAGCACTTCAGTAAAAGGTATCATGTAAATCCAAGGTAAAATCAAGATGATCATGATAAGGAGGCCTGGAACTAGAAGAAGATAAGGGTTGAGCTGTAGATGGCAAAGGTAGATGTCAAGTTTCCATAGTAGTAATCAAGTAATATTCAGTTTGTGATTTTAATATAGGACTGATACCTCTGGTCTCGATGCTAATTGTGATTTTAAACTAACATATAAGCACATCAAAATCCTATAATTATTCTAATAGTGTTAAAAGATTTCATGTGGCACGTTAGCAATTTGGTAAATTTTCAACAAGTGTGTCCAAATATCTTTAAGTTCGAATTTAAACAATATGTCATCCAAAAGAATAATTATTCCCCATCATCCACTTTATGCCAATTTACTGAAATTAGCAGATTTGACCTCATTTAGACACATTTTTATTAGTGTAACTGAAGAATATGGTTGCAGCCAAGTTGGACAAATTCCATATTGAGAACAAGTACTGATGCCTCCACAACAGTTGGGTAATTAGTTAAAAGTTCACTAAAATTATGACAGATGTGTAAAAGCACATGGTCTTGTGATTTCACATGGAACCAAGCACACTGTCATCACTCAGAGGTAAAATTAATAAAAACACAAGCATCCTTTGTTCAGCAGAAGCTGAACTGCTCTCAATCACAAGTTAAGTCACACATTCATTCTTTGGAACGTGTTTTCCATCCTCTCCTCACAGTCTGGTGTGGGGGTACGCTCCTTGCTCCTTAACTCAAAATGTCTAATTCTCTGTGTCATATTTTCTATTGTCAAACTCTAGTAACTAGCTACTATCTGATAGTAAATACTTAAGTAAGGAAAAAAAATACCATTTTGATGTGCTAAAAATGTACCAAAACACTAATCATTATAAACAGAGAAGCCAACACAATTCAAGGGCCAATTAGCATCACATATTCACTGATTAGAAGCAAAACACTGCAGCTTTGAGCACTGGGAAAAGACAATGATAGAGAAAATTACGGGATTAAGCAAGCTATTATTTCTCATTGGTAAGTATTTGACCAGTTTGTAGGATATGCTCCCAGGCTGGCATTTTCCTCCGCCTATTGAAAGCTTGAGTATTTTCTCACCTGTGACTGTTTACAGACAGGTGTCCTGATTTCTGCTACCAAAAGAATTTCCATAGAGCAATGAAGACTGAATAGGGTTCCCTTTGATTTTCCAAATAACAAATGTTGTGGGAGAGAAACACTGCTCTCCACCTAAGTGTTCCCAGAAGAGTTTTAACTTAAACAGGTCCCAGCCCAAATGTCCCCTAATGGGATTATGTACATACAGGCCAAAATTCCATCTTGGAGCTGAAATGTGTTCTAAAACTCCCCAGGAAACAAAGCTCAGCAGTGACCACAGCTTTCCTTGCCACAGTGTCATACTCCTCCCTCTGATACAGGTCACTTCCTCATCTAAACATAATATAGTGGGTTATGTAATCTAGCTAGGAGTTACCAAGCAACTGGACTTCCATTTATTCTCTCAGCATGTTTTTATTGAATGGCTGCTATGTGCCAAGAGTGAGTCCAATGGGGCAGGATGTGAGCCACATTGGAACTGATAATACTGAATAATATTGGAACTATAATACTGAATTCTTCGATTGGCTATTTTTCTCCAGCTCATTCCTGACCATCTTCATTTTCCTGACCATGATGTTCTTCCTTAACTGTGAAATACAATCACTTAAACCAAGGCAGAGTTTCTTAACAATCCCCTACCATATGAAAAATCTGACATATCTTTTCTAGGAAGAACTTCATCTCTTCTAAGAAATTCTCAAAGAGGAATAAGTCCTCTAAACAATGAAAAGGCATTGAAAAAATGCACGTAGCAGTATCTATATTATTATTTTTAAAGGAAACATCACTTAAGCACTTCCCAGTATTTGCATTTAGAAATCCTAAATTTCAAGAAGTCTTTCCTTTCAACTCTGACTCCAAGACTTTCTACTCTATTTTAAGTTCATTTATGTTCCTCTTGTCCTTGCAACAGATAGTATAAATGATTACACCCTTATAAAATAATTATTGCCTCAAGTAGTTACTCATATAGCCTACCAAGATTTGTGATCAACCTACTCAAGCTGGTTTACAGAATGTGGATTCCAGAGGAATCAGGTTAAGTCATGGTCAAGGAAGTCAGTTTAACTAGACCAACATTTCCAGTAAACATCGTGTGATAAATGGAGCTGATGGAAGCACTTTCTTCCTGGCTATTAAAGCTTCTGTGGATGTGTTCTCCCTTCCCACCCCCTTAGATTCAGATGGAAGGTAGTATCAGCAATCTGAACCCAAGGTTAAAAGCTAAATAAGGCAGCCCTCCACACTACTAAGGCAGTGATAGTTTCATTTTTAAACATCTAATTATCTCTAAGAGGTAAAATGTCCAAATAACCGTGTTGGTTTCAGAGAACACAGCCTCCCTCAAGACCCAGTTCATCTCCGTTCAAGTTGACTGCACCCTCTCTCCATCCTTTTTCTCCCCTCCTGGACTCTGGCTGGCTTTCCCAGTGTGAAATCTTCTACAGTGTTTCTGGTAAACTGCAGTGCTTATCAACCAGACGCCTTATCCTTGGGGGCGTATTGAATAACAGATGAAAACACTGCAGAATTGGACAAGCAATTATTTAGTTCTACAATTTCTAATGATTAGAGCAAGCCGATTTTCACTTGCAGCAGTTGGAGATGGTGAGGACAAACTGAGATGAGGTCACCAGTCGTTACTTGATTTTCAGCAGTCTGGGAACAGAATGTGATCGATCAGCAAGCAGCATGGCCCAAAGAATACAAAAGGAGACATGAACCAGTGCAGTAATCATGCTGAACTTAGCTGTCTTTCTACAATATCTTGCTGTTCAAGAGCTTCTCTCTGGTTGTTGTTTTCTCCAAGATGGCTCTTGCCTGCTCTAGCTATCACTGATGTGGACACAGTGGGTTGAAGGAGAATCAAGCAATGATCAAATGATTCAGAGCCTTAGGTGATAGTCATTCATCCAGAAGGTACACAGTTTAGCTGCAGTAGCGCCTTAGTTGGGCCTTGTACATATATGAGATTAACTGATCCCTCCATTTCAGACTTAACAATGCCCTGGAGGCTTGGTGTCCAGCCCCGCCAAAGAGGCTATGTCTGGACCATGCCCTTGTAGCATTGTAAGCCAGCTGTCCTGTCACAGCCATCAAAAAGTCAATTGGCTACCACACCATATACTGAGTCTTCTAGTCTCTCAATTTCCATTATTTTTTCCCATAAAATAATCACATGTGTCTACCTAAGAGTTTAGCATTGCCTACCTTACTATTTTGGAAGACAGGTGCATTGATTTTTTTTATTTACTCTTTTACACATTCATTCAACAAATAGTTAGAGGGGCATTGAACTTGGCACTGGTGATACAGCAACAAATAGGACAGAGAGCTTATATTCTGACTGGGTAGACAGAAGATGAACAAGTAAACAAATAAAAAAAAAGATAATTGCATATTGAGATAATGCCATGAAGGAAATAAAGAATGTGGTTAGGAAAACTAGTAGTGGCTACTTTAGGAGGTTTTTAACCTCAGTTTGGGGGAAAAAATGCTAAGAATCACAAAATCTATATCACTTTATGAGCCGTTGTTGTGTGGAGTTGAAGTACTTACTCGTCATTTGGTTAATCTCTCATCCCGCCCAGGAGAGGGAGACTTCATTGGTGGTTGGTAAACTCTTCTTCTTCTAACTGCTCCTGTAAAGACCCACCTCCGGCTCTGAGGCTGCCATCTCTTATTCTAAGTAAGTTGCGTTCTTGACAGAAGACTGGAGTTGCTGGACCAGGCGAGGCTGAGGGCCGGAACTTCAAAAACCACTGCTCCTGCCTTTGCCTTCTGAACAGCAACAAGAGGCTGCCTTCCCTCAAGTCAGCCACCAATGAAGGCGCCCTCCCTCTCCTCAGCTGAGTCAGAGAAAGAGAAGAACAGCCTCTTAACTAAGAAGTTTCTCCGTGAGGGCTCTGGGAAAGGAATCCTTCTGACTGAAAGTCCTCATCTTACACTATTATCATTAACCATCATCCCTGAAAATTTTCCATCATGAAAAGCAAACACCATAAACAGAATGATGGGAGCATTATCCGTATCTAAGCAGACCTCCTAAGGGTCTCTGCTGTATTCATTTTGCATCAACAAGTGACCACTCACTAACTCTAGAATTGAATAGGTTATGTGGTTATTCTAAACACATATAAATTGAGATCACTTATAACAAGGATATATATGCACTTTGTTTCTTGTAGGACAAATTTGTTCTCTAAAAAAGCTAGCGGGTAGGGAACCAGTTTCAAAATCCTTGGAAGCTTTTATCCATTTGGAAGTACTTTTGTTTCAGAATCACTTTGTATTAAGAAAAAAAAAAAAACAGAATCACTTTGTGAATTAAATTGCTTCAAAGATAGTTTACCCTCAAATGCCTAATGTGTTTTCAAAATGGAAAGATCAATATACTCCTTCCATGAAAGATATACTCTGTCATCTTATCTGCATAACCTGCCCCTACCAAACAGGATTGTCAGAGAAAATACAGGCCACCAAATTCAGTTTAAATTCCAGATAAATAACAAAGAATTTCTAGTATAATAACTGTTTCAAAAATTGCATAGGAAATACTTATACTAAAAAATTATTCATTGTCTGTCTGGGCTGTATTGTTATTTGCTAAATCTGGTAACCCTGTCCCAAAGAAGAGATCTAAATCTCTGAGAGTTTGCATCATCACTCACCATCATTCTGTTCCTGATTGCAGCCCAGTCTTGGAAAGGAAATGGGAATATGATCAATACTGAGAAAAAATTAAATTAGTATTGAAAAGGATGGGAAAATACAATTGCCACTGACCAGGTAAATAGGTAATTAAGCAACTTTTGTAAAATTAGATATGCAAACTAGATCATAAACAAGCTCACTTTCAAAGACTTCTACCATAATTAATATGTATAAACTTTGCACAATTGAAACCTAGAATGTTTTGAGTACTTAAGCCAGAAGGTAATTCTTTAATTTCCAAATTCTTAAAAATCAGTTAATAGCTGTGGGGGACCATGCTCATGTATAATTTTGGTATTTGTATTAATTTGCTTAACCTCACCTTATTCATTCTCTCTCTCTCTAGTTACCTGAACAAGAATAAATACCTGACAGTTATTGACAAAGATGCATTTGGAGGAGTATACAGTGGACCGACCTTGCTGTGAGTAAAACATACGAAAGAACATTTCAGTCTTTTTTATTCTTTTCGTTTCCTGGAAGGGAGCGGGGAATTAAGAGGAACAGTCAATGTCCATGGGTAGGGATTGTTATTGTCTTGGAAAAAGACTTCTGCTAGTACTTTTCTGCCCAGCAGTATAGGCTACTATTTGGAAGAAAGTCCTTGCTGTTTGAGACTCAGAAGGCCCCACATTCTACTGTGCCATCCTGATGCCTGATCAGGCAGCCACCTTGGTGTGGTGTTTGTGGAGGCACTCTCATGGGAAGAAAACAGACATTTTGAACAGCTGCTGTTTGTAAAATTCTAAGACATGAGGTCTACAAATAGGTGAAAGGCACCCTAGTTTGCACAGGAGATATATGTGAATTTGCATTGCACAAATGCAAATATACATTTATGTTTTAAAAAAATGAGAACAAATTGTTTTACTAATATTTTATATATCGATGACCACTATCCCTCAAGAGTCAGGTAGGAAATGAAAGGATGCATCCCAAGAAAACAGTGGGTAATCCACAGTCTCAAGGACTTATCTTCACTCTTTCACTTTTAATGATTTTACTTCACTTTTAGAATGAATGTACCCACTTACGTGGATTTATGGTCTTATTCTCTTAATACATAGGCTACATATAAGAGTGATGCTGAAAATCTACTGTGCTACATGGGGATTCATTGTTAACTAATGACAAAGTACTTAAAAGTATTATGCATTTTTCTTTTTACAAAAAGACAAGTGAAAAAAATCTGTCGAGCTTTTCTGTGACTTTTTTAACATGAAATATATATTTTTAAAGACATTTTTAACTATTTTTTCAAGATAAAGGTGATATTTCCCCAATGCATGAGGAAAGTTGTTGCTTTTCTAAAGAAACTTGTAATTTGGAAAGAGCCTTTAGAAACAGGTATTTAGAAACATTTCCATATGATGTGATGTTCCTGCTGAAAATTGTGACCATCGTTTATAAAAATCCTATTTTTTTAAGGTCAGAAATTAAATTTTAACCTGTTTTTAAATCTTTCCCATTAAGAGCTGAAATGGACTTTATATCCATGTGTACAAAATAGGAAAATAAAACACCTCAGATTAGTTTGCAAAATAACTGATTGACATTTGAGAATATGAATTTCAATAAAAACATGTATTTAATTACTGAAGCAGATTAAAAGATGAGAATCCTAATTTAATAAGTACAGACAAGCCTGCCCTATTCTATGTGTAATCATCTATCCTTTTGAGGTAACTTTTTCTATTGAGACAGCCATTTAAACCAAAACTGAAATAAAATGAATGAGAAGCTGACCTCTGAATAGCTATATCAGAAAGGGTTACACAATGATATTTAATAACTTTCACTTTAGATAATTGCTTTCACTTTAGTGAAATCATTTTTAAAATATTACTTATTTTCATCTTATCCTTTTAAATGTACATTTAGTACCTTTTATAACATACATAACATGGTATTACAGTGATATGTGTATAGAGTTCATAAATATACACGTGTTAAAGGTACATACTCAAATATTTTTTTGCTTATAATTACATACCACTGAAAGAATTTAAAGACCAATGGTGTAGACCAGAATAACTCAAAGTCTAGGTCCACTATAAGGTGAATGGCTTGCCCAGAATGTACATCAAAGCACAGCTTCCTTCATGGAGAAAGTCTTCCCATGAGAGCAAAGTTGCTCAAACTGAGCAGTGAGCTTAGTGAAGTAGTTGGCTTACTTTCCAGTACGAGCTTCTTACATTATCAAGGACTCGTAAGAAACAGTTAGCCACTGGGCACCACACTTTAAGTAGCTCTAGTCTAGATGAAAAGAGCCTCCAAATCTCCCCTGCCTTCCCCACACCCCATGCCTTGGGTCCAATTCTACTAAAAAAGGGAAAAATGAAGAATTCAGAAGCAGCAATCAACACAGGAAAGAAACAAATGAAATTCCCAGGATGACCAAAAAGGGAGGTCCTGGAAATCTTGAGAAAAAGACATCTACATCAAAGCTAAAGGACAGAGGGCTCTGAGAGAAAGTTCTAGAAATAAAAAGGGATCAGTAGATTATCTGACAAGATTGACTATATGAAAAACTGGTTTGAGAGGTGTTTTACAGAACTTTAGAGCATCGGCCAGATTTAGCAAGAGGCCCACTCAAACCAAGATGCATTAATAAAAAAAGAGATAGAGACAGACGTCTCATGACAAAACAAACAAAAAAGTCACACAAGAAAGGAAAATAATTACAATATGCAGAATTGTAATAACCATAATACTGAATATGGGTTCAACCAAATATATCCTAAAACTATTTCAGGAGAATAGAGAGGTGTGTGGGGTGATGGACAAGAGCTAAGTCCTTATCATCCATAGTAGGGAGTCAGGGGGTGAATCTAAAACAAATAAATCAAGAAATATTTAAATTATGAAAAGAATACCAGAAGTTGAAAGTGGTTGCTTCTGGATAGTCAGAAAGCAGACTGCAGAGAGGTGCTGTGCAGAGACCTGCTGTGTATGTTATCAAGATTCCAGTGTTATTTGCTTTTTTAAAAAATAGGTCCATACATTATTTTAATAAAAATTAAAATTAAATTTAAAAAGAAAGCACAAAGTGTTAGGAAGAGAGGACAATGGAGATGGCAGCATTTGAGAGGCCAATAGAAGGAAAGCAAGAAATAAAGAAGAGTCCAGTCTTGTCCTTCAAATTTCAACCACAGTTGTTGTCTTAAAAGTGTTGCCTGTGCTATCACTTTAATTCTCACCCTGAACTTTTGTCAAAAATTTCATTACTTAATGTCCCACATATCTTTTCCCCATAACTAGTTTTTAAGATCCGAAAGGAAATGAACTATGTCTTATATTTTTTGTAATCCCTCCACTTCAGATGAGAAGACAGCAAGTACTCAATACATATTTGATAAAATGTAACTAAATATCAAATATCAAATATCAAATTTGGTTGTGATTTGATGTCAAAGCCAAACTTGGAAAATCTTAAACTCAACCTAAAGAAAAGAGAATTAGATGGCATATGTATTTCTGCCTTATAAAGGTATTTATGAAAGAATACAGTCATCTCTAACAGCTGACAAAAAAAAAGTCAAACTTGCCCACTTACTTTACCACTTTTCAAAAAAGAGATCACTTCTCAAAAAAAACTAAAGTAAATGCAACATCTAAAGTGAGATCTATTCTCTAATCTTTGCTTTTTATAAAAGCCTTTTTTAATTTCATTTAATAATATTTTTTACATATTGATTTTATAAATCAAGATATGCAACCTCATTTTCTATTTTTATACTTTCAATTTTTTATTATCTTGTTTTCTGTTAATCTTATTTTGAAAGAGAAGCTCTTGATATTTATAATCCCAAAGGAAAGAACACACTGAAATGCAATGCCTTCCATAATAACCAGAGTTCTCTAAGGCCTAATTATGTAACCCACAGTAATAAGCATTTAACTTACTGTTGAAATTTCTATATTATAATTGTTCCCCTTACTATTTTCAGTATCTCTTAAGTCGAGGAAATCTCTGTGATAATACCCTTGAGTTTACATACATGTATCAATAAAAATAAACTTCGAATTTAACTTTTGTTGCTATTAGTTGATCAAATTTGAAAATCTAAGGGTCACAGACTACTTATCTTGGTTTACAGAAAAATAAGCCTTTTGTTTTTCTTTTTGACTCTTAATGATCTTCATAAGTTCCTACTATTAGACAACTGAAAAATTGTGGCAGGGTTCTTTTGGGCAAGCCTAAAGTCCACAGGTGTTTTCAGTACATAATTTTGTAGGTTGATCTTTGGCAAAATTATTTTTTTTGTTGTTGAGGTATAATTTATATGCAATAATATGCACAGTTTTCAAGTGTACAGTTTGATGAGTTTTAGCAAAACTATGTCACCCAACCCCAGTCAAGACTTAGAAAATTTTCATCACCCAAAAACTTCCCTCATGCCCCTATGTTTTCCATAGACAACCCCATATCTTATTATTTTTCTAGTGTAGAAATCTAGGGGTAAAATTGTCAGAACACAGGATAAATGTATATTTAACTTTATAGGAAATACTGACAAACTGTTTTCCACAATAGTCGTCCCATTTTCTATTCACACTACCAAAGTATGACAACCTCATACTGGCAACCCATTGTATTGTCAACCTTTTTATTCTAGCCATTCTAATGGTTGTAAAGTAGCTTTACTTTGTGTTTCCCTGATTATTTATCATGTTGAGCATCTTTTCATGTATTTATTAGCCACTTGTATATTTTCTTTTGTCAAGTGTCTGTTCAGATATCTTACTCATTTTTTAAATCGGGTTGTTTGTCTTTTTATTTTTGAGTTGTGATCCTAGGTAAAATTTTTGGCCTAAATAAAATCAGTTTTTCTCCTAACTACCAACCCTCCCCCATCCCTAGTTTATCCTGTTCCACAGGCATTTTAATGAGCACCTACTGAACTCCATGAAAGTTAGAAAGATAAGACATAGCCTTTGCTTTTACAGAGGTTACAATCGAATTCAGAAGAAATGTGAATAAATAACTATACTATAAGTTTTGTGTAAAAAGAGCCATAAGAGATACTTAGAGAATCAAGATACCATTTCTGTAACCAGCAAAGCCTCATTTAAGGAGGTGGTACTTGAGATGGGCTTCAGATGAGGGATAGAATTCAAACAAAGACAGAGTTAAGAGAGAAAGAGCAAAAGGCAAGTCAATAGGAAAATATAGGATGTATTCAATAGGAAAATATAGGATGTATTCAAAGAACAAAAAGAGAGGGAGGGAGGGAGAGAGGGATGGAAGGAGAGGAAAACAGAGAAAAAGAGAGGAAGGAAGGAAGGAAGGAAGGAAGGAAGGAAGGAAGGAAGGAAGGAAGGAAGGAAGGAAGGAAGGAAGGAAGAAGAGAAGGGAAAGCAAGGCAAGGCAAGGCAAGGCAAGAAGACATAATTTGGGTCCAAGGATAGTGTCTGAAAAGGTAAGGTGACCCACCGAAGGGTTACTGCAGAAATATTAGTAACAGCTGCATAACCCTTTATAGTGTATGGCCCTCTTCAACTCACCCTTTGCCTTCTTTATTTCACCTTTGCCTACTCTCAGTCACTGCACCTGGGCTGCTCGTCTGTACCTCCTGGCTATTTGGCAGACACCAGACCTCCCTCAGGGCAGAGGGAAATTGAGCCCAAAGACCTAATCAGCCTGGAGTTTCTTGTCCTCCTTTCTATGCTTGCTGAGCAGAGCTTTGGGAGCAGCTGTCTGGAGAGGAAGGGAACTTCCTAGGGTCGGAAACCAGAGGAGGTTTGTCTGCTAGGCTGCTCTGCTCACAGACTGTGAAGTAAATTGCAAAGTCAAACAGACCTCTTGCAGTGCCTGGCTTGGGCATCAAGCCAGACTTGTGGCAAAGAAGCCAAGTTGCTGAAGAAGCAACCAAAGCAGGCCATCCTTCCTAAGTCACATACCCACATCCTCAGAGGTACAGCAAAGGAGAGAGCCTGTGACCATTTCTTGGAGTCTATGAGAGCTTTGAGGAAGGTCACAGAAGAATTTGAAGGGAAAGAACAGACAATTACCATTCCAGAATCATGTTCATGCTGGCTTCTTGCTGAAAACGAGGATGGTGAATTTCAACCCTAGGAATCTTTGGACCAGAGAAGTTGTGTCAGCAACTCAGGATAATTGATTCCCCTCAAAATCCAGATTTATTTGGGTCAGTGGTATCTCTTACTACCAGAGCCACCAATATGAGAAAAACAATTAATACTTTAAGTCCCAGCAATCTATAATGATAGGGTTACTTTTCATAACTACTGAGAAATTTGCAGAGCATTCCCCAACTAGGGGGCTGACTCTGGGTAGGAGAGAGATGATAGAGTTAGTGCCTAGCTCCTCAAAGTCATATAAACCTTCATGATTCTTCAATTGACTAAAAGTGCCACTACTATCATTTTCAAAAATTTTTACTTTCAAAAAGTAGTTCTCCAAAGCACTAAAAGCCACTATCCTAGAGCAATGGCCTCAAATGATCATTCATTTGACATCAGGGGATTCAGTAAATGTTTTCATATCTATGCAAAGCCTAAAAGTAAACTAGAATGACTTTTCATCTCTAAGAAAAGATAATCCACAAATCCATTAACTGTTTCTTGTAACATGGTTTTGTTAATGTCAATTGTTTAAGTAAGGGTTTTTTACTTTCATCAAAACAGATAGAACATAAAAGAATATTTGCTGAGTCTGAATCCTAGGAAAATAATGTGTGTATTTTTTTCCAAACCATATAAATTCTGAACAGTTTGTTAACCAAGCATCATTCTTTAGCCAGGAGCCCTCAACAGTGATGATCTTCAAAACAAACAAACAAAAAAACAGGAAGACAATTTTTTTCTTTGAAACTTTAAGTATAAATAAGCCTACTATTTAGTGAGTGTCCACTAGCTCAGTGTCATGTATTTTTATTTAAATTATTTTATTTCATCCTATCAACTCCAAAGGATTCTGATCTCTCTAATGCTACTCCCATAATTTCTGGGTATTTTGCCCATCACCCATATCAAGTCTCAATTATTTGTGTGATAAGAGAAGAGCACTGAGATTGCATAGGCCCAAACAGATGAGGCAAAAATCATGTGTACTCTGCAGTATAGCAAGTTTTACTCATGACCCTACAATTAACTAAAAGATGCTGCCGATAGGCTAACTGAGAGGAGAGGTAAATCAACCTGGGATTAAATTTTTCAATAAATAACCCGCAAATATAAACACAAGAATCAGTTTCCAATTCTTCCCTAGTAAATACGAATGAGAACTAAATTCTTTGACTCTCCTGGGAGTTTCATTCTTGGAACAAGTGGAAGGAAATAAGGTAGTTAAGGATTTTCATTCTGATACACTATCTCTGCCAAGTCTCTGAAATCCATTTTGTTAATTACGTTCTGCTTGTGAGTCTAAAAGAAATAAACACTTTTTTTTTTAAAGTGGAGTTTTCATTTCTCACCGGTAGCATTGAGGCTGGTCCTTTTGCCCTTATGGGGACGGTCATTTTGTATGTATGTATGGAGTTATGAAGGGGGGGATGATTTAGCATTGATGAGGATATATTTCTGTTTCAGCATCTGAGTATTGGCAATATATTGTCATCGTTCCCTTTCATTATTGTGTGGCAGAGTTGAGACCTTCCCTAATTATAGTACATGGGGAGTTTTTCATTGCGGGATCCATTATGCTAAGGCAGTAAACTCGATGAGATTTCATAGGTCATAGAAGCTATAGGCTTAAAAAAAGGTGTAATTGTGCAAACTCAAGAGAGGGAAAAAAAGGATAACAGTTATATCTGAGTTACAAAGCAATTTTGTTTATGCAAAGACTTTCGAGCAAAGGTTGGTAATTTAGGATCATCTGAATCTTTAGACAAACGTTTTCTTATTACTAATGGCAGCCATTTTTGAGCTTTAGCTATGTATTAGGTTCTTTACAGAGAGTACATCATCTTACACCTTTTTAATTACTCAGTAGTAGGTATTATTATCTCTACTTTAATGAGAAAACCGATGTGCAGAGATCAGGTAAGTCCCCAAGGTCACCTGGCCACAAGTGGTAGTGTTAAAACGTGTCACCAGTACTAACTCAGAAACCACCTCTTCTTGCACATCAGGTCAGCCCCTTTCATGTATGATGATTCCTGCATGTGTTATAATTCTCCAACTTTGCTTGGTCATTTTCTTAAATTTATACCTAAAACCATCCAGTTCTTTATCATCTTACTCAAAAAACAGTCCTCACAAATAGCATTCAAAGACCTCTCCCATCTGTCCCCCACTCACCAGCCATTATCTCTAATCCCATCTACTTCTTTCCTCCTCATTCCTCTTGTCCTACCACACTGAATAGGTGCCCCCAGTCATGTTCTCACCTTCAGGATTATGCACTAGCTTTTTTCTCGATCTACAAGTATCCAGGGCACATCCTCCTTCAAGTTTAGCAAAAACTTCAAGGTTTTGCTAAAATGTAAGCTTCTCATTCAGGTCTTCCCTGAAGTCTGTATTTAAATTTGCAAGCTGCTCTTAATCCCACTTTCCTGCTTTATTTTTCTCCATGACGCTTATCGCCATCTGACATGCTAGACATTCCAGACATTTACTTACTTATTTGCACTGTCTCCCTCCACTGATATGTAATGCAATGGGAGAAGAGATGTTTGTCAATTGTTCCCACTATTGTAACTCTAGTACCTTATACAATGCCTCAAACATAGCAGAAATTCATTAAATATTTGATGAATAATTTCGAGCCAAAACAATAGATGGGTGATACTCGATCAGCATTTAAATATGCTATAGCTTCTGCTATCTTAAAACATTTCCTGAGCATGTAGATTAAAAGATACCTAAAATACACATCAATCAGCTGCAATACATAGGTCTGTTTGGATCCTGACTCCAGGGAGACAGCTACTTGGCCTCCCTCAGAACACTGATTAAATATTTGATGACTTTAAAGGGTTATTATTTTTAGGTGTTCTTTTATTTCAAAGAGGTTCTTTGTCTTTCAGAGCTATATATTGAAATATTTAAAATTTTAAAATATCCCTTCAACTCCATATCTATTTTTTCGTCTGACATTAAATATCGGTTGGCTCTTTTTTATTTCCTGGCATCATAAAATTTCATGATATTCTTGCCTGTATATAACTTTGTAAGACTCACTCTTTCCAAATTCAGGTCCTGTTAGTTTCATTAGACCTTTAACTTGAGATAGTTCCCATGACCTGGACAATTAGACTTTAAACCAGCTGCCAGGCTCACTCAGCTGCATTCTGTTTTGTGAGTAAATACTTGATAGAGAGACAAATTCTCATGAAGCTTAGTGCCCACTGCTAATGACCTCTTTGTGGAAAGTGCCAGAGTCAATAAGAGAGAGGGAGACCCTCCAGCTTGTAGCTTTCCATTCACATGGCTGCATTCACAAATGAATTCAGATCCCTTAACTGCTGATAGCTACTCTCCATGTTCTTTTCACTCCAAAAACAAAATTTAAAATTTTAACTATATTTTGAAGTTGTTATTTTGGAAAAGAAGGCACGCTATTAGGAAACTGAAGTCAAAGTGATCAGATAAAAATTTAGATGAATGAGAAAAGATATAGCCTCAAATAACTTAAAATGAGCCCTGCCTTATTGAATTTGGGGATTTCTTCAGACTGAGACTCTCTTTCCATCAATTCCAGAGTTAGGAGACTGTCTAGTGTGGCTCAGCACTCAAAAAGTATTTGTTCTAAGCTCTTGCACGGTTCTATGTGCTAAATGAAGGAATAATTAAAAGTTAAAGATGATGCATTAAACATAAGCTTTTATTTCCTCTGCCTCTTGAGATGCCACTAAAAAGATGGAAAAGGAATTTTTAGTATACATAAATCCACAAGGACAAAGAGGACAGGTGAGGGCACTCTGAGAGCTACAGAATTCTTAAGAGAAAAAGGCAGAGGAGAAGGAAGGCAAAACTTAGAGTGTCCACAGGGAGCATAGAGAGGCAGCTGTTTTGCCCTACAGAACCCCTAAAGGGTATGGGATTTAGAGGTGATGGGTGTGGCAAGTGGCAAGAACTAGACATGGGGCTAAAAACAGAAGGATTTCTTAAAGGTCTGTGACTGGAAATGTGAACCTTCTACCCCATTCATGCAAAATGCCAGCAGCCAAGCATCTCCCTTGTAGGCTGGAGATTTAAGGGTTTTTTTGTCCTGCAGATGGTGAAAAACTCTTTAAAAAGACCTCTACATTGGCATTTTAAGGTCCAACAGTATAATGGCCAGCTCCCTACACAATTGTCCTAAAGCAAAGTCTGCCACTGGACAAGCTCCCAATCAAATTTTCAGTGCCTCATTCTTAAGCATGAATGTGCCACCAAAGATCACTAGCCAAAGAATGCTTCTAACATGAAAGATCAAAACTAAGATAAACAGATGTGGTGGGGTGTGGGGGAGGGAAATGAGCCTGAAGGGACCAAAGACGTTGCAGAGAATGGAAAAAATTTTTTAACAAAGCAACAATTAGTGACCTAAGATAAATCTGAGAAGATATTTCATCTCTATAACAATAATAATAATAATAGCTCATATTTACTGAGAACACACTGTCAGTTACTAGTCAACAAACCTAAGATAAGGAAACTGAGGCACATAGTTTACTGTGACTGATAGGAAGTGTGGAAGCTAGGATTCAAATCCAGATAGTCTGAGTTTAATGGGAAGGAAATAAGGGGGCTGGGTGGAAAGGTAAAGGGAAGTACAAGTTGGCAGTTACTTTCAAAGACTCAGAAAATACATCTCTCATATGGCTTTTCTAAGAAAATGTGTTCCAGTGAAATGAGGAAAAAAATCAAGAAAGATGGCACGGGATTCTGAAAGAGACTCCCACCGGGGTGACGGGGGGATACTCTTCTAAGAAGCTTTGACTTCATACTGTAGATATTGAAGGAACCATGGGTTTCAAACTGGGAAGCAATATGATGAGATCCAGGTTTTGGAAAGAACATTCTGTCCTAAATCTGAAGGTGGGATTAGTAGAATTTCTGGGAGACCAGTCAGGAAGTTTTTGAAAAACTCAGGTGAAATACAATCCAGACCTAAATTAAGGTAGTAGTAATGAGAACCATGAGACAGTAGACCTATAAACATCTCAGCTGATATCTGATCAGGGGGTTTAGCCCAATTGCATTTTATCGTAAATATTTATGGCAAGGGCAAGAGAGACTATGAGGATGCAAGCCCTGGAAGAGTTTGGACAAAATTCAGGAAATAAAGAAATACCAGTAGACTTGGAGAGAAGAAACATTCTACTGGGATATTCTGAGTAGACAGGCAGGGCTACATTCATTGGCAGTATACAGGAGCCCCTACCTCCCTTTCTGATGACACCCAGATGGTATGATTAAAACCAGATCTCTGCAAGGGAGTTCAAATCCAAAGAACAGGGGAAAAGCAATTGTTCCCCTTACTGGACTGAAGTAGTGTGCATGGAGGAACCTTCCTCAGGAGCAGCCTTCTTCAAGGCACACCCTGAAGACAGCAGCACCTTAGAGCATTTTAAGAGCAGCAGACTTAATAGATAACTTAGAGCCTTCATCAAGTGGCTCAAGCCAGTGGGGAGTAAGATGAATCCAAATAGATTCTAATTTGGGTTGTAAGTGGCCTTAGGCCACTGGCATGAGGTTAGAGAAAAAGACAAGGGCCAGATCTGTAGGACCTTGAAGGGCACGGTAAGAAGCGTAGATGTTTTCCATGGTACATTGGGAGGGCTGTGAGCAGGAGAGTGATCTTACTCCACCAACATTTTACGACTATTCTGGCTGCTATGTAGAAAATGGATTGGAAGAGATTAAGGGTAATCTTAATCAACCAGAAAGCTATTGCAGCAAGAGATGATGTTAGCTTGAACTAGGGAGCTTACATTGGAGATGCAAATACATGAATTCAAGAGCCTTGAAGAGTTCAAATCCACCGTTCTTTTGCTAGATTAAGTGGAGGAGGAGCAGGTCAAAGTAGGGGGGAGGAGATCAAAAGCTAAGTTTGGGATGGGCCTGTTAAATTAGAGATGTGTAAGGCATCCAGGTGAAGAGATCAAATAAACAACTGGCTATATAAGTCAAGATCTGGACTAGAGTTGTATTTGCTGAGTTCCTTGCTTCTCACTTGAGCTCATTAAACTCCAAATTGAGGCAAGGAGAGAATTAACATTCACTGAACACCTTCTATATGTCAAGGACCCATTATGAGGCAGATGTTTCTGTCATAAGTTTATATATACATTTTCCAACACCTGCTTTCTCCATGTCTGCCCAGACACCCTCCCATTTCAGCCTCACTGAGACCCAACTAGAAGCCACCTGGGATACACTCATTGCAGATACTCACACAAACCAGAGAATCGATTCCTCCTCCCAGATTCCAAAATGAGTCCCTGGAGGGTTGCTGCACCTAGGTCCGTGTTCAAAGACTGCAGATACGTGAAGGTACGGGGCAGAGAAAAGCTTCTAGGATGCTGAACCTAAGAACTCTGAATTCAGATTACAGTGATGATTCTGCCCTTGGTTTGCAGTCTTTGGACACAACATGCCTTGTTTCTTTGTCTTAACTTTAGTGTCCACCTGCTTCATAAAAATGCTGAGAATAGAGATGAGTTTCTGAATTACCTAGAGAGCATCTTAAATAATGTAGATTCCTGGGCCCCACCATCAGAAATTATAATTCAGTTGACTTGGGGTGTGGGTCAGGAGTCTGAATTGCGGGTGCTTCTGATGCTTGTCCAAGGCGGGTGCCTGAACCAGAAATACTGATTTGTAGGGTGGTGAGCTACCAGCTTTCACAAAATATCTGCCTCAATGATATCCCAACCACTTAGATCACTATGGCAGTTTTAAAATTAGGCATCATATTCTTTGACACTCCTCCTATGGAGAAGTGGGTTATGTGTCCCCTGCCTTTGAATCTACCAGTTCTCTTGAAACACTGTCTCTTCAGATACTCCCGCTCAGGATGCCCTCACTCAGAACCTGGCTGCCATGAGGTGAGAAACTGAAGCCACATGGAGAGACCACATCATCACTCCCAGCTGAGCTCAGCTTTGAATCATCTCAGTCCTGGAACCGCATATGCAAATAAAGGAGCCTGCAAATAATCCAGCCCCCAGCCATTGAGTCACCCCAGCCTTCAAGTCTTCCCAGCTGAGCCCCAGACATCACAGAGCAGAGACGAGCCATCCTCACCATGCCCTGATCAAATCCCTGACCCACAAAAGCTATGCTTATAATAAAAAGGTTGTTGTTTGATGCCACTTCGTTTTGAGGCGTTTTGTCACACAATTCCTGGAATGGTTACTAAAATGTTTTCCCAAGATATAAATGCAAACACATTACTTGAAAAGATAGACTCAGATGGACACACACAATCGGTGTATCCAACACTGACATGAAAACATCACTTGATAAAGAGACATATAAGTTGCTTCCAGAAAACTGGAGTCAGAAAGATGGCCACGCCTTGAAGACAGCATGACTAACAGAGAAAGAGATGCATCATAAGGACAAATGAGGCAGGAGAGCAAAGTCCAGCTTTATTTACTTCACAACTGTGCTTAAGTTTGGTTCCAAAATCCCTCAACTCTGTCCCTAATGCAAAGTTGTTCGTTTGTGCCAATTTCCCAAACATACTTTCTTAATGTTAAAAAATAGCCTCGGAATCATACAGGAACAAATATCAAGGGTAATTCTTACTACCAGTTAAGTCTGAGAAATGCTGAATTATGGAATTTTTCAATTCAATGTAAAACAAAATAGCAAATGTGGCACCTTTCCTTAAGAACCACAGTTCTGTGGTGAAAATGCAGTTAATGCACGAGCTTCATGTTTATAAAAATTGAATAGCAAGTTCTAACAACCTTGAACCTGAGAATATAAATCCCAGCTAAATCCAATTACAGTGATGCTGAGAAAGAAGTTGTAAATATTGGAATTTACTTGCTAATCAGACACTAATAACTATAATAAATATTTTAAAATGTAATTGCAAAAAAAATTATAAAATGCAACAATATAAGGAATATTTAGCAAATATTTTTAAAAAATGAGAGATATTAGTTTAAATATCCATGGTCTTATTCAAGCTATTATTCAATGCAATTAAAAATGAAGGAGCAAGATATATATCCTGGACTCTCTGGGACTGAGCAAAGAAATAGAACTGTCACACGTAAAGCCTTGAATTAATTCTGCTTTAGTAAGTAACACAAATGTCTACATTGTCCCCAGCCACTTTCCCCATTGTTTTCAGAAGGGACTGAAATCTCATTTCAGATTAGTAATGTAAATATTGGAGTTTTCTTTCCAGGAACACATTTACAGCCTTCTAAAACAAAACAAAACAAAACAAAACTGTGGGAATCTCTGTTCTTAGTCATGGATTCACCCTGAAACTGGTCTGACTCCCAAGTTCTGCATCATTAGGAGGAGATTTTCATGATACTGGTATTGATCCCAATCAGTGAGTAGTGTATGAATCCCAAAACACAGATACTGAGAACAATTTTGGCCCCTTTGAGCCTGTTCAAATAAATTCCTCTTGCCTCTTGAGACCTTTTAATAGTTATACAGTATAGTTTTCCAGAGTAGAATTGACATCTGTTTCTGATTCCAAGAGTTTGTATGTATTGCAATGGATAAAATAAAATGTCTGCTAAACTATTATTTGTATTGATGGATAGCGGAGTTCCAAGCAATAAAAATAGGAGTCTCTTATAAGCTATCAATTTAGAAAACTAATATCCCTCCTTAGACCAGTGGCTGCATGTAAAGAACTCAGAGTGCACATTCAGTAGCAGAAAGGACCATGTTTGACTTTTCTGTCCAAGAATTAGAAGGCCCTGGCTGCTCACTGCCTCTTTGTATTACTTTGTTCTCTCCTCCCAGGGACGTCTCCTACACCAGTGTCACTGCCCTGCCTTCCAAAGGCCTGGAGCACTTGAGAGAACTGATAGCAAGAAACACCTGGACTCTAAAGAAACTTCCACTTTCCTTGAGTTTCCTTCACCTCACACGGGCAGACCTTTCTTATCCGAGCCACTGTTGTGCTTTTAAGAATCAGAAGAAAATCAGAGGGTAAGTGGCAGGTGTCTGGAACAAGCAACCAAAGGCCTTGGTGGAAGCCAAATTAATTTCTGGGTTTGGGGAAGAAGCTTCATAGTTTGAAAACCAGGTAGAAAGAATTGGAAACATTTATAGAAAATATGAAATCCATGGCACACAATGACTCTGCAGACTTGAAGTGGTTGCTGATGAGAAATGAGGCCAATGTCAATGGATCACAGCAGGGGAGGGGAGGAGAACAGATGACATAGGAGAGACAGGAATGACTAGATCATGTAGAATCTTATAGAGATTATATTACATGATTCCTGGCCTCGAGATGCAATGTATATTAAATACTACAACATATATTAAATGCCACAACCATGAGGGCAAACTTAAAAACACAAACAATGGGGTCACAAACCTGGTCAATTTGGCTTTGCAAATATCATCGCTTACTGGTGACACATGTGGGCTCTAAAGTCAGCTGGGTTTGTATCCCATTTCTGCCACTTCCTGTTATCCCAGCCTACTTACTTAACCTCCTTGAGCTTCTATGAATGGAGTTCATAATGTTGTCATTCATAGAGGTTTTGAGAAGGTTAAATGAGAAACTGAATAGAAAATACCTATTACAATGACCTGGAATATTATAAGTTCTCAATAGGTATTATTTTATTTTTAGGCTGCTTGCAAGCCTGCAAAATAAGGACAGCTTTCTTTTTCTCTCTATGCGTTCTCCGAATCTTATCTTCACCTACACTTTTACTCTGCATTGTCTTCCTTTTTTATGTCTTGTGCAATCCCATTCTCCTAACATCACCTTTATTTATCACTTATTCACTCCCTCAGTTTCTATGTAATATCTAGTGGTTGACTATCTGCACTCATACTTGCAGTCATAAATAAATTGGTATCTAGTAGTGGAGGCAGAAGCAAACTGGACATTTGAACAGCTGTGCCAAGAATGTCAATAGGCCAGTACAAGCATAATACCTGCAGAAAACTAAGAGTAGGATATGGGGGTGGTGATAGCAGGCTTTATACTGACGCCATGTGGCCCAGGGTAGGGAAGGACCAGGGATGGGTGGGAGGTTAAAATGAACTTCAAGGATAGGGTCCAGATTTCTTGTTAACCTCTAAACAAGTTATAATAGGCAGCCTATTGGGCATTTTAACCAGAGCCCAATAGATGAATCAACATCCGCTCATCAGCCGCAACAAGTTAAAGAATCCCTTTTGATGTCATCTGGTAAGCTAGCAAAAAATGAAATCTTACTTCCATGAGCATGCCACGAGCATGCCATGAGCATGCCAACAGTGTCCATTTATTCCTGTGTTCAATAAATATTTATTGATCACCTACGATGTGCGTGACACTGTCTTAGCCATAGCAATGAATAAGACAGACATGAGCCCTCTTGCATTTTGTTTACATTCCACTAGGGGAAATCAGAAAATAAACAAGCAAACAAATAAGAAGATATCAGATAGTGCTATGAAGGAAATAAACACAAGGACAGAACAATTTATTTAAGGATACCAGAGAAGGCCTCTTTAAGAAAGAGACATTTGAGTTCACACTAAATAATGAGTAGAAGCAGTCATGAATTTCCAGGCAAAGGGAACACAGATTTCTAAAGCTTTGAATAGGAATAACAATAACCAACACATACATGGCACTGACAATGTTCCAGGTGCTGTGTAAGAGCTTTAAAAAGAAACTCATCTAATCCTTTAATAGCTCTATATGGACTAGATACTTTCATGATACCATTTTTAAAATGGGATAAACCAAGGTTCATAGATCTGCCCAAGGTCAAATAGCTAGGAAAGAGGAGAGCCAGGTCCTAACCTGGGCAGAATGGATCCATCATCCATGCTTTTTCTCTCACTACTGCTCTTGAACTGGTGGCAGATGAGAAATAAAAGCCAATGTCATCAGATCGTAGCAGGGAAGGGGAAAGTAATAGGAAATGATGTAGGAGAGAAACGGGCCTGACTAGATCATGTAGAATCTTGTAGAACCATGTAGATCACAGTAAGTATTCTGCACATTTTGCTAATTGTTGTGAAGACCATCTGTGGGTTTTCAGCAAGTGGTGACTTATTTCTGTTGCCTTGCAGAATCCTTGAGTCCTTAATGTGTAATGAGAGCAGTATTCGAAGCCTGCGTCAGAGAAAATCTGTGAATGCTTTGAACGGTCCCTTCTACCAGGAGTATGAGGAGGACCTGAGTGACAGCAGTGCTGGGCACAAGGAAAACTCCAAGTTCCAGGATGCCCACAGCAACTCTCATTATTACGTCTTCTTTGAAGAACAAGAAGATGAGATCATTGGTTTTGGCCAGCAGCTCAAAAACCCACAGGAAGAGGCCCTACAGGCCTTTGATAGCCATTATGACTACACCGTGTGTGGAGACAATGAAGACATGGTGTGTACCCCCAAGTCAGATGAGTTCAACCCCTGCGAAGACATAATGGGCTACAAATTTCTGAGAATTGTGGTGTGGTTTGTTAGTCTGCTGGCTCTCTTGGGCAATGTCTTCGTCCTGGCTGTCCTCCTCACCAGCCACTACAAACTGACCGTCCCACGCTTTCTCATGTGCAACTTGGCCTTTGCAGATTTCTGCATGGGGATGTATCTGCTCCTCATTGCCTCCGTAGACCTCTACACTCATTCTGAGTACTACAACCATGCCATTGACTGGCAGACAGGCCCTGGGTGCAACACAGCTGGTTTCTTCACCGTCTTTGCCAGCGAGTTGTCAGTGTACACGCTGACAGTCATCACCCTGGAACGCTGGTATGCCATCACCTTCGCCATGCGCCTGGACCGGAAAATCCGCCTCAGGCATGCATATGCCATCATGATTGGGGGCTGGGTTTGCTGCTTCCTGCTCGCCCTGCTCCCTTTGGTGGGAATAAGCAGCTATGCCAAGGTCAGCATCTGCCTGCCCATGGACACGGAGACTCCTCTTGCCCTGGCATATATTATCCTTGTTCTGTTGCTCAATATAGTTGCCTTTATCATTGTCTGCTTCTGTTATGTGAAGATCTACATCACCGTCAGAAATCCCCAGTACAACCCAGGGGACAAAGACACCAAAATTGCCAAAAAGATGGCTGTGTTGATCTTCACTGACTTCATGTGCATGGCCCCAATTTCATTTTATGCACTATCGGCACTTATGAACAAGCCTCTTATCACTGTTAGCAACTCCAAAATCTTGCTGGTTCTCTTCTATCCACTTAACTCCTGTGCCAATCCGTTCCTCTATGCTATTTTCACAAAGGCCTTCCAGAGAGATGTATTTATCCTGCTCAGCAAGTTTGGCATCTGTAAACGCCAGGCTCAGGCATATCGGGGCCAGAGAGTTTCTCCAAAGAATGGCACTGGTATTCAGGTCCAAAAGGTTACCCAAAACATGATGCAAAATCTCCCCAACATTCAGGATGACTATGAACTTCTTGAACACTCCCATTTAACCCCTAAGAAACAGGGCCAAATCTCAAAAGAGTATAAGCAAACAGTTTTGTAAGCTGACCCTACGCTACTTGCAGTAGTAGGGGGACTTATCAAAGACAGGTTTCTTGAACATGCATTCCAAACCTATGCCACACACAAGACAGCTGACCTAACTCTTGTGCAGGTGATGTTTCATGGGACAAGAGTTCATCTCTGGAGGGACTAGTGTTAACCTAATTATTGCCCCCCTCCCCCGAGAGGAAGAGATGCTACAAATATGTCTGAATCCCAGGTAATATCAAAATAATCTATACATTATGGAAGACTTGCTTGATGCTAAATGTACAGATGACATTTGCATAAGATGCTCAACAAATATCAGCTGAGCCATGTCAACACTGAGCTTCCCATTTTTATATAGCATGTCATACTAAAGATTCAGCAACTGGCAAATGCTATGAACTTGACTGGTGACTACAAGATAAAATTGGCCACATGTTGGCTCTGTCCAGCTTCCTGTTCCCTGATACAATCAAAGAGAGTTTGAGTTCCTCGAAACTGAACAGTCAAATGGATCTTCACACAAGGAATGACTATCATGAGACACAAAAGAGGGAAAAGGCTTAGCTTTGAGTTTTTTCAATTTCTGCAACTATTAATCATCTCTTCACAAAGGTCTACCTGATGTAACCCAACTGTTACATGTTGCCCAGAAAAACTGGCAAGATTTCAGCTTATGTGTCCAAAGAATTGCTCTTCTTGTCTAGTCTCATAGCATAAAAGACAAGAACTTGAGAAATATTTCAAAGTAGCAATAAGTGGGAATTATAAGCAGAGCACGCTAAATCACCCACTGATTAATAAAGCAGGCTGGACACCAGGTAACCCTTGGAACTTGGGAAAATCACTGGTCCTCAGAAGTCTGTAGAAATGGAAGAGCTTGATGGCCACTTCTAGTTAAAACTCTCTATATATCCTTCTCCCTTAAAACATGTTTCCACAACAAAGAGAAAGAAAAGTATTAAGGAAAAAGAAACTGTTTTTTCTACCTTATAGGGCTGCCATCTCCTCTTTGGAGCCTAGACATATGACCCACAAAGTATTTTTTGTTTCATTTTTGGTTATGACATACTAAAATTTCTATTGACCACACTGGGCTGGATCTAAATCACTCATCTAATTACTAGATCTGTACAGCTATAATGAACAGGCCGAAAACAGATCAGTATTCATAGAATAGAATAGAAGGTAATTTTGCAAATCTTGGTTAGAGTTACTACTTCATTGTGCAGATTCACTTGAAAACATTTAACTTGTCTTCAGGGACTGGTTGCTTTGCTTAACTGTTTCTAACCCACAATTGGTACTAAAGGTATCAAGAGAAGTTTCTTCTCTCTGAATCTACCAGCTCTTTCCAACCTTATTAATCACTGGACATAAAGTTTCTGTTCCCCAACTGTGCCCCATTACTTAAAATGGTCAGGACCTTCATCTATAGATGTACTCTCCAAGCTATCCATCAAGACAGCCCTTTAATTTCATCCCCAGCAGAGATGGTCTTTGCTTCTCAGTGCTCATGAACCACACCATTATTTAAAAGCACGCTATGAATTAAGAGCTTTTGTTGTTTTAAACCTGCGGAGTGGGGTTCGTGGGCCCTGACTCACCTGGAATGTCTCTATAGCCATACCCATTCCTGATTATCACTGAGACTTGGATATATTAAAAGAAATATTATGGACACCTAAAATAATAACTTATCCACCAGTCCACTTGTAACTAATGAAATTAAACAAATGTGTCACCTTTTGGCAAGTAGTTTCTCACCTGTGACATTTTGAAATATCACATTCTGATAAATAAATGCATTTTATCTTAAATAGTTGAAATAATGCTTTAGAAATAGTCCAGGAAAGTAACTTCAACAGAATTGTTATTAAAATTTGCATTGGCAGCATGGAATAAATTTTCTTTCTAGGAAATGACTGTGCTGAGTCCTAGAGTATTGATTTTTGTAATTTGTGAGCTTCTTTTAGGGTTACCATTATATGCGTTAAAACTAAAAATAGGTGAAAAACAATTGACACATTTACTAATAAATCCATATTAATAAATTATTGACTATCAATAACAAGTATAACATTGTATCTTGATTATAAGTGATCTTTATATGAAAAAAAAACCATAGAATT
Organism: Eidolon dupreanum; assembly: GCA_028627145.1. NCBI lineage: Eukaryota > Metazoa > Chordata > Mammalia > Chiroptera > Pteropodidae > Eidolon > Eidolon dupreanum. Next base: position 13,362,617 of record CM053509.1, read on the forward strand.
ATGATGCACTGACAAGCATGATGGCAAAGGGGAAAATATGATTAGTATTGATATTAAGAAATGAAGATAATAAATCTATAAGACTTAGTCAGAGTTCACTTTATCTGGTGGCTCTGAACTATCTGAAGATAGATGCAAATCAGTGAGGATAAATGACCTCAAGCCAGTCAAAATAAGAGTCACAAAATTCATGTCCTAAAGTTTATGTATGTTGCTCAAAGGAGTGTCTTGTAAAACACTCTCAAAGTTTACTGACTCTTGCTTTATGAATAATCTACTGTGTATCAGAAGCAGCCAATTAGAAGAAGAGTATATATTATAGGGCAGCACCATGAGAGTGGCAGTAAGGTATAAGTGAGGGCAAAAGATAAAAACTGTAATTATGAGAACTCAAAACAATAGCGGTTTGAGAACAAATACTTCTAACTGCTTGAAGTCTTTGGGAAAAGAATGTATCATAACAAAGTAGAGTGATACTTATTTGTTCTGAATACTTAAAAGGACAAGAAAAACTTGTTGGTAGAAATGAGCTCTATTTTAAAAGATATAAAAGTTTCTTCTCAAAGTGGTGGACTGAGTCCCAGCACTAACCTTCCTCTTTCAAATTTCACTGAAATGACAATAAAGAAGTATAAATTACACCGTGAACAAGAGGAACAGCATCAACAACAGACCAAAGTCTTTGATAGCCTTCTGAAAGACAGAAATTCTATGGCCTCAAGTTGATGAATAACAGGGTAGAGAAGGCTGCAGCCTAGAACACTTGCACGAATAAGGCTGCAACTATGGAGGGATGTGCTCTTCCCTGCAGAGTCTCAGAGAGACCACCGAGCCTGAAGGTCACAGGACTAAGTGGCTAATTAGGATAATTAATTACTAGTCTATGTCACTTGGCCCCACTCATCCCCTCTCACTCCACTCAGAAAAACTGACACACTCTGTGTTTGCCCCAGGCTGAAATCAAGACCTTAAAGAAAGTGAATGACAGCTGTAAATAGGGCTAAGTTCTTGGTCTGGGGCAGACAGAAGGGTACAGGAATGTCGTAAAACAAGGCCTGGATGAGGCATCACCATCAGTCAGGGAAAGATGTCTTCGGAAGATACATGCCATCTGCTGACATTATGTAAATGAACAAAATATAAATGAACCACAATAATTACCAGACATTTGAGGAAAATAACTACACATCAATAGCACATTAAAAAAAAAAAGACAAAATTGAACAAACAGAACCTTTCCCCGGGGGCGGGGCAGGGGGGACATAGTTTGGAAACTATTATTTTTTTAAATTCTAATTAGTAACATCAATTTGAGAAAATACTGGGCCCTGCAACAAAAGCAAGCTAATCTTTTTAAAAAGTAGTAACCAAAAATGAGGAGTTTTGGCAAATTTAAAATAGAATTGCCAAAGCAAGAGCTTTAATAGAAGACCTGGGAGTTAAAGTAGAAGAAATCTCTTAGAATGACACGGTATAAGATGCTCAACAAATATCAACTGTTAAACTAAGATGTGAAATGTGAAACAAAAGTTGAAAGACATAGAGAACCAGTCTCAAAGACCAACATCTTTCTAATAGGAGTTCTTGAGAAAATAACACAATTACTAGGGAAACAGGAGAAAAACTTCCTGAGTTGATAAAGATTGATAGTGTCTTTTTCGTGTGAAAGGGAATGAAGGAAAAAGACTCACTTGTAGAACAGTCCTTATAAAATGTCAGAACACCAAAAGTAAAGGGAGATCTAAACTGCTTGAGAGAGAATCAGAAAAAGAGAAGTCAGCTATTGGAAAGGATTAACAATTAGATTGAGCTTTAACTTTGCATTAACAACACTGTATACTAAAAGACAATGGAGCAACATTTTCAATGCCTTGGGAAAAAATATTTTACAACGGGGATCCCATACCCAGCCAAATTATCATCCAAAAGTAAGGGTGAATCAATGATATGTTGATAGATGTAATACTTGGAAAGTTTACTTATGTCAGACAAATTAGTTATAACTTGGAAATAAGCAAAAAGATAACTGGTTTGTTTTGGGGGGGGTATTGTGGAGTTTTTTTGGTTTGGAGGTGATTTTTTGTTTTGGGGGTTCTTTTCCTTTTTTTTTTTTTTTTTTTTGGTGCAGTGTCGGGCTTGACTTCCTATTGTTAGTTTGCAACTCTAGAAGGACAGACCTTAACTTAGCCAAAGGATTTTTATGTGATAGAGATTCAAATAACTCCGACATGGTTTATGGCCCATTGGACATTAACTACGTTGCATTCAACCTGGTAGTCTAATCCTAACACTTGTAAATTGCCTATATATACCTAGCTTTTTAAGTGCTTTTTGGACCAATTTTAACATTTTTCAGGTTTCTTCATTAAATTAAAAGTTGAATAAAATTTTTGAAAATTGTTTATTTTATATTTGCATGAGAATCATTTTTTAAAGCTCCCCTTTCTAAAAAATTACTTAAAATTATACTTCAGGGATAATATAATTCCCTTCTCAATGGATGCTAACACACTACTGGTTTTATGGTGAATATTTGTATGCCATAATACTCTAAACATTGCCAGTCGTCCATTTTTTAAATGAAAGCATATGACTCACTTATACTTACCAATTGATTATAAATATTATGGACCATGACAAGTTAGAAGAATAATATTGCTGACAAAAGTCAAGAGATGGGGGTGGGAAGAGCAGAAAGGTGCAGGACATGGTAAAGGAGCTAATTTCTTCTTACACAGTGGAGAGAGAAGGGAGGCTGCCCACAGTTAACAAATAAAGAAATGGAACTTTGTTTCCTAAAGCTACAAAGTCAACCAACTAAAAAAGTTGAAATTAATACTGATAAAATTTTTTTAAGCTGGGAGCTAGAAGATAATGTTAAGTCAATGAATATCCTAATCATCATTATGTGCAGTCAAAAGATATATTGTCTAAATTTCTATAGTTCAAAAAATAGGTGCATAAGTACATAATGGAATTACAGTAACCACCAGAACTAAAATCGGAGAATGGCTAAAGTGGTTTTCTCTGGTGATTAAGATTAGGGATTGAGTAGTGTTAGAAATTGAATTCAACAAATTCATATGTTGAAGTCCTAACCTCTAATGTGATTGTATTTGGAGATATGGCCTTTATGGAGGTTAATTAGGTTAAATGAGGTCATAAGTGTGGGGCTCTAATCCCGCAGGACTAGTGTCCTTATAAGAAGAGGAAAAGACACCAGAGACTCTCTCTATACATGCAGAGA
>CM053509.1:13374195-13386740 GCA_028627145.1 Eidolon dupreanum
CAAATATGTGGTGACAGAAAGAAATCTAACTATGGGAGGTGAACACACAGTGTAAATATATATGTGCCTTACTGTTAAAGTGTACAGCTGAAACTTATTGGATTTCATTAACCAATGTCACCAAAAAAAAAATAAATTAGAAAAAAGATAAAATAAATGGAGAAATAAAATAAGATATAGAAGCCTATATTATGATAAGAAACACCATTACAAATAGAATTCTGTTTGAGCTCTGCAGCTTCCCTATAACAAAGAAAAGCCCTTTGAGTAAGTATTAGCAATTAAAAGGGTAAAAGAGTTATGAATAATGGCTCAGGCACTGCTATTAAGTCACTTCTTTCTGGAAGTTGACGAAGATTGCTCTGGGACCAGCAGGGGTAAGCACATGGTGCTCTCCGGCCAACTGGCTAGAAACAGTCTCCTTCACAAGTCGGGAACTCTTAAGACCTTTTGACATGGGAAAGTAGTTTCATGGTTCTAAGCCTCTGAGAATAAGTATGGCCATTTTCGGTGTCCAGATTATTATACCAAAGGTGTAAGGCATTTAGACACTGAGTGGGGCCGCTCTCTGCACCAGTGTGTTGGAAAGGAAGCTGCCTGAAAAGTCCTGAAAGTCCATCAAGCTTGGCCCGTTTCCATCTGTTTTCCCGTTGGGCCACTTGTCCGATGGCCACACTTTCTACATCTACAATGTGGATGAAACGTGAAAACATTATGCTACGTAAAAGAGGCCAGGCACAAAGGTCACATGTTACATGATTCCATTTATATAAAATGTCCAGAATAGGTAAATCCATAGACACAGAAAGCAGAGTAGGGGTTGCCTGGGAGAGAGGGAGTGGGAGTTACTGGTTAAGGAGCACAGGATCTCACCTTCCACTCTGGGGCTTTCTGTTAATATCTGGGAACTCTTTCAACATCCATGCACAAGAAACCTGAAAGGTTGATGGGATTAACACCCTGACCTATAAGGTATAAGAGCTAATGGATAAAAAGTTCCTTTCCTCCCTCCTAAAACAAGGGACCTGAGATGTATATCAACTGAATTCACAGGGGGTCCCATGGGATCACCAACCATTTGCTTTTAACAGCAGCCAACTCTCCCCACTCCCCCATCCCACCATTGTGCTCCCTGGAATCCTCCCCCTGCCTCCCCTAAAGAAGAATCCTCACACAGGCTCTGCTTTCTGGAGAATCCAGGCTAAGACATCACCAACTCTCCCTTTCACTCAGACTCCTCACAATCTGTTAGGAAATCCTGTTGATTTTTCCTTCAACATAAATCCAGGATTCAATCTTTCCTTACCACCTTCCCTGCTATTCAACTGGTCCAAGCCATTGCCATCTCTCACCTGATTAATAAACACAGCCAGGGTGGTCCTACTAAAATGTAAGTCAGTTCATGCAGTTATTTTTGTCTCAAAATCCTTAATAGATTCTTATCTCATTTAGGACATGTATATATAATACCTTATAACGATCTACAAAGTACAATAGGATCTGTCATATAACTGCTTTGATCTCATTTCCTATAGTCCTCCCTGCTTTAGCCATGCTTCTCTCCTTGTCACACCTTAAACATGCTACGCATTTCCTCCCATGTACTCCCAACTCTGGGTCTTTGCATGTATTCAGAATTTTCTCCCCACAGATTGATATTCAAATGCTGCTTTCTTAGCGAGACCTCACTGACCATTTAAAATGCAACTTCCAGCATTCCTTCTCCCTCTCCTTTCCTTAATTTTTCTCCATTATACTTATCACTATCTGCCATTCTATGTGTTTTACTTATTTATATTTTTGGCTATTTCCTCCTACTAGAATGCAAGATCAATGAGATCATCTATTATATCTCTCCAATGATTAGAATAGTACTTGTATATAATAGGTGATCAATAAATATTTATTGAAAAAAGAAAAGTAGAAAGAAAGAAAAACTACTACAATAAAAGTCCACCTCTCTAGAGATAAGGTTTTTGGTCATTTCAAATCTTTAGACCATGGTCATGTCCCAGAAATAACTGAAAAGGGTGTTGAGGAGGAAAAAGAGCAGTCACAAAGCCCACAGAAGACTTTGTCATAGGAGAGCCCCTCATGTATGCCTTATAATAAATAGGTCCTATTTATTGTCATGTACAGATCCTTTCCTCAAAGTTAACCTTCTAGTTTCCCAGCTCACAAAAGATTGAAATAACAAAATATGAAGCAACGGTAGCTGGCAATAGGAAGAGACAATTTCAATCCTCTCTCTGGAGCTGAGTAATTATGATAAAACTCGGGTGTGGATAAGATTAAGCTAATGCCTACAAGATGTGAGCCAAAGGCTCATGTATCACATAAATACAGAGATCGTGTTTTTTGAAAGAAAAATTGGGACACAGGGAGCTCTTTCCAGGTGCAGGAGGGGTGTGGGAAGTTTAGTTAAGATGATGATGAAATATTTGAGTTTCTAGAATATTCTGATGGTAAAATGTTTTAAATAGGGCTGCACCAGAAAAATCCAGGGCATATTTATAAGTCACTACATGTAAGAGAACTATATTCATAAGATGGTTTAAAATTTACAAATGCCTGCTTTGTAATTTTAAGAAAAGAATTTGTTTTGAAAATTTCTGGGAGACTAAATAAAAGTTCTTAAGGAACCATATAGAAATGAAGCAAAGTAGGTAGAGTGAGATATCTAAATGGAACCCTTTAAAATCTAATTTGTAACTTTGAATAAACAGAACCATTTTGCCCATACTTAAAATTTCCTCCAACTATTTTTCAGTTGCAGCAATGAAAAGCAAAGAGTAATTAAAAATATAATCCAGCTTCAGTGAAATGCAAACTAGGTCCGGATGAAGGATTTAATATGCAATATGAGGCATTAGACACTTGTAAGATCTGTTTTTAAAATATTGACTTGAAGAATAGCCACATTTACTGAACCTCTACTTGAAGAACTTGCTCAAGGGTTAAGTGTGAGGCATGAAAAAGTAATCCTGATAATGTATATCACAGTCAAAGGTCAGGGCATTTTTGTTTATTTTTAAAAATACACTTTAGGGACATGGTTCCATAGTGTAGCGGTTAGCACGTCTGCTTTACATGCAGAGATCCTGGGTTCACACCCCAGTGGAGCCACAGTCCATGGTCTACGGCCATGCCACCCTGAACAAGCCTGATGTCTGACCTTGGAAGCTAAGCAGGGTTGGGCCTGGTTAGTACTTGGATGGGAGACCACCTAGGAAGACGAGGTGCTGTAGGTATAAATAAAAATAAATAATAATAAAAAAATACACTTTAGTGTTCTTTGTAACAACATAAAAAGATTGAATCATACTTAATACCAAATATATACTTGTTATACAAAAAAGCCAAATTATTCTGAAACAATTTCTTAACTTTCTGAGGGGCGGCTGGGGAGTGGTCAAGGACACCTTTGAAAATCTGAGGAAAGTCATAGGTTCTCTCAGCAGTGCACTGATATACTTGTATACAAATTTTCACTTCATCACAAATTCCCAGGAGGACAATCATGGAACCCCTAGGAAGCCCATGAACCTCTGATGAATAAATCTCAATCTGAAGAGTAATAAACATACTTGTATGACAAGGAAATATTGAAATAATCATACGATTAGACCAATTCAAGTTAATCATTTCTCAGTTCTGTGAGGTGAACCTGATTTCAATTAATGATAAATCCAGATAAAATTTGCTCATTTAACACTACGTTTTAAGGATTCTGATTAGTTTTCTATGTCTACTACTTTATGAGAGCTGATAAAAGAAAACAGACTCCAGGATAGCCAGCATTTGTTCACACAGGTGAAATAACTAAGCATTTTGGACCAAAGGATCTGGACTAACAGGACAGGACGGGCATGGCCTCTACAGAGCTGGTCTGACTGTTGAGGATGGGGGCTTACGCACACATACCACTGCCTTCTTCACTGGCCTCCTGCAATGCCTGCCATTGTGTGCATCAAGTCGCTTATGTGGGTCAAGTTACTAGGATATTTAAATACAGAATTGTATTATCCTGAAGGCACAAGAAATATTCTTGGAATATTTATGAATAGGGCGGTATCTATGAAGCCGCATGAAAAACAGTTAAATGATAGAATAGAATTCAAATTATCCGTAAGTTTTTGAAAGTTAAGCTAAAAACGACAACAACAACAATGGAGACTTCAAAGGAATGTCCTGTTTGCTCTGGATGGCAACTGGGTGTCCCAGTATCCTGGGCACCCTCTCCCGCTGCCTCTTGCTTAGGAGTGCTACATTTGGAAAGTTTAGGAATCTCTGATGGAGTTAATTTCTTGGAGGTGGCTGTTCAAAGGAATGTCTTTAGCATGGTTTTAGCAATGTGAACATAGGGTCAAACAGGTAGAGACAGATGTGGAATCCCATCAGATGTCATTTCAGAATCTAAAAAACCAGTGTCCCAGATAGTCAAGAAAAAAATAAAACAAAGCTAGAATATCACCTACCTTAACAGAGCAATAAAACTTAAGGACTTTAAAAAAGAATTACGAAAGGGTATGAAGAGTCCGAAAGAATGTCATTAAAGTGCCTCTGGAGACATTCATTCATACATTCATTTATTAGACAAATATTTTTTGACTACCGATTATATGTCAGGCTGTTTCTGGGTACATGGATACATAATTGAGTAAAACAGATGACAACAAAAACAACACATAAAGACCTTGCCCTCATGGAGATTATATTCTTATGGGGAAAGACACAAATAAGAAACACAAAAACAAGCAAATTACGTAGTATGTTAGAAGGTGACACATACTATAGACTAGTTAAAAAACAAACAAACAGGAATGTTAAATTTTAAAATTTAGGAAAGCCTGCCTGAGAAGGTAACATTTGAACAACAACATGAAGGAAGCGAGAGGATTAACCACAGAGATTTCTGGGAAAATAATGTTCGAGACATTGGGAAGAACCCAATGTGTAAAACCTGACAAGTGTGAGGGACAGCGAGGAGGCCGGTGGAATAAAAGCTGAATTATGAGCGAAAGTGATAAGTAGAATTGGAAAAATAAAGAAGGTCCAAATCATGTAGGGCCTTTGGGGCCACCAGAAGGACTTCGAGTTTTTATCTTGAGATAACTTGGAAGCCTCTTGAAGGTTCTGAGTTGAGGAGGGACATAGCCTGGCCTACATTTAAAAAGATCTCTTTGGCTGCTGCATGAAGAATAGACAGTGATGGGCAAGCAAGGGTGGAGGTAGGAGACTGTTAGGATGCTCCTGCAATAAGCTAGGAGGGAAGACACTAAGTATCTTAAGACAGCCAAAGAAATGCAAAATTCAACTGAAGCGGTGAAGAATATCCTCTACTACCTCCATGGAGATTGCAGATTTCGAGGTTGTCCTGAGAGATCAATCCCTTTTTAAGTTATTGACTCCTAGTTATAGTGACAATGAACAAGGCTCAGAATGTCCCAGCATACCCCACAGGCCACTGGTCTTTATGGCCTATTAGTAAGATCTATAAGTAATTTATCCTTCAGATTGGGACACACCTGTGAGAGTAAAAGGAATGCTATTAATTAGACCTGGACAACAGGTGTAAAAGGAGGTTCCATTTAAATAGGGCAGCCCTAACTATTAGGAACCTGGGAAGCCAGTGGATGGTTTCATAAAGAACCAGAGTTTAATGGGGGGAAGATTAGCTTGCTTAATGATTAAAAATGTCTTCTAGCTTGGGAAAAAATTAGAATTAAGAACAGAAATGAGACTCTAAATCAGACCCACAGTATTAATATTTTTGTGTTGAGTCAAAGAATAATTAATATATATTTGGTATTTTTAGTTATTTGTATTATTTACACTGGCCTATTGGACTTTCCAATAGATTGGCCATGCAATTCCAATTTAAAATGTATAACTGAGTAATTTATTTCGACTTGTGATTTAAGTTGAAAAGAAAATTATTTTTTACTAAGTTTACTTGGAGAGTGCTAACGATTCTAAGCATTTTATATGTATTGAAGGGAACGAGAAATCATGCTTCAGTGGAAAACTGTGCATTCCCTAATTCTTACAAGATTCTGAGCCTGATTCTCTGGAGCTATTTACGACTCTGTAGATTGTAGATAACGGAGAGCATTGCAAAATAATCTTTGTCTCTCAACATGCAATTCTGTCCTGTTGGAGCTCCAACTGACTGACACCCTCCCCCCTGTGAAAGAAGTCAGTTTTGCCTCCATTAGCATTTTTACTTCAATATTCCTGATCTTTAAGTGTGTCGATTTGTGGATTCTCCCGTGAACTGATTGCTACATCTTACCAGTTTCCTCACTGCAGTGGGGCTGACCAGTGTCCTCATCTAGTCCTGATGGTCTCACCCCAGAGTGCGTGTTCTTAATCATTCTACTCTCCTGCCCCTGTAAGTAGCACTGGGGTGTCTAAAAATTTAGGATTCTCGGCCCTTATAAAGTTTAATTAAATAGATTTTCGAGAATTTTCTAAGCATTCAGAAAGTTTTGTCAAATATTCAAGTGCTTTAAAAGAAAATATATTAAATTTGTATTCAAACTATTTATTTTGCTAAATTTTAAAAACACATTATTAAGTTATAAAATCTTCCTTAAAGTAGCTGTTGCAATTAGATTAACAAATAAAATAATAAATATATGGAAAACTCAAAAAGAACTAGGTTGTATATTTATGACTTTAATGAATCAAATATTTTAAAAGCCAGTTACCCCCAATAAGTCCTTTTTGTGCACAAAAGCTGCCTCCACAGACAGAATTCACCATGACCTGAATGTGTGTCATGAAGAAAGTTGTAACATACTGTGTTGTTTATCAATATCTTTGTCCCAAGTGAATAAATCACACCCCTTCATTATTCTTGGAATTCTTGAAAGCTCTTCAAACGAGCAGTTCCATTTCCTGGAACACTCCTTCCCCATGCCTTCCCCTAACCCCACCTCCCCACGCCCCAATCCCTGCAACTCCTTATACCCAACTCCTACTTGTTTAGGATGTAGCTCAAGCCTTCCCTGAACCCCAGTTTAAGTCAGTCTCCCCATCCCCACCAAGTATACTCTCAACACACAATTATAATTATATGTTTATGTGATTATTTGATTAATGTTCAGTCTCCACACTAGACTGTAAGTAAGATCCCTGAGGGCAGGGACATGCTGGCGTCGTCCCTCACCAAATCCAGAGCTTAGCATAGTGCCTGGAATACAGCCAGTGCTTAATTAATATTTGCAGAATGAAGAAAGTGGTAAGTAATGTTGAGGGTACATGGCCCCTCTTTGGGGGAAATTCTCCACTGTGTGTAATATTAGAAGGACCCAGTTCTGCATCTTCTACTATAGACACCAGAAGTGGGAGAGGGGGATCTCCTTCTTCTCGCTACTCCTAGTAGCTAAGACACAGCAGCAAATCTAAGCGAGATAATCAGATGCTCCCGTATGGGATATTACTCTCTGGCTGGTGATTCAAAGAAGCAGGGACAGTAGAGAAATTACTGATGGCAGCACACAGACGGTTCAGCAGCGCTGGAACCGGGAGCCCAGCACCACAGGTGTCCAGTGGCTGTGGCTGAGGTGTTGTCCATGAAGTTGTTCCAACCAGATGGTTGGCTAAGGCTCCAACTTCCTGCCTGGCCTGGGCGCTGGCTTCTTCTCAAAGCCTAGTTTCAATGAGTCTGTAAATTACATGGTTTTCCTTTGAAATATTTCTTTCCTCTTTAAACTAGACAGAGTGGGTTTTCTACTACCATAAAAAACCTTGACTGACACAGAGAGAGGAGAGGAGAGGAGAGGAGAGGAGAGGAGAGGAGAGGAGAGGAGAGGAGAGGAGAGGAGAGGAGAGGAGAGGAGAAGGAATAAAACAGAAGAAGTCACATAGGCTGGAAGCATGACGTGAAGCCACCTTTATAAGACAAAGTTTTGGGCGGCAATCGGGAAGCGTGTGGGTGCTAAAGCAGAAGGCTTCTCTCTAGGTTGAAAACCAAATGTTATTCAGGTTATGACCATAGATTGTGACTAAAATGATTGTGGAATGTGTATCAGGTGTGACATGGAGACACGAGATTGTTTTAGGTGGAATGCTCACGTAGCCTTAAATAACGTTTCCCTTTCTCATTGTTTTTCAACGCTTCTGATATTACTGAAGACACCATGTCAGATTGGTATAGATCTCTAATATTTCTTGAACACTTATTACTCTTTTCTTTTTTAATGGAGAAGGCAGCCTTAGGCTCAGAGCATTCACAGACAATAGTCATGAACTAGAATATAACTACATTTGTATTTTCATTGTATTTTGTTTTCTGGTTACCCGCTTTTTATAGCAAGTTGTGCTAATTTTCCATTTACAGTTGGGATACAATTTTCAAGTAAATTTCTTTCAATTAAAGAAGTTAGCTAACTTAAAGATACTGAACAAATATTAGCACAGGTAGAATGCAGATCAGGCAAAAATCTGGAAGATGGCGAGCAATTGTCTTCATCTTAGAAAACACTGGGATAGTCCATCAATTAGAGCCACAGATGCAGAATGCAAATGACTAAAAACTGAAGCAAAAACCAGAACCTAAAAACAACAGCCACAATAACTCCTTAGGAAACATTTCTGAAGGCACGCAAGTGTGTGATGGACAAACCATTAGTTACTCCACTGAAGCCCTAGACCCCAGACGGCAAGGGACAGAGGAGGTAGAGGTGGTGATATAGGTTGTCACCATCATGAAACTAAAAGCAGGTAGGAGGAAAAGCCAAGGCAAGGTGAGGCAGTGCTTTCTCCAGGAGTCTGCACAGATCCAGAACGCTGCCAAACCCTATCCACCTCCCCATTTGGAGAAGAGATGATCTAATCGTGCAGAGAGGTAGCAAAGGCAATGCTCTGGATAAGAGTGATGAGTCAACCTCATTATCCTTGGTTTTGAGGTAATAGGATCTATGATTATATACCAAAATTTAAATTTTTAATTTTATTCTGCTTGCTTCGTTTAAGTTGCCTTAAGTCAGCAAATCTCACCTGAGAGGAGCAATTTTTTTTTCAAACTACCTGTATATCAGATTGTAGACTGTGCCATGGGGTAGGGGGAGAGGGTGGGTAACGATACCAGCTCTCCCTCACCTACCACCTAGTTAGAGCCTCAGTAGGCTATCATGCCCCACTGAAGGGGTAAGTGGAGACAAAGATTCAGTGACAGCCACAACAGTATAACCCTCTCCCATCCATCCACCAGAACACCTGGCAGGAGTATGGATAGTGCAGAAAGAGGTGATCTGTTTACCTTTCAGCACCATAATGTATGGATAGGCTTAGGAAAAATTCCTCTCAGCACCATAATAATTTGTGAACTGGCTAGGCAGTGGTTACACAGCATCTAGCTTCAGAAAAGCAGTGACCACCCAGACCAAGATCTTAAGGACAAAGATCTGGTTTGTTTCAACAGGGAACACCTTATATAACAGGGGAGGTCTTCCCCTTCCTCCTTCCCTCCTTCTTTCTGCCCTTCTCCCCATCCCCCACCTCCAACCCCACAGCCTCTTATTTCCTGAGTCCTTATTTCTCAGGCCAACAGCTCCCAGGGGTATTTGTGGCACCATCAGTTTTTAAAGTTCTTACTCCAAAGCTTCAAGACAAAACCAAGGAAAAGCTGACCAGGTGAGACTCACTTTCATCTGAGAGCAGTGGTTTAAGGGTATAGCTCTGTGGCATGTCAAATCCTGGCACCACCACTCACAAGCTGTGTGCCTTTAGGCAAATTGCTCGTTTTGGTCTGCCTCAGTTTCCTCATTTACAAAACGAAAACAATAAAATCGTCCGTCTACTCAATTGGATTTTGTGAGGATTCAGTGGGTTGAGTTCACGTAAAGGGCTGAGAATAGCCCAATGTGATTGTCAGCTTTACGTATTTGACTTCTCTCACGAAATTTTCTTTAATAAGAGTTCTAATACTCTGCCACCCCAAGTTTTGAAATTCATTTTGCTACTGTTGTAGAAGGCTGTGGTCATTGTGTAAATTAGCCTACCGTTTTATCCATCCTTTTCCATTTTTTCTTCCCTATCTCAGAATAACTTCATTCTTCAGAATAGTGCCCCGCCCCTATTGTTTTCAAGGTCAGATTGTCCTTGTCTTTATCCAGTCCTTAGTCTTTGTGACTCAGTGGATCTGCTCAGGCCAGTCTCATTAGCATCACAGACATCAGAAGGCACCTAATCTAACCCAGAAGAAAACTCCGGTCCTCCCGAATAAATGATCTCACCTTACTGCACAGCAGTGAGAGGAAAGAAGAGAACTCAGGCTTCCTGAGTCCTGCTCCCTTGCTCTTTCCATGACACAGCCCTTCTTCCTCATCATTTGGTGGAATTATTAACAGGATGACTCCAAGTTCCCTTCCACTATTGTAGGCACATTTCTCTTCAAAGACTTAAAATTCTGCCACGTTTAAAGAAGCCTCTGAAGAAGTGATGTCTCTGGCCTTCTTTCTCCCCAACACACAGTGAACAATCTGAGACCAGCACATTCATTCATTCATTCATTCATTCATGTAAGCTTTTTTTGTGTGTTGAACACTAAAGTAGTTCCAAGGTGGAGTGACAGGGTCTCTGTGTCAGAGGAGCTCATGTCCTATTGGGTGGGCATGCGAAGAAATAACAAAGAAGAGCATGAAGTGTGTAAGGGCCAGGATAGGTTTGTGCACAGAATGCTGGGTACAGGTAACTCACCCAGCCTCGGGGGTGTGAATCAGGAGAAGCTTCCTGAAGGAACTGACCCCTGGTATGGATCTTAGAATGGGCATTAGCCAGATGAAGAAAGGAGAAAAGTTGCTGTAGGCAGAGGGGATGAAATATGGGCAAAGGCAAAAGCAGTTTGTGAGAGCAAAGAACTTTGGGTAAAATGCCAGAAATTCTGTTCAGTAGGAATGGAAAGTCAGCAAATTAGGATCCATGAGGTTTGAGAGAAAGACTGGGCTTGACTTTAGAGGATCCTGTAGGTTATACTAAAGACTTTTATCTTGGAGGCCACAAGGAGTCAATGTTGGGGTTTAATCAAGAATAAAGAACATCTTTTATTCTGTGGTGGCAGCATGGAGAATAAAGCAGTATTCGGAGGTTATTGTATAAATTAATCCAGGTGAGATAAGGAACCGAGGCATCTCAGAGCACAGAAATACATGCCTGTATCACAATATTCATCACCTACTGTCCAATGTCCCTATGAGCTAAATTCTTGAGAAAAATCTCAAAGTACAACTTTACTGTTACTTTTTATTTATCTACATTCTCTTCAATAACCTGCACTATCTTACCTTAACTGGGTTTAACCAGCCTAGGTCGTTTTACTATTTTTCTTTCTGTTTAATTTTAAGCACTCAAGAAAGCCTTTTTTTCCCTTGGTCTTCTCTACAATTATCCTTCCAACAGTCATTGATTTAAATGTCTGTTAAGGAACATATATAAAACGTATTTAACATCGACTTTCTAATTTGGCAACATTTAACATGCAGATACAAATGCATTTTATGAAATCTCATCTCTTTATACATCTGCCAGGCCTATCCCAAAAGAGATTTCTGGAATTACTATGTCAGTGGGCAGTTCACATTTGAGAAAGTAACTCAGATACTTCATACAAAGTTACCTTTATAGAAAGTATAAAGGGTATATTCTAAAAAGAGCCTCTGATTAAATTTTTATCAACTATTCGAAGAATCAACAGACCAGCCAAGATAATTGCCCATCTAGAAAGACTAAAAGAAGAAATATATATACATATGTGTGCGTGTGTATTTGCAATTTTTTATTACCCAAAATAAGAAAAAAATTTAGTTCTTAAGTTGCTATTAGTCTTATTAATATCTGAGACTAATAAGACTCAGCCAGAGAGAGGAGCAAAGTACAGGACCTCAGCTCTTGAGAAAGAACAACTCTCACTTTCATCTGGTACCAAGATTTCATTACCTTTTTCTTCATTATTAATAACTGCGGTGTCAGCAATCCCAAGCTGGGACGAATGACTTTTTATTCACTGCAGACAGACTGACAGACTGACAGACACACACACACGCACGCACACACCTCTCTAGCCTATTTTCAAGTTCTTTTTGTGCACTTGCATCCACCCTTGCAGCTGCCCTTGGCCTCTGGGCCCTGCCTCTCTCCCCCCCCCCGCCCCCAGCTACTCACAGAGTCTGCGTGCTGGACGGTAGGCTGGGGATGCGCTGGATGTCCTTGCAGGTGACTCTGAAGTCGTCCTCCTGGTGGCACTCGCAGGGCGGAGAAGGGCACTCTTTACCCCCCAGGCTCCTTGGCAGGGCGAGGAGCAGGAGCAGCTGCAGCAAGGGCGTCGGCCTCATTTTCCACGGGTCGCCGAGGCTATCTCATCCTCCACCTCCGGCTCAGCCCTCTGCGCCTGGGGTCCCGCGGGCTGGAGGAGAGAGGGTGGGGTGGGAGAAGAGAGGACTCGTTGGGGTTGCGACCTCAGCACCAAAGAGGAGGCTGGAGAGGGGACAGAAGAGGCTCTTAAGTATTCCCTAGGCTTTACAACTTTACACGCGAACAAG
>CM053509.1:13387240-13404537 GCA_028627145.1 Eidolon dupreanum
ATTTTGAGCTGGTTTTGTGGTTATAGTCAAACAAGTCTGCAATGCTTATGTTAGTTACTCATTGCAGCAAAATCAATAACCTCAACATGCAGAAGCTTAGAACAACGTTTATTATCTTGGAATTTCTGTGGGAGAATTTAGAAGTGGCTTAAATGAATGCTTCTGGCTCATGGTCTGTTGTGAGGTTGTAAACAAAATGACCGCTAGGGCTGCAGTTATCCAATAGCTTGGCTGCAATCTCACTAAATTCACTTATTTGGTTCAGTAGCTGTTTTGTAGAACCCATCAGATTAATTACATATATGAATTGTGTTGTCTGAGAATAAGCAATTTACCTTTTCTTTTCCATTCCGGGTGATTTTCATATCTTTTCCTTATCTGATTGCGCAGGTTATAACCTCCTGACAATTTTGAATGGAAAGAGTAAAAGTAGACATCTTCATCTTGCTCCTAACATAGAAAGAAATAATTTTTTCATCATTAAATATGGTGTTACCTATACAGTTTCTATAGATGCTTTTTATCAGGTTGAGGAGGTGTTTGTCGATTTCTCATTTGCTTAGAGTTTTTAATCAGGAGTGGGTGTTAGGTTTTGTTAAGTTATTTTTCTACATCTATTGAGATGTGTCAGAATTTTTCTTTTCATTTTATTAAATGGAGAATCACAGTAATCGATTTTTTAATGTTAAACCCCTTTTGCATTCCAGGGATAATTCCCACTTGATCATGATGTATTAAGTTTTTGTGTTCTTGGATTAAATTTTCTAAAATTTTGTTTAGATGTTTGGCATAGATGTTCACAAGGAATAATGGCCTGTTGTTTTCTTCTCTGTAATGTTTTTTTTTTTTTTTTTGTATTGAGAAAATTCTGCTACCATAGAATGAGTTAGAGAATATTCCCTCCTCTTTAATTTTCTATAAGAGTTTGTATAAGAATCAATATTATTTCTTTTTTATTTGGTAGAATTCACCAGTGAAGCCATCTGGACCCTGAAGTTTACTTGTTGAAAGGTTTTTAACTACAAATAACAATTTCAAAAAATAGATGTAGGGGTGTTTATTGTGACCTCTTTGTGTCTTTATATTTAAAGTGCATTTCTTACAAATAGCCTTGGGTATGTCTTTTCTTTCTTCCTTCCTTCCTTCCTTCCTTCCTTCCTTCCTTCCTTCCTTCCTTCCTTCCTTCCTTCCTTCCTTCCTTCCTTCCTTTCTTTCTTTCTTTCTTTCTTTTCTTTCCTTTCTTCTTTCCCTCCCTCCCTCCCTCCCTCCTTCCCTTCCTCCTTCCTTCCTTCCTTCCTCCCTTCCTCCCTTCCTCCCTTCCTCCCTTCCTTCCTCTTTCTTTCTTTCTTTCTTTCTTTCTTTCTTTCTTTCTTTCTTTCTTTCTTTCAGGGTACAAAGTTTCCTTTAAATACTCCTTTGGGGGGGCGGGGTCACCACACTCCTACAGAATCGTAGGTCTCTTACTTTGTTACACGCAGCATCGTGCCATGAACGCACAGGGATGGGCTCCCGCAGCGCAGGCCCCTCTCCATCGGCTCTCTCGACTCTTGTGGTGAGCTGCTCTGGGCGGGGCGGCTGGCGTCTCAGTTGAACCCGGGCACGTTTCTCTCCTTTTTTTTTTTCATAATTTTCCTTCATACATTTCAGGAAGCTGTCTCAGTTCTCAGAGTGCTTGATGTGCTTACTACGTACATTAATTCTCTTGGCAAGAACCTTGCCCTTAACCTGTTTGTTTACAATGCCAGCCGCATGCGGGTAACACTGTAGACAGTTCCAGCTTTGCCGCGGGAACATTGGTGGGGCTTTCCTTCTTGAACAGTGCCCATCCCCTGGATGTCTGTGACATCACCTTTCTTGTAGATTCTCACGCATGCAGCCAAAGAAACAACTCCATGTTTTCTAAAAGACCTAGAAAACATAGAGCAGGTGCCTCTCCACTCCCCTTTGTGTTGGTCATTTTGCCAAATTACTGGAAGACAACGGTTTCGGCCAACAGGATGTTATGTTTTCAATCTGACAATCTTTGCCTTTTATCTGGATTGCATAGATCATGTACATTCGATGGCATTATCGATATTAGTTTAAATTAGTAATCTTACTACTAGTTTTGTATTTGACCCACCTGTTTTTTTTATGCCTTTTTTTTTTAACCTCTTTGAGTCAATTCAGGAATTTTTATGATTCCATTTTATCATCTTTGTTGACTTTTAGCTATAAGTCTTTGCTTATTATAGTAGTTTCTTCAGGGTTTTTACTATACATTTTTAAATGATCAGAGTCTACCTTCAGTGGATATTACGTTACTGTAAGTGTGTTTTAAGAACCCTACAAAGCATTACTTCCATCTCTTCTCTCCTGGCCTTTATGCTTCTGTCGCCATATATTTTACATATACATACATAAGTTAGAAACTCTATAAAACATTGTTCTTTTCTTCATTAAGATAGCCAATTATCTTTCAAAGAAATTTAAATCAGAAGAAAAGAGTCACATATTTTTCATTTAGTTATCCTTTATGATCCTCATTCCTTGGTGTAGATCCATATTTTCTACTGGTGTCACTTTCATTAACATTTCTTGTAGTACAGGTCAGTTATAAATTATTACATCTTGTTTTGTGTCTGAAAAAGTGTTAATTTTGCCTTCATTTTTAAAAGATATCATTACTAGGTATGGGATTATAGACTGAAAGTATTTTTTCCTTTTAGGACTAAAAAAATATTGTACCACTCTCTTGCTACTTACCTTGTTTCCAAGGACAAACCTCTCATAATTTCCTTTTATCTTTTGTAACGTGTATTTTTTTTTAAATCTTTCATTATCACTGATTGAGAGTAATTTGATTATCATGTGCCCTCGATGTACTTTTCTTCATTTTTTTTGCGCAGTATTTTGAGGTTCTTGGATTTGTGTGTTTATGGTTTTCATCAAATTTGGAAATTTTTAGCCATTATTTATCCATATATATTTTTTTCTGTTCCCTTATCTCTCTTGACTCTTTCGGAGATTCTAATTATTACACTTATATTAGGCTAATTAAAGTTGTCTAAGAAAGAGCTCATTAATGCTTTTTTCATTAAAAAATTTTCTTTGATTCTATCTTTCATTTTGGATATTTTCTTTTGCCATGTCTTCAAATTCAGTGTTCTTTTACTTTTTTTTCTGAAATAGTTAATCTGCCACTAATCCCATCAGTATATGTTTTATACCAGGTGACATTTTGATATTGAGAAGTTCAATTTGGGTCTTTTTCATATTTTCCGTCTCTGTGTAACTTTTTGATCATCTAAAAGACAGTAACTGTTTCCATGTCCGTGTTTGTTTCCTGCGGCTGTTGTAACAAACTGCACATACTTGATGGTTTAAAACAACAGAAATTAATTTACTCACAGTCTGGAGGCTGGAAGTCCAAAATCAAGGTGTTGGCAGGAGTGTGCTTTCTCTGAAGACTCTAGGGGAAATTGCTTCCTTGCCTCTTTCTAGCTTCTGATGGTTGCCAGCAGTCCTTGATGTCCCTTTGATTGTATCATCCCAATCTCTACTCTTTATCACAAGATACTCGGTGTGTATCTGTGTCCTAAATTCCCTTTCATATAAAAAGACCAGTCACTGGAATAGGGTCCACCCTAATCCAGTATGACCTCAATTTAGTCTGAATATCTACAAAGACCCTATTTTCAAATAAGGTCACATTTACAGGTATTAGAACTTCAAGATTTTTTTTGGGGGGGGTGGATATAATTCAACCCATAACAATGTGTTTGTTTGATAATTTTGATGTCTTTGTCAGTTCTGGGTAGATTTAGATTGGTTGAGTTTAATATGAACTGCATTTTCTTTCATTTTTTTTGCATGCCTGATAATCTTGCAATGGCAGACATTGTAAAATTTTACCTCTTTTGGTGCTGTTTTCATATAAATATTCTTGAGATTTGTTATCAGGTATGATTGAATTACTTGGAAACAGTTTGATATTTTCAGATTTCGCTTTCAAGGCTTGTGAGGTGGGACCAGAGTAGCCTTTAATCTAGCACTAATTATTCCCCACTCTTGAGGCAAGATTCTTCCAAGTAATCTACATAATACACCACAAATTAGGAGGTTTTTCATTCTGGCTGGTGGAAATAGTCGGTAATTCTGGTCCTGTGCGAGTGACAGGCACTTTTCCTTCCAATCTTGTTAAATGCTTCTTTCTCCAGCCTCTGTTTCTTCATGTGTATGTGAAAACTGGTACCTGCTGGGACCTCCAGATTAAAAATTAAAATTTAATTAAAAAGGAGACCCTTCATACTTATCTGGAGTTTTCTATCTAGCATTCTCCTTTCCATAAGTTTGCCCTTGAGACTCCAGCTACATTGGTTCCCCCACCCCCTGTCCCCAGACTCTCATCTCTGTCTCCTCAATTCAGAGCATCCTTTAAGCTCTGCTAGGGTTCTCTCTATTTGAACCATGGCCCAGGAAGTCTCTCAAGGCAAGAAGTGGTGGTGATCATAATGCTTACCTTATTTGTTTACTGTCTCTCAGGATCACTATCCTTCTTTATCTGATGTCTACTATCTTGAAAAGCATCGTTTCATATGTTTTGATTGTTTTTTTAATTAAATTTTAATTTTTAATCTGGTGGGGGGTAAATCTGGTCTCTGCTTCTCTGCTACTTCATCTTTGCCGGGAACATAAGTGGTATGCTGAAATCTGTAGCATTTTAATCAGATTTAGACAGCATGAAATTGGCTTAGCAATGACCATGATGTAAGTAAAATCTTCTATGCCTACCACTTTCAATTCAGTAAAGTGGAATAAGCCTTCAGGATAGCCATATACTAACAGCCTGCTCAACAAATTGCTATGATAATCAATAAGGCAATTTTCTTTTCTTAGCATAACTTTTAAGCTGGGGAAAATAAACACATGAGATGAGAAGATGAATCAGTTTAAGTAAAGAGGAAAGTGTTTTCATTTAGGTCCATTAAACACACACAAAAATTTTTAAAAATATAACAGATGAGTGAGGATAGCTATAGAACACTACATTTTCATTCTTGTAGAAGAGCCATTAGCATGGTCCAAATATCAGAAAGTGATGTTTAGCAATGAATTCCTGTTTTTCATCTTTTTCCAAAAGATACCTATTAAAGTGGAGCATAAGGTATATTACTTAGCTACAATAAAAATGTTTTATAGTTTCGTATTTATACATTAATAGTTGTTCTTTTTGACCTAAATGCATACAAATTGCTGTGTTTTATATTTGTGATGGTCTTGACAGTGACAAACAGTTAGTAAGTGTGTGGTTGAACAGAATATTATGGGATCAACAGTGCTTCTACACAATGAATGGCTAAAGATGATTCTTTGAGACATGGGCAACACTGTTTGCAACATTTTGTCTTTAATTTTGACTCTTAGATTTTCAGAAAACCTGATGCAGGAAGAGTCAATAACCATTTAGGATTGTTTTTGCTGGTGTAAAGAGAGTGGCTTTCACCATTGTCTTGGTTCAGAGAGAATTTGGAGTAGTTCTAAAAAGTTAGGATAATCTTACTCACAGCATCCCACTTTGGTGCTCTATCTTCTTATCATTTATAATTGTCCTATGATACTATAAGGGAGTTTGAATATCTGTGGTGGTTAGATAGAACCAAGCAATAGCCAATGGTACAGATGGTCATTACATGTGCTGGACAATTACTAGTCAGAATGCAGGCTACTTTTTAAGGGATATCCTGCCTTAACGCCAGTGGGGGGGACACCTGGATTCAGGCTATGACTTGTACTTGCGTGAGTAGAAGTTGGGCACTCTATGAGCGTAGGCTTCCAAACATTTTCATGTCTGCTCCCCAACTCTCCAACTCCCCTCCTCTCCTATTTCTTACCATATTCCCAGTCATGAATCCCCTTTCAGAGACTGCTCTTTTTCACTTTTTCTTGGTTCTGAGCAACATGAGGGCAGAAACTACGTTATTTCCTCGTTTTTACTGCATCTCCAGTGTCTAATACAATGTCTGGATCCTAGAAAGATTCAGCATACATTTGCTGAATTGAATGAATACAATTGTTTTGAAAAATTAAAATTTTTTTAATTAACAAATAAAGTTACTATTATGCTTCTACATATATATGGGACAATTTAATGGCTATTCTTAATTATCGTAATATCTGTGTCAAGTGGAGTGTATTCTTGAATATATCTATGAGCAAGCAGCTTGAAGACAGATGCAAATACACAGGTAGGTCCTTAGAATAATTATTTAATGTTCAAACTGGGTATGAAATAACATCTACCCCTCAGTGTTGGCTAGCAAAAATATTTGAATGATTCTAATATATCAAATTTATATGCTAGTTATTTGTGATTTTGTGTGTGTGAATGTGTGAGAGAGAGAGGAGAAGAGAAGAGAAGACAAGAGAGTAAGAGATGGGAAGGAAAGAGAGAAAGGGGAGAGAGAGAGAGAGAGATGAAGGAAAGGTGAGAAGTGAGAAAAGGCTGAGAAGTGAGATAAAGATTTTAAAAGGTTAGGTCCCTGCATTGAAAAGGCTTAGAATCTCATGTAAGGGACAAAATGGGAAATGGATAATTATGGTACAGAATTATTAAAATAATTCAGTGTCATTTAATGTGATCTACCTCTTCTTGAGGTAGCCAGGAAAGTGTCACAGATGAAGTAAAATTTATGTTAAGACTATAGAAGGAAAACATGGGGTTTTTTTTTTTTTTGGCAGAACAGAAAGAAACGAACATCTATGTGAATAATTTGGATTTTCACTTATTATCGTTTCCAGAGTTCAGTTTTTTTTGTTGAGATTTTAAAATTACCTTGTGACTGAAACCGACTTCTCTGAGTGGGTTATGTCTCTTTCGTATTCCAGAATGAGTGAGATGACACCCTAAGACTGAAAGTAGCAGCAGTCATGAAGTGACATCCCCATACTCTACTTTTGGTTTGCCATTAATGAGCTATGTGATCTTAGGCGAGTCACTTACTTTTTCTAGGCCTAGAAAGTTTGAGTAGGTAATCTCTGTTTTCTTCTACCTCTAAGAATTTGTGAGCCTTCGGAAAAAGACATTAAGCTCTGTGGTTAAGGAGATTTTTACGTTTCACGGCTGGAAGTTACAGCCACCTGTTCCCTAAGGAGTAACAGAAACGTAGTGCATGTTATTATTGTAACTACTTTGATTTTTTTTACTTTTTAAAAAGTAAAATAGATATTTTAGATTTTTCTGATTAAATTACAGTCTGGGCCAAGGCAGCTCGGCTAATTCACTATCAGGCGTTCGCTTCCCCCATAAGCTACTGGCCCTTTAAAAAAAAAAAAGAACAGGGCAAGAGGGCGCGGCCTAGGGGCTCAGGTGCCAGCTAATTCGGTTTCTTCCGGGAAAGTAACCAAAGACCAGTCGTATGGCATGGTGGGACTTGCAGTTTCTCTTAGAGCCGCTCTGCGTTAGTAACTCCTTGCTTTTAAGGATGAGATGGACTACAACTCCCAGAGGGCCAAGCGGCAGCAACGGGGTCTGGTTCACTCGCTGCGGCTGGGCGGCTAGTTCAAGTTGCCATAGCTGCGAGTCTGGGGAGAGCAGAGTCGGTTGCGCCGCAGCGTCGGGTCAGTTGCACCTTCTAGATCACAGGTGGCCGCGGGAGCCGGGCGGGGCCTCGGCGATGATCCGGCATTAAGGACCTGGGGTCCTCTTCTGTTTCAGGTACCTGCCTTCAACCGCCCCCTGGCTCTTTCTTTACAAACTTCCCTATCTTATAGACGTTTTAAGTCCCACTTCCCCTTATCCCATGGGTGGGGACGCCAAGGCTGCGCCGGGACCTGGGGTGGGGCCGTGGATGGGTGGAGTGTGCGCCAGAGTGGGGGTAGACAACGTGCGTGGCATCCAGACGCCCCCTCCCTCAGCATGAGTCCTGGCCAGGTTATCCAGGGAATTTGAACTTCGTTGTCCTTTTGGGAGCAGCTTGTCCTGCCGCTAGCAGCTACGAAGCTTGAGCTGTCAAGGAGATTGGCCTCGTTTTGGAGGTTACTTGCCTGGCCTGAGATATAACGTGCCTCTTTGTACCTGTCTGTCATACAACAGCATGAGAGTAGCTCCAACGTTTGCTGTTAACAGTCTCTTATTTGAGTTATTTCGTAGGAACACCTGATATTGAATTCCGGCTGAATTTTTTATTGGTTTGATGGAGTGCAGTCATTTTCGCAGGCGTTTTGTAGAACCACTTTATTAAGTTTTTCCAGCTTTATTATGTTAAGTGTCCAGCACATGACCTGGCACTTTGGAAGTGCTCAGTATTTGTTATTTATTTGTATTAATTATGCAAAACTGTGCTGTTTAATAGAAATATAATGTGAGCCACTCATGCAAGTTTAAATTTTCTAGTACCCACATTATTTTAGTAAAAAGGCAGTGAAATTAATTTTAATAATTTATTTAGCACAATATATCTCCAATATTTTTTATTTCAACATATAGTCAGTGTGAAACTTATTGAAATATTTAACATCCTTAAATTTTTTTTAAAAAATGTTACTACTAAGTTTTCAAAATCTTGTGTGTATTTTACACTTATAGGACAAGGGAATTTGAACTGGCTAAATTTCAAGATCTTAGTAGCCACATATGACTAGTGACAACTGAATTGGGCAGCAAAGATAGATGATAAAAACTTTGGCAGTTTCACGTTGGCACAGAGAAATTTGGGTGTTTCTGTGACTCATGGGGTGAAGGTTGCTGCTTTGTGAAGTATGTGCATCATACCTGTGTCCTCTCTCAGCATGTCCTCTCTGCCACTGCATGATCTGGATCACTTTGAACTCTTTCTCCACTGTTTATTTTGAAGAACTTTTCAGAATGCCATTTTCTTGAAGTGGTTTGTAGATGTATTCTCAAATCTACTTTTTATATGAATGACTACCAGTTCTCTGGATAACTTTCTGTGGATTCTTACAGACTGCTTTGAAAACAGTCACAAAGAATTGAAAATATTTCTGTCCACAGCTCTTTAGCACAACCAAAGACAATTTACTTTTACTTATTTAATTGCATTACTAAATGTGGGAAGAACTGTAAGGAGTGCTAGCATATAGTTAATTAACTGGCTTAGAAATTCATTTGGGTCTTTAAATTCAGAAGTAACATGTTAACTTGATTATCTGCCTCAGTTTACCCACTTAGTTTACATGCAGAGGGAGAGTACTTTTGGCTAGACTTGGAGCTGTGGTTCACACTGCATGATCTGGACAGCCCAAGGCAAGACCAGGCATGAATGGAAGTTACCAGTGGGGAGTAGGCTGGCTGGACACTTGGATGTGAAGAATTCCTTTGATTTCAATGGGGCTTTCACATGACCCAAGGAGCATTTTCTCTGTTCTCTAATATGCCATAAACTGTACATAGTGGGGTGGGGAGTGGGGGAGCTTATTTTCATATTTTATTATTTTAAAAAACGTAAAGTTGTAGGTGTGTTTTACCCCTTGTTTCATTTATCTGTAGGTGGTTTGGGGAAAGTGTAGGGGCATCCAAAGATCATCTACTTTACTAGGCCTTTTGCCTTGAACCTCATGAAGAAATGATAGGAGGCAGACATATGTGCCTAAGAAGAGCACTGGGCTCAGTGGAGAGCAACACGGAGTTTTGGGGCTGTGCTTTGTAAGTATGCTTTCTCCCTGAGTTTCTGAGATAACACATTTTTGCATATTTATTGTGGAAAAAGAATATGTCAACAAATAGGCTTTTGAGAGGCAAGAAACCCCTTTCTAACATGTAGTATAAACATTAAAATGGTTGTGCATGTAGTGTTATAAAAATTTGGGGGAACAAACCACACATCTTAACAAGAGCAGCAGTAATGTAACTGTTAGACAAATATTTGAGAACTTGTTTCGGCCCAGGCACTGTAATAGGCACCTTTTATATGTTATATATTTAATACTGTTATTATGCTTATCTTCATTTTACAAATGAGGCAGTTGAGGTCCAGACGGGTCATTTGACTTCCTTGGGATTCTGGAGCCCAAAGAGCGGTTTTCATCCCTAGTCAGATCTCAGTCCTGCCCACTTCAAAGAGGCTGCATTGCTGTCTACGATGGCCCTTTAATCAGATTCAGTTGACAGCATTTTTAGATTAAGAGTACTATAAAAGCAAAGTTTACTGTTATCCTTTAAATGTTCAAAGAGTTCTACTATCTTTCTTAGTATTTTTAAGATATAATGGTCCTTACATTATTATTGAGGTAGAAATAGTTATAATTTGTGATTTCTGTAAAATGAATATGTTCCACATAAATTGTCATTGATAATCAAGGGTATAGTGTTAAAAACCCAATTTTGCATTGTAGATTTTAAAAATTCTGGATACTTTTTAGCATTTTCATGTTGTGTTTAGTTAAAGGGCACTTAAACATATAGAGGAGACCCATTGCAGTGACACTGCGTCAAAGATCTGTGCTGTACAAAGTACTTAGAATTAAAGAATTTTATTGCTGGAGGAGCCCGATAGGATCATTTAACCCACAAATTCTCAACTGCCATCTTGACCCATTTGGGAGTAATATAAAAATAATCTAGAGTAGATTCACTGTTATCCATGTAATAATGTCACTGGATTGATTCTAATATGAAATATTTCAATATATTTATGTTATTCTGTAGTGTTATTGTTCCCTGTAATAATGTTCTGTCAGTACATAAAATGCTACTGTGTCTTTTTTAACTGCTACACAGTATCCCAAATGACTAGACACATTTAATGTATCCTTTATCAGTAAATTTGCAGTTTTTTCTTCGTTTTTTATTACTGTAATTCTGCAATGAAATTTTATACATATATCTATACATGAGATGTATATATACATCTGATACATACATCTCCTTTTGTTTTCCTAGGGTAATGTTCATAGTAGTAGAACATCTGGGTTAAAATATATGCATATTATTTATTTTTACTTGTCTTGCCAGATTATTCTTCAGAAAAGCTATTCTAGTTAATATTCTTACAGAAAGGTGTGTCCTTGTCAACCCTGGTGGTGAGAACTTTATTTTCGTCTGTATAAACCATAAACAAGAATATCATTTTATTATTTTAATTTGTAATTCTTTAGTGAAATAAAGTGCATTTGATGTTTTTTTAGGGCCATTTGTCGTCTGTGAATTGCTTATTTATATATCCTCTGCACCTTTTACTACTGGACTTTTTTTTCTTTTAATTTTTTAAAAGAGATGATTAATCCCTTATGATGCAAATATTTTTCCGAGTTCGTCCTTTTTTTCCTAACCTTGTTTCTAGTGTCTTCTTATCAATAATTCTGAATGATCAGAAGAGGCATATCAGGACTTTATCAGATATTAAATTCTCCCTGAAGTTCATTTAACTCTTGCTATAGATCTGTACAATGCTGGTGCTTGGAGCATTTGGGAGATGGGAGTATTCGTGGTTATGTGAATCTGTCTAGCGATGAGCATTTAGAATCTACTCTATGTACAGAGTTTGCCATACAGGAGGTGCTCAGGAATAAATGAAGGAGTGCTCATGAGTGAAGGAGCTTATGGATGAATGAGTAAGAATTAAAGCTAAGTCTGAACTTGGCCTTTCTGAATGAAGAGAGATGTCGTGGAAGAAGTGAACTATGATTATTATATTAAGGAAGAAGACATAAGCAATTTTATAGATTTTAGAAAGAAGGAAAAGCTTGATGGTAGGAGAGTGAAAGCTTTAAGATGGTGAAAAAAGGTTTGCTTATTAGCAGCAGTTGATGCAAACAGTATTGGGAGTGGACCCAGATGATAAAGAGCCTAGGCAATTTGAAGTTTAGAGCTTTATAGGAAGTATTATTCCTCCAATAATAATTGAGGAATGCAGGTAGCTGTAAATGACAATGATGAATTGAAATGATTTGTAACAATTCAAGCAAACCTAGATTTGATTCAGTTGTAAGTTTTAACACATGTATTCAAATAATTTGAAATGTTTATCCTTTTTTATTCTATAGTAGACATTATCAGGTATTCATATTCTGTTTGCAGTTCATATTGTTTGAAGACATAAGATAATTAATCTAGGCCATTTCCCATAGGAATCATTTCATTCAATAATTATTTAATTAGTACTTACTAATTGCAAAGCTCTGTACTTTGAAATTTGTCTCTGGATTAATCAGGCAGGCTAATAAGGAAAAATTTAATTGTAAATTTGTTTAAAAATGTTCCAGCTACTTGCCGGGCACTATGCTAGGTGTTGAAATGTAGCTGTGAATAAAATAAATGGAGTCTCTGGTGAGATTTAGAATCTAATGGGGAGACAGACAAGTAAACAGCCTGTTAGCATTCTCTGGGCTCCGATGCGGTGGTATTGACCATGGGCTCTTGGTCCAGTGTAGGGGCGGGGCAGTGAAGGAAGCCTTTCTAGGGGACATTTCTTCTGTACTGAGACTTGAGGGAAGAGTAGAATTTAGCCAAGGGAAAATGAATGAAAAGAATGTGCCAGGTGATGAATCCAGCATAGGTTTGATGGTGAGATGAGCATGACATATTTGAGGAATCAAAAAAAAATTCTGTGGCACAAATAATTGTATTTCATAGACATGTTTAATAAATGTCATGCTATAATTATAGAGCGATATGAATGCAGGGGGAGGAAAGAGCATTTCTGGCTGGAGAGGGAAGTCTTCACTGAGATTGTATTATTTAGGATATGCCTGGAGAGATGAGTGGAATTTAAATAGGTGGCAACAGTAGACAGCAGAAGGCATTTCACTGAGAACTAATGACATTAATGAGGGATGGAAGTGGTAGACTAGCTGGTATAACAGCTGGATGTAGGCCTTATGTTTTTTTTGGTCCTTCTGTTAAGAGGTAAGCGGATTGCTGAAGATCTTGAATTCCTGGTTCGAGAACCTAGACAACCTCGTGGCCAGTGGAGTGTCAATGAAGTTTGGAATGGATAGGAAAAGACTCAGAGAAAACATTTTGGTGGCTAGAAATGAGTTGAGAAATGTCCTAAATTGTGAATGGTGCCAGAGACAATGAGAAGGGTTTGATGGTTAGAAATCTAGGCCTTGGAGAAAGGGCCATTTGGTAGCTGTGTAAGCTTGGGTGCCTCTCTTAGCTTCTTTAAGCTCTAAGGTGTGTATCATGATGACAGTAATACTTACCTGGTAGGGTATTATCATACAACAATCTGCAATGTTAAAGAATTATTTCAAACTTTGTTTTTTGAAGGTTTTTGAAATTGAAGTTCTTAACTGGAGTCCACATTTATGTATTTCCAATAATTCAGTTTTTAAAATATAATTGGTTTTAAATGATATTAAATTATATTTCATTGTAATTGGATTCTATTTTAATCCTGTATCTTTTAAAAATTTTATATGTACATTTAAAAACATTTCAGGAAGCAGTTTATAGTACAAAGAACTCCAATTACCTTTTTAAAAAAACTTAGAAGTGTTTATTATATTTTAGAAAGAATACACCAATTCTATTTGTCTACTTTTAAAGTTAAGAATAAGAAATACAAAACTCTTGAAAAAACATATCAATAAATATAATAAAAATGTATTTTAGTTCTTTATTATAGAAGAGTTAAAAGACCTAAAGATAAAGTAAGAGTAGAAGAAGAGAGAAGTGTAGGAATTGAGAAAGGGTGGAGAAAAAAGAAACAGGAAATACAAATGCACTAAAAAGAGAGTATCTTTAAAAAAAAAAAGTTTAAGGTTTTAGGGTATGGTTTCTGAAAAAATAGGAATGGTTTTATGCCTGAAAGTGGTTGTAAATATTCTTAACAAGAAAAAGGATTATTTAAAAAGACATCTTAAAATAGCTGTAGAAACTTGGGTTTATACCAGATTTACATATTTAATACTAGATGATCTTATATTCATTATATAAATCTTTAGTTCTAAGGAAATAAGTACATATGGAATACTCCAACCTTAAATGCATCTCTTTGGGCGTGGGCAATGAGAAATACAGTGAGAAAGGACAAAGAAAACATTTCAGTGATTGGGCAACGTATTTAGAATTTACACATTTCTTTTTCATCCAAGAATGTGGTAGAAAAGCACTGGCTTAGAGACACAAGACATGGGTTCTAGGTCTGTTACTGTAACTTTTTAGCCAAGCAGTAGTGGACAGGTATTTTACTCAAAGCTTTGATTTCCTTTAGCAGAAAAAGTAAAGGGTTGTGGTTGTAATTATACTGATTTTATAGGATAGACTAGGGATCAAACAAGAAAATGCTAAAGCAAATGCTTTGTAAGCTATGAAGCAATATACAAACTTAAGGTATAAATAACAGTAAGAAATATTTCCCTTAAATCTTTTTAGTGTTCTGTTCACTAAGAAAGTCGAGAGGAGTTTGTTTCTACTTTAAAAACTAGGAGGAAGAAAACAGTATGCTTTACAGTATATTTAAGAAACAGCTTGTTTCTTATGAAAATCTTAATGTTATGAGGAACAAATAAGCAGTCCCAACTGCTATTTTTGGTTGCTTAGAATTCTTTTATTCTCAAAAATTGCTAGCCCGTCACTTGTTCTATCAATTGCTTATACTTATTCTGTGCATCCTAATTTGAATCTGTCCTCCCCGCCCGGCCACCATTAGAAGACAGCCTGAAAACAACCTGTTTTCTTATGGAGAGTAGGCTTGAAAGGAAACTTCAAGAAATTAGCTATCTTCTGAACCAAATCAAATGATTTATTAGTAAACAGTATACGTACATACATGTATGTATCTTTTGCTGTACAAGAAAGAAAACCTTGGATGCATACAGCAATGTTTATTGCTGTGCGATGGGCCAGCTAAACTCTCTGCTTATCATCATTATCTGCGCTTAGCTTGGCCACTCACCTGGTCTGCTGATCTGAACCGGAAGCCTCTGGTGCAGTCATGTATCCCATATCTTTTAACAGGAGAGCCTGGGCATGTCATCTTGGTGACAGTAGAGGTACAGGGGAGCAAGTTCCAGTCTGTAATCCCATATCAAGCCTCCATTTGTGCCATGTTAGCTAAAATCCTGTTGTCTAAAGAAGGTCATATAGCTGAACCCAGAGGCAGGGGCCTGGGCAGGCAACTCAACCAATAGTAGAACATTGCATATAGGGAGGGGTGAAGAATTGGAGCCAAATTTTGCAAGGCATTACACTTTTGTTCTGAATTTAGTTTTTGATAATACAATAGTGGGAAGACAGCCTAAATAGTTCGATTAAAATCAAGCCCTTTGCTCATAGTAGCATCTCGTTCTGGTTTTAGAGTCTATAGGAGTGGCTAATATCCTTCTGGTCTGTAGAGGAAAGTGTTATCTCTTGAGCATTTAACTTTGATTAATTTTCTCCAGCTGAAGCTCATTTTTAACTAGGGAATGAGGCTGGTTAACTTCCTTTGTCATGTTTCTTTATCTAAAATAAGGTTTTAGGACGTGGTTCCATAGTGTAGCAGTTAGCACATCTGCTTTACATGCAGAGGGTCCTGGATTTGTACCCCAGTGGAGCCATGATCCATGGTCTACGGCCATGCCACCCTGAACAAGCCCGATGTCTGATCTTGGAAGCTAAGCAGGGTCTAGCCTGGTTAGTACTTGGATGGGAGACCACCTAGGAGGACCAGGAGCTGTAGGCATAAATAATAATAATAATAATAATAATAATAATAATAATAATAATGATAATAATAAAATTAGGGTTGTAAACTCAGCTGCTAAGTGGGGCCCACCAGGAAACACTGGATGCAGGCATTGCGGAGATGAGAGCACTCAGTAAGGCGCATGCCTGACTCTGGGGCAGCCATCCATGTCACCGTGGGAAAATTCATCCCTAGTGTTGCCAGATGTTCGGATTTTTCAAGAGAAGCTAGAAATTAGAATTTTTATGTGAAGTCTCTTTGTTTTCAAATTAACGTTTTAAAATAATACAGCATTATTTTAAAATACATGTTTGTGGGCTGATTTGGTGTATTGCCCTCCAGTTTTCATCTTCCAATTTAAACAAAATGGTGTCAGAAATTGGGGATTCTAGCTCCATCTTTGTCCAGGCCAATCTCTTGCCCAACCTGGGGCAGTTTGGGCAATCAGTAGGGATTGTCTGCATCCCTGGAAAACTTCATTCTTGTTTGCTATTTTGGGAATATTGTATATATTTATTTATCTGTCGGCAAATGCAAGAGTGCAGTTCTTGGGCTTTACAAGTAATACATCTCAGGGGTTTGTTAGCATCCATTTCTCTGTAAGTTTTCTTTTCTTTCTTTTTTTTTTTGGTTGAGTTTTTATTTGTTATTTTTTTCTTGACATGTTTTGCTTTTTATTTAATTTTGTAAACCACCTCATTTATTTCAGATCTGTATGTGGGTGTCTGAGCCTAAAATATCTGTGTTATTCTGTTTGTGAGACAGTGAGGGGGTTATTAAGTAACTATTTTCTTTTAAAACTGCACTAATTTTTAACAACTGGCACATACATAATTATATGAGCAGCAACTGGTTTTCTTCTCCATGTCTAAGCAGTCATTTTGTATGCCACATGGCCTTTTCAGAAATGCCTCTGCTCCCTGCTCGGTGGACACTGGTCCATGTGATTCTCCCCCTGTACTCTGTGGAGCTGGAGCAAAATGCAGCTGAGGTCTGAGCCTGACTAGCTTCACCCATGGAATAGAGGGTGTGTGTGTGTGTGTGTGTGAGAGAGAGAGAGAGAGAGAGAGAGAGAGAGACAGAGACAGAGACAGAGACACAGAGAGAGACACACAGAGAAAGAAGCAGACAGAGACAGAGACAGACAGACAGAGACAGACAGACTGACCAACCGACTGGCTGACCAATGGGTGGAGGAGGAGAGAATGGATGGCAGCGACAGGAATAAGTGAGACATACAGTAAGAAATCAAATCTGGTGTGTGCGTGTATTTAAAAATGTTAATTCTTTAAATCAGAAGTTCTCAAACTGGATTCCGTTTACTTGTCACATCTATTTATCAAATTTCTACTCATCCCTCCTGACCCGACTCCTGGCATTTTGTCTTAATACTTAGCTCACCACATATAGCACTTTTACAAGCTTTCTCTCCTATCAAGGACTATGACTTATTTATTTACTTTTGCCTTTCATTTCTAATGTAGATGTAACTCAGTACATGATGAATGCATGAATCTGTTTCTTTTTGATTCTGTTTCCTTTGTCTTACATTATCTACTGACTTAACAGAGAACTGCCTATTTGACTGGACGGTTGGTTTGGATCTTACATGAATTTACTGAAAGGGTTTGAGGAGATTTAAGTTATAGAGGAGCACCGATACAAAGAAGCCAGGCACAGTTGATA